>VZRQ01002919.1:2464603-2549545 GCA_013397975.1 Machaerirhynchus nigripectus | reverse complement strand
AAAAACAAAACAAAAAAAACCACGAACACAAACCAAACTGCCACACCCAAAGAAAAGTAAGGTGGATGCTTGTTGCCTCTAATTTTAGGAAACAAGTATACATTACTGCAAACTTCATAAAATTTCAAGGAAAACCTTCAGAGAAGGCTTCAGTTTCTGTGTTTGCTAAGCACCCATTGAACTTTAAAGCTTGTTACTTAAAATGCACCTTAAAAAGCATTCTACTTTGACAGTTAAATTTAAAATGCTTTCAGTGCAAGACATACAAAAAAGAACAAGTCCTGTTCTTGGGTGGAGAATGAAAAATTCTCCCAGAATTTCTGCTCACATCTCCTGGACAACCATGGATCAGCCTGATGTGAGAGTCTCTTTCTGAACTGAACCTACAACTGCACTTTCTGGGGTAGCAGTGATGCCCTGCAGCCCTATTGCATATCAGGGCAGAGCACTGAGGCAGCCACAGGGACTCAGTTGAGCTGGAACAGCAAATTACGCCCTCTGTAAATGCTCTAACATGAATTTTATCCTTGGTTCCTTGCTTCACCCTAAGCTGGACTGTGGCCTGCTTTAGAGCAGGGGGTAATGTTTACATCTGTTTGGAACAATTATATCCTGCAGAGAAAAAGGAGAAATCTTTCTTTTGTCAAGTTCTCTCATGGTCATAAGAGTTCACTTACTGCCACTGACAAGAGGATACAATTTATTTGCTGTGCCTGTCACAGGGGTAGTTGGAGCAGTGCCATACTTGCAGTCAATTATTACCTTGAGGAGAGATTTTTTCAACACTATGCTGATACCAATATTGCAGGGTGACAGAGAACAGTGCTTCCCACAGACAACCCTGCAACAAGCTTTTCCCAAAGAAAGGCAGAAATTTCTTCTTCCTCTCCATCATAATGTACATTGCTCTCCCTAGCATGAACTCACTCTTTATATCCCCCAGCTCTGAGATACAAACAAAATTAGTAAGGGAGAACTGCTCTGCTGTCCCTTTCTAGGAGCAGAGTTACCAATCCAAGTGATTTTTGATGTTTTGGGAGACTGTTCAGGATGGCCAACTGTATGATGTTAAAACAGGATTCAGAATTTTGTCTATGGGTTGAAATATTTAAGGTAAGTAGAGATCACTGAAAACAGGGAAAGAGGAAGATGTCTGAAACCTTCGAGGTCCAGCACACTCACAGATTACACACTTTAAATGTATTCAATTATGGACTAGTGAAAAGATACAAAGATGTTCAGGCTGTAGGTTAAACTATGCTACAGCATTTCTGAATAAGCTTTCTTGAAATTTCTGTGTTACACAGGAGTGTTTAACTGAGACTTTTGGCAGCTCTGGTACAACACAAGCAGCTGCTGTTCTGAAAAAAAAATCCATGGCTACAAAGGAATAGAGAAGCACTGGTGAATGGAGAAAAACATTGCCCAGAGGCATTGCCAGAAATACATTTTATAAGTAAATAGCCACTTTCCCTTATGATCTTTCAATACCTGTCCTTGCAGAAGACAGCTAAGTTACAGCTGTTTGGAAGAGTCAATGCAAGCCATCCGACAAAGCTATGGACCTTGGGATGGATTTCCAAGCAATAAAATATTACCTAGAATTTTTATTGTGCAAATCACAGAGCTTCTTGTTTGTTGTTATTTAGGAGCACTGTAGTAGCAAGTTGTGTAAAAACAACACACAAATCCCAAAAGTCTTATGAATTTTTAGAATGAATGCTTACTCATTCTCATTAGTAAGATAGTGTAGCATTCCTTTTTTTCTGCAAGAGACAAAATAACAACATTAAAAAAATAGCACAGACAATCAATAAAAAAAAAAACAAACCCAACGCTAACTAAACCAGAGTCTGATATGACTCACACAGATAATGTTGGAGATATCTACCAGTAACTGTATACGCCGAAATCAAGACTTAGTTGTTAGAAAGACTATCTGTATCATGACATAGGATTATTCACTGAGTGAAATGATTGAGGTCATTCCACTCTGTCTTCACAAGACACAGAAACAGTGATTGGTTGTAAAATGTAATTACAAGCAGGTTCTTTAAAGCACCTTCTCATCTAAACTCTACAGAAGACAGAGCACACTCTACAAACAACTTGGAAGTACACACAAAAGATAATAATTTGTCTTCAGGGGGTGCAGCCTAGGCAGTAAACAACAAACAAACAAACCCCCCTGACTTTAAATTGAAATGTTGCATATTCAATGACAAGTACAGCTCAAAGGACCAGTGACTTAAGACAATGCTTCTAATTAACCCTCATGTTTTGTACAGCCTTAAGGTATATCTTCTAAGTTTAAGTCCTAAGACACAAACTGCTCTTTTAGTAAGAAAACAGGACAAGATTTGTTCTTTGGAGCTGGTAGAGCAGAGCAGTAAGATACTGAAGTGCCAATCAGCTCTTTCATACTGCATTCAGAAGGCAAGAAACACGTCCAAGCTTTTCAGAGAGCCACCTTTCTTAAATACTGCATTTTCCTTCTACAAAATTCAAAGAAATAGAGGCACATAATAACAATGGGGAAAACAGACAGGAAAAAAGGGAAGATTTTTGTTTAAGTAATTTTGCCAATTGACTGAAACATCTCCAACAGTTATAACTATGAATACAACTGAGTCTGAAAAAAAAGGTAAAATTCACAGACACTATCTACAAGTTACTTACATTCTCTCTCCTGTTTAACCACATAACCTTATGAATAAGTGTTGATCCTTCCCAAAAGGGTAGTAAGATCATAACTGGAATAACAGGTAAACCACTATTGCTGCCTCTAATCTCAAATTTGGAACACACATTTAATTATTTTTGAAGCCTCACTTAATAATATTCTGATTTTTATTTTTCACATTCATTTGGTTTCTCTTAAAAACTGGCCAGCCATTCATGACTTTTTATTTTCCTAAGACCACTGGGCATGTACTTACAGAGGACGGTAAATCACAACTGCAAGGATGTGCTTTCACAACACTCCTTCCACCTTAACCACTTCCCAGCACACAGCCATTCAGGGGGAACTTAGAGAGAGTTATATACCGAAAAACTGCTTTCAGACTCATCAACTTGTTCATCCTCATGAAAAAAAAAGTACATAAGGGGTCACAAATTAGGAGAAGCTGAAAACCACAGTTCCACATGTTACAAAAAAACTTAGCTACAGAGGTGGCAATTAAATATGAATTTTCTTAGACTGGCTTATTATTCCACCTCTCCTTTCCTAATCAAGCTATTATTTCAATAAAGATTTTTCAAGTTGGGTTTAAGTGTTCACACATCATCTTGCCAACAAATTAGCATAAATGGAAGACAGCACCAATGTACTGCAGCAATAAGTAAGGAAAGTTGAGATACTGGTTTAACTCCTGAAGAGAGAGCTTAGTTTTTTATTTTCTCCCACAATCAAGTTACAGATCCACTTCAAAAGAAAAAGAATATGATACCAGAGGATTTATTATGCTTGATCATAATCAGACCAGTAAATACATTCTGCTTTAATCATCCAGGAATGGCTCTGTCCAAGCATATTCACACACTGGAAAGGATCTTCTTCTTCTCAAAATCTTTCCCACCAACCTGACACGTTTAACACACCAATGATCATTCCTACTTGGATTTCATATTTGAAAAATTGATCTCTCAGCAAGACATAGGTACACTAAAAACAGAAGAATAATGAGTTATTGATTCCGTGCAACAGGACCAACAATTTGAGCAGTAACACTGATTTAGGGGAATGAGAACCCAGAAACTGAAAATGCAGAGAAACAAGTTCGAGTAGAAAAAAAAAGTTGAGATAAGGGGTATTATATTTTTATTGCTTATCATTTTATTTAAAAAATCCAAATAAACAAAAAAACCCCAAAGCTTATCAAGTATCCATTTTCTTACATTTAGACACAATAGAATGAAGCAGTAAAGGATTTTCCCTCCTGATGAAAAACATTGTGTCCATTTTAAATCTCCCACTGAAAATTTACTCCTTCCTTCACTTCAAATTTTAAGCGACAAATAGTTTAGAGAACCAGCTAGACTTCACCTTTAGTCCATTTATTGTGAACCCTTTTGTCCAAATCCCTTCCAAGGACAGCAAGAACTGCTATTATTGATTCACTTGCAGTAGTAAGGACTTCTGAAAAGTACCAAATGACATTGCTTTTGCAATGGTGATGTACCCAGAGTTTATATAACCACTAAAGGAGTGATAATGCTCTATCCAAAAAATAACCTGCTGGAACTGGACAACAGACTGAGTTAAACACAGTCTGTAACCTTTCCAGTGCTATTCCCTGTAGGAAGTCTGGCTAAGACTGCAAGTGTTGGTGCCTTTTGAGTTAACCAGGAAGACTAATGGAATGGATATGTCACAGACATGTGGCAAAGACATCATAAGTATTCATGAAGCAGAAAACAAATGAATAAGAAATAACTACGTTCACACTTAAAATTCTAGAAGAAGATAAGTGTTATTTCCTTAATTCCCGTTAAGAAGAATAGCCTACAGTACCACATGCAATCTTTAAAGACCATGTTTGCTTACAGATTAGCTCAATTCCTTTGAATAGTCCACCATGTTCCTAGCACACATGCAAGAAGTAGTATTTATAGAAAAGATTTAATATTGACAAGGGCATCCATGACATTCAGTTCTAATATAGTAACATTTGCAGCAATTCAGGCTGCTGAGTAAGAAATTCATTTCTTTATATCACATCTAATTCATAAACATTCCTCACTTCATTTATTCATACTATTTCTTTTCTTTACCTGGAAAAAATGCTGAAATTTTAAGTAAATGTGTTTTGCCATGCCTCAGCAGTTACCTCTGTCAGCAAGCATAAATCCTCCTACTACACACTGGAATTGGATATTCCAAAAACAAGGTTTCTCAAGCAGAAAAGTGACATTTCCAGGCTAAGTCTTCAAAAGTTTTACTATACAAGTTAGAAAGTTATGGAAGTAGAATTACGGGCTTTGGAAAGAGGAAAACTTTCCACATCAGGGAAAGATAGTCAGAATGGGTAAGGATAGGGCAAACTAGTAGCCAAGTAATGCCTGTGAGTTCTGCCTATTTCTAGAGCCAGCTGGACTCTCAAGATGCTGCCAAACAACTTCAAACAGAATGGGGAGTAGCAACATCACCTCCTCATTTCAGCCATACCAACATGCTTTGGGAGATGGAACACAGTGCTCATGTTGTTCTGAGACAAAATTCAGTTCTGTCTCTTGTGCCAAAAAAAATTGTAAGAAATGTCATCACAATCTTCCTACAGGCCTCAGATCCATCTCCCAAGAAATGTCATGACCACATTTACTATTTTCCAGGTGGCAGACATGAATCTGAAGAACATGCCAATATGTGTATGCCATATTCTTACACCTAATTTTTCATACTCACAGTGGATGAGATTTGTCACCTTCTTTCCCTTCCCAGATACTATCAAACACATCCAAAGTTACTTCTGCACCTTGGAATGAACCCAACTAGAAGGTGTTCACACACTTACATAAAAATCTGATTATAGCATGGGGTTTTTGTGGGTTTTTCCTCCACACAGGTGAAATAATCTCAGGCTCTCAAAAGCTGAAATCAGGGGTTAGTACAGATGGGACAAAAGCAACAAAAACAATCATCATCTGGCTGTTGTATGTTTTCAGTGCATTTATTATGAAGACACACCAAAAAAAATATTAGCAGATCAAAGATTAAGTGATTTCTGATAATAAATTGCAGTCTGCCTACTGAACATCTTCCAGAACTAGCAACAGCAGTAGCTGGAACACTCTTATGTTTAGCTTGCTATTTATAAATGGGTAGTTACAAATGACATTCTACAACTAACTGCATCCTACAACATTCAGAGTGGGCCAGTCCATAGTATGCTTCAACTACAGATACACGCACCTCCTTTTTCAAATCATTGAAAAGGAACCATTTTCATACAAGACCTCAAACAAGTAATGTTATGTACTCAGTTCCTTTGACATAAACATGTTTTAGTGTCTCAGGCCTTTCAATGACAGTCCAAGACAAGATCAGATGACAAAAAGACCACCACTATTTTCCTGATGGCATCCACAGAAGTCTCTTCTAAAAAATAAAATGATCTTTAAATCATTAGCTTTCTAGCCACTAGGAATGTGTACAGACTACAAAGTAAGCTACCCTGACATAAGTAATAGGTCCACTTTCAGAAGGTAATACAATGTCATAACATAGTTCTCACAGTCATCCAATGTAACTCCCCCTAAAAATGTCAGCAGATAATATACAGCTGTTCTGCCTATGAAACTGATGTGAAGGGCAGTAAGAAAATAGGCACATTATTGCACGTATGCTCTAGCATAGACACTGTTAAGTCTACACTCCAAAGTTTTTCTCCATTTTCATGCATTGCTGGGGTAGGTACACTGCACCCAGTGCATTAGAATAAAGGCTGAATTAGAAAAAAATTATTCTTGTTCTAGACCCTATAACCTGCTCTCTTGAAAGGAATTTACACATGAGAAGAAGGTGAAACCCTCAAGAACGCATTGGCTCGTGCTGGAGTCCTGGTCTATGCTGGTAGACAGAAGTCCATGGGAAACAGTATTTAAAGCGCTGCCAGTGCAAATCAGTCACACTCATTTAAAGAATTTGCTTCTGTCACAGTTTAACCCCAGTGGGCAGCAAAACACCACCAAATCCCTTGTTAATTCCCTCACCGTGGGATGAGAGAGAATCAGAAGGATAAAAATGCAAGAACACCTGGTTTGAGATAGACAGTTTAAAAGGTACAAGAAAAGCCACATAAACAAGCAAAACAAAACAAGTAATTTGTTTATCACTTCCCAAAGTCAGGGAGCTGTTCAGCTATTCCTCAAAAAGCTGGGCTCCATCACAGCTAACAGCAACCTGGGAAGACAAACACCATCACTCCCAAGGTCACCCCATCCTCCTAATTTTTCCCCCTCTTCCTTCTTCCCCCTGTGCCCCCTGGGAAGAACATTTTATAGTATGGGTCATTTGGGGTCTGCTGCCCTGGCTGTGTTCCCTCTCAACTTCTTGTGCACTCCCAGCCTCCTTCACTGCTGGGAGTGTTTGAGATGGGTGTTTGAGTGTTTGGGGGGATAGTCTGAGAAACAGAAAAGACCTTGATACTATGTCAGCACATCCAAAACATAGCACCATACAAACTGCTCTGAAGATAATTAACTTTATCCTGGCCACAACCAATGGAGCCACATTGCTTAAATAGTCTGAGACAACTATCAAAAAGATAGATAAGGAAAGGATTGGGTTTTTTATACGAGAGTGAAAGATCAGTCAAGCTTAGTCAAAACATAGATCTTCCTGTCAAAATATTCAGAGCAGTGACAAAGATACCACTCAGTTCAGCAGAGTTCGCTCATTCTTTCAGAGGTAAATGCAGCACATATAGCTTATTACTCTTAAGAAAAACATGTCTGAAACAGAACTACCCAGAAAAGCATCTCTCCAGTCACTAATTTTGTCTTGGTCTGAACTTTTACCGGGCATAACCCCACTAAATATTCTTCAGAAAGTATACACTTATGAGCACGTCTGAGTACATACAAAATGCACAAATTAAGTGCAGTTTATTGAGGAAGACTCTCTAAGTCCCCTTCAAAGCTAAAGATATTTCGATGAAAATGGAAAAGGTTTCCTAAGATCCTACAGCTTTCATCACTTCCACAGCGTTCACTGAGACATAATCCCATTTGTGACTGATGGATAATCCCATACTGAACTGATGGATTACTACTTTTCAGACATGGTCGTGGTCCCTCTAGCCTACAGGCCTGTGTTGCAATGTCAATCTCTTCACAAGATCACCACAGTGAGGATGCAAAGTAGGAGTTACTGGCATTGCAATACTGCAATTGAAAAGGTTGCTGTAGAATGAGCTCTTAAAATTAATTTTAAAAGTTGGCATAGTTTCCTGGGACATCAAAATACAACACCTGAACTTTAAAGGTTTTGTGGGTAAGAAGGGTTGATGGGCAAGTAGAAGACTAGGACTTCTAACAATATGGTAATCATTGCTTGTAGGAAGGTTTATAAATACCCTTTGAGTTACAGCAGATGAAACTTCTTCAGGAAAAGAGGAAACTGTGTACAATACAGTGGGAGGGTTGGTTTGGGGATTTTATGTTTAAGGATTTGGAACACTGGGATTGTGCTTGTCACAGGAAAAAAGAGAAAAGGAAAAAGGAAGCAAAGATTAAAAACAGCATTATACCACATCCCAACACAACCCCACCCACACTGAATGCTGCAGCTTCAGGAGAGCCCAGAGTTTGTGTCAGTGTGAAGAATCAGTGAGGGAAACTGTTCATTTAATTTAATAAATGAAAAACCCAAGCATAAAATGAAAACAAGCAGAAAAGAAATCTTCAAAGCATTCTGCAGAGACCGAATGCCCTACTGCATGAAGAGATAGGGAAAAAAGGCTCATTGCAACACAGGTTAATGGTTAATTGAAGAAACTACCTGCACAGTGAAGCAAAAAGTCCTTCCAGCATATCTGAAATTCCTAGCAGAAATAAGTAGGCATTACTGCTGTCCTCAAGGGAGTCAAGTAGCAAGAAACATCTTCAGCCAAACAATACCCAAGTGTTCTCCTGTTAAAGACAAGGCCAATTTTCTGGCTGTTACTTGGTAACAGCTAGGGAAAAATATGAAGCAACAGGGTCAGAGAGAACCAAAAAAAAAGGGAAAAAGATGTGAGTCTACAACCTTGGTCTTCAAAAGTGGTAGGGTTGGGTGTTTCTCAGTTAACGAAACTATCAAGCCACACTCATCACTTGTAGTAAAGCCTATGAATCAGTCCCGTTGTTTTAGTTCCACTTGCATTCTTCCCAAGATAAAAGTTCATTAAATTCAGCTATTCTTGTTAAATAAATTCAAAGCATAGGGCTGCTGTTAAATTGCTTAGGAAAAAAAAAAGAACAACTAGTAACAGTGAGACTCCCTAAAACCAGAAGTAGCAAATAAAAAACGTGAGGTTCCGTTTCAAATGTAATGTAAATAGAATGGTCCAGGATTGTATATAAATGAGTCAATATCATCTTAGTGGAGAGCAAGCAGAAGACAGTACAGCAAAAAGAAGTGCAAAAATAGTAACCCTTGCCACTAAGTACACCAAATGTGGAATCCATTTCAATGAGCATGTGAAAGATGCCAAAATACTATGTGTAATGTTGTTTATTTGGGTTTTGCCTGATTTTTTTTTCCAGTTTCAGTTTTGAGACACTGGCACTTGTTATACTTCCCAGAGCTTACTGAAATACTCTTCTGTTTCTGAGTTTTTCTTCCCTCTGAAAATACTTTTAGAATGATCTTAACCTTTTCACAGCAACAGTAGCAGATGATAGTAAAGTGCTGCAGGCAACATAACCACACACATACAAACTCAAAACATTAAGTATTTCAAATGTAAGCAGATCTCAAGAGTGTTTAGCTGTCAAAATCATAAGGTTAGGGAATGTTGTTTAACTTCAGTTTTGGATGAAAATAAATTTTGACAGAACTTCTAAAATCCTATCCTAAAGAATCTAAACATATTTCCGTTGTGGGAATTTAGTTCACTTTCCAGTATTAAAGAATGTTATGTCATTCAAATAGATCAATGTTTCCACAAAGACAACTGATACGACTTAGAATATTTTAATTTTTATCTGTTCTAAATAAATTTTGTTCTGTCCAGATCAGCAGGATCTGACTCCATTTCAAATGCAGTGCTATATAACAGTCATCTATCTCACTTTGTTTTTACTTGATTTGAAATTTTAGTCTTTTCCATTTTAAGCATCTTTATCTTATTCTCCCTCATGTCCCCCTCAGAGATTCCTCCACCACCTTATTACTTCTCTGTAGAGCTTCACAATCATTCTATATTATTCGAGTTGCAGTTCAACAAGTACTAAAAGTGTCATGTTCACATCTTCAATCTATGCTACTACTGCAGTGTTCCTAAAATAAGTCTGTGTTCTAGTTAAGCCCCCGACATCTGCTTTGGAATTAAGAAAAGTTCTTGAGTTGGAAAAGGCAATTTTGTTAGGAATGTTCTTCTAGCAAAGAGGAGCTGGTGAACATCTTGCCCTTATTTCTGTTATACTACCACATACAGACATATCAGCTTCACACCCTGAACATCAGGTTACTATTTAGTTACTGCCCTGTGTCTCCTTTCTCATAAGATTATAGTCTGTCATAACAGTTTTCTCCAATATGTAGAAAACTCCTGAGGAAACAGAGCAACCTCCCACCCCCAGAGAAACCCATGGGAATGCAGAGCTCCATGAAACCAGAGTTCCCAGCACCAGCCTTAATTAGGTTGGTAATGCCTTTGATCACCAGAGGAGCTCCATTGAACAGTTAGAGAAGTTTGTCATTCAGAGCCCTTGTTCTCCAGATCTGCTGAATTCTGAAATACTTCTAATAAATTTCCACTTAATTTGCATGTTAATTATTCACAACTACAGCATTTTGAAGGGCTATAACTCTAAGCATGATAGTAATTTATTTTACCAGCTACTGCCCCAGAGCAAAGCCAGGAATACCTGTTAGAGGATTTTAGTGCCTCCTGGAACCCTAGGGGCTTGTGCTTCCACAAGTCTGTGAATTATCTTAGACATAAAGTGAAAGGCTTTCATATTAGAAAAATTGTAGCAACGGACTTGACAGAAAAAAACACATCTTCCAGGTCAACATTCCCAACATAATAAATGCTTTTCACAATATAAGAATACAACAAACTCTGAGTACTCACAAGAGCAGCTTCAACTGCCCATCGTGTCAGTAACAACAAACTCCAAGACCCACAGTGCAGTTTCTACTGCAATGCTGTTCACTTTTTATAACCCAGAGCAATCTAGATAATCATTTCACTGAATAGTGTCAGATGACTGTGTTTTGATGTTACTAGCCATTTTCCGTCCTGGAAATATGGATTAAGAATCTAGGATGATCTGAGCTAAAATTAGAAGAGTTAATATTTTCCTATTATCTAGAATAGGCACTGTGTGTTCTGACAGCTGCATTGGGGAAGGGATCCCTCTCTCTAGCATCGTAACACAGGGTTAGGAAGTGCAGCTCTTCAGGTGCCTGCAGATCACAAATCCATCAGTTATCTCTCATCTGGTTCTCTATGACCTTCTACAGCTGTAAGAACAAATCTCTGGAAGCGAAGAGAATTCTAAAAGCCTCATAGAAGCCAATTCCAACTAAGGAAAAGTGATTTGAAGAAAACACATTTTTCCACTTCTTACTGGACCAAAAATACCAAGCATTGACCTGGGGACACTGAAAAAACACAACTTTTTTTGTCCTGGAGGAAGGTCAATTATTTGTGGAGAAAGTCTTTCCACAAATAATTTTAGAGTGAGACAGAAAGAAAAGTTTAGAAAAACAAAACAAAAGCAACAACAAAAAAGAAGCAATATGTAACCATGCAGAAAACACACATAGCTGAAGCACAATGTTATTCTGCTCTGAAACAGTCTCATGTATGAAAGATTCTCCATAGCAAAAGGTTTTTTTATCAGCTGTGCATAGAGAAGACACGCACCTCAATTTAACCATCTAAATAGTGGATATAAAAGCATGACCTAGGAATACATGTAGATTGTTCAGTTTAAGACATATGGCTCAAATTGCATTCCAAGTACTTTCTCAGTAAAACATCTTTTGAGACAACAACTATAAACTATTAGCAAGAGAGAAGAGGATTTGTGTAAAGGAATATAGTGGTACCAGGAGTTTTCCTCATTTCACACACATCCCAAGAAAAAAAAAAAAAAGAATAAAAGTTTCCTTTTGTCCATAAAGGAATATGTTTTGATCATTTCTTCCCTAATAAAAATATCTCATAGAAACACAGAATAGGAAGGTTGGGAGGGCCCTTAAAGATCAGGTAGACCAGTGTACCACAGGTCTTTTACTGTGCTTTGAGATACCTATAGAGGTAACACACTGAAATACCAATGGAGACCATATTTTTTTTTATTGTTTGCTACCTTATTATGGGTACAAAAACAACTTGGATACTTCTGAAGGTTCATATTATCCTGCATTACCCTCTTAGGCTCAACTGAAGGCATTCACATTAACATGACAGCACTTCCTTAACTCTTTATGAAGAAACCTCATAAAAAAATCAGCATTTTAATATATTAAACAAGACACCACACACATGCATTCACAACAGATTCACTTGGAAGGAGAGACCACCATAAAGTTACTTCAAGTCTACAGAAACACAAGTTGCAGAGTTGAATTTGAATTCCTGCAGCAATACTAAGTATACATTTCCAATGCATATTCTAGCATGCTTTAAAGTAATTTTTCCTAACACTCCCATGGAAGTGCTCTTGTTGAATGGCACAGAACTTTTCAAAGAGGCTTTTTAAAATGTTATTAGAGATGTAGTACTTAGCTGTCCATCCCCATTTTGAATTAAGAGTTTGCTTTTTTCACAGAGAAAATCTTCAGACATTTACATCTGTGTGTATTTTCAGGTATAATCATGGTCCATTACATCCAAGGAAAAAAAATAAATTCCAGGACACTTCAGCTTTAAATTATGATTTTATAACCACAATAAAATACCACCTGTTTCATCAAACTAGAGAGACTACTAAAAAAACCAAGGTGAACACTCTCACTTTAACAGGACAGCAGAAGAGGCATGCTTTCCTAGTTAGTTCAGGTTTGTGTCAAACACAACTGCTTGCACGATCCATAATCATAGCTTCAGCTATGATTTCAGAGGTGTGATATGCTGCTGTAGCTGCTCAGAGCAAAGAAATCCAAAGCAGAGGAGTCCTCATCATTATTTACCTGACAGCAGACATATTTTTCCTCATTTAAAAATATGGGATGAGGGTGATAAAAACCTAGGAGAGTGAGTTACTTGAGTTTACTTCTACACAAATACAAAAGATGGATTCTTGTTTGTCCTTCACACTCCTGCAGATCACTGAGCACCAGAAGAAATACAGGTTATTTGATGCCACAAGAAGTCCTTTAAAGGTACGTGTTCAGACCCACCTTCATTCTCAGAAATCACTCCAGATCTGCCTTGAGCTGGTGACATGAATCACCTCCGTTAGGGAAAAGAGTGAACAACAAAATAGGCTATTTCTGCAAAGGAGTGAGCAGTGTCACAACCCACCAACGGGACAAGTGATGTTCAGGTTGTACAAAGACACCAGGCCACGTGTCAGGGAACTTGTATGTTTTATTGTACAGTTGTTAAGGACATTTCCCTTTCCAACCATCCTGGAGCCACTCTGGGAGTCACACCCACGCCACCTGAGCTGGGACCAAGGCCTCTTTGAAGTTACACACTCCACACTCACATAATCAGGCCAGGTTTCCTCACTTGCTCAGCCCCAGATTTCCCATAGCAGAGTCTTCATCATTTCAATCCTTAAAATAATCCAAACATGGTACAATAACAAAATAACACAGTTCCCAAATCCGATGCCTCATTCCTGCTCCAGCATCCAACACCTCCCTCAATAATTTCTCCCACTCTGCAGCCATACAGAGCACCAAGTGCAGTTGTGGGGCAAGACCCCTTTCTATGTGCAGCAGAGTTTCCAATTTCGCCCTTTCATTTTGCTCCCTATCTGAACATTTCTCTAAGGAGACAACCAAATTCTGTAAATGTTTTTGTAAAAAGTCAACCAAAACTTGTGAATGTTTTTGTAAAGAGGCAGACAGATTTTGCAGAAACTTGTCTCTCTCGTATTTTGCACCTTATCTAAACATTTTCATAAAGAGTCATAAGTCTTTTTATTCTTTCTGGCTGCCATCAGCACAACACACAAGACACACTTCACTTATGAAGACAAGGATGAGGCAAGTATTGTCCACAAAGGGAAAGGGTTCAAGGTTTAGCATGTCCTGTTCCTGCACATTCCAGATCCATCCTATCCCCCAGTCAGGGATGGAAAAAGCAGAGTCCATCCCAGCTATAAATAGCTAAGGGGCTGCTCAGTCCTTTTCAGCCTCCGGTCCATGACACCCATTTACTGTCCCAACCCACTGGGGCAAGGGGGTGAAATGCTCATTATAAATTCTGGTCAGGCTGAACACTGCACATGTTTCAGGGAACTATTTGTGTTTGATTGTACAGTCACCTTAACTCCAGAAACCAGCCCACTGCTTGGACTCAAAAGGCGTTGGTTAACGCACCCTTTAATTCTTACAACACACTTCCACAAGGATGGTGGCTAACAAGCCCCTAATTTTGTACCGTACACTTCAATAAGTTGTCAGCTCCCATAACAAACTCCTCAAAGCTGCTGGCTCACAAGCCACAACACACCAGTTCAAAGGTGTGATTCCTGATGATCAGAGCCATCACACTGATTTGCACAGGCTGACATACCCCAGATTTCAGCAGGATTAATCAATATAGCCCATGTATTTCATTATTTCTACTCTCTCCTTTTCCACACTATTTGAGTCAGAATTACAAATCAGTAGGCTTGTGTGTCATGTAAGCACAATACTAAACATAAAATGTATGTCAGCTCTATGCAGAAGAAAAAGTAAATGTTTTTCTATTGAACCTATGTGGTTTTCAAGCTTTCAGTAAAATGGACACCTCTAGTAAGCATCCATCTTCACAGCCCCAGTCAGCTACTTCTTAAATTGAAGACAGATCATAGAATTCTTTGACAAGGATATAGTTTATACTAAAAATTTCGACAAGTTCAAGAAGAGAGTGGACATATTCATAAAATAAAATCCATTACGGGTGACCTAACTGTGGAGAAATCACAGGTGGCTCTGAAATTCCTTGGAAATGACCAGTAAAAATTGGACAAGAATCAGGAATATGTGTTGTTCTTTTATTCTTAGTAAAGACACTTGCCCTGTTCTTTTATTGTTAGATTGTTTATACCTCCCAGCCATTCATTAGAGATAGGGTATGAATACACAATGACTTGGCTGGACTGAGTACAGATGCTCCTGTTGTGTATTTTTTTTTTTCAGGGCTCTTGGCATGGAAAAAATCTTATTTCCTTGTAATTGGCTGGTTCAAATAACTCATACCTTTGTAATGGCTAATAATTAGACTTCTACACATCAGCATCAGCTCTTGGAGGGTAAAGATACTAGCCAGTAAAATCTAAAATTTTAAAATAAATAGTGGCACTGCGATTCACAGTTTAAAAAGCACTGTCTTCTATTGCTTTAAGAGTACAGTTTATCTTTTCAAGTAATCCAATAAGCAAGATTTTTCCCTAAGACAGTCTCCCAAAAGTTCCTGCTCACTTCATCTCAAATTAAGGAATTAAACTTGCACATCACTCCTCCAAAAAAATATCTGGCAGTTTCTGTTTTTCCCTCATCTCTAATGATCACTAAAACTGATAGCATGATCAGCTGTGGTTCACATGTTGTCTGCAGTACTGCTTTGCTCATTCTAAGTTCATTAGTAAGACACATCACTAGCTTGTTCGCAAATGACAGTCACTCTGGACATACAATATGACTGCTCTCTAATCCCTTCTGGGAACACAGCCTTTCTTTGACTTTATGCCTCTGACATACAGCACCTACAACCAATATATTTGCACTGCTGTTGGAACCATAGAGACCTTTATGAACTCACCTGTGATAAATCTGTCCATCATTCCTAGCCACCCAGTCAAGCACAGCTGCTGGCAATACCACCTGTTTCAAGCTCTCTCCTGTTTCTGCTAAGCCTTAAAACACTGTCCCGTGATTTATCATTCCTATCACTGCTATGAGGCCCCAAACTATTCTTGGATTACTTGCTCTTGAGACAATATATATCAACAGATAGAGATACACACTATTGTCATGGTCTGACGCAGCTGAGCGTCAAGCACACAAAATCTACTTGCATAAGGGGAAAAGTAAAACTTATGGTAAGCTTAAGATTATTGAGGAAAACGGAAAAACTACAAGGCAAAACAAGCACACACTTGAGCAATTATAGTGTAAAGGAGATTTATTACTAACAGAATTAAAAGTGAAAAGAATTGATAAGAAATTAAAGCTAAAACAAACTCCCCTCTCTTCCAGCACCCACTCCTTCCCATCAAACCCGCACAAGGGAGAAAAAAAAACAAACCATGGGATTTGGTCAGTGCTACATTTCTTAAGCATCTCTTTTCTTATGCTTAAGGAAAAGGGTTTCTTCTGCTGCACCATGGTTTCATTCCCACGGGAGACANCCATGGTTTCATTCCCATGGGAGACAGTTCTCCACGAACTTCTCCAGCCTGGTTCCAAACTGTCATAGGCAGCAGCCCCACCTGAATTTGCGGCAGTGAAAAAACTTCTCCCATGGTTTAGCAGTTTTTCATTACTGCTAGTGTGGGCCATAGTGGTCCACGGGGTTTCAGTTTTTAAGGATGAGCTATTTTCAGCCTGAAAGCAACAGCTCTCTTCTTCAGATCTCTAAAAGCCTCTGTGCAACCTGGCGTGGTCACACTTTCTTTGCAGGCTGTGCATGGAGTCCATCCCCCCATGTACTTTAAATGGATTAAAGAGACAAACAGTTTTTGATATCACAGTTTTTTACCACAGCTTGCAAGAAGAATTTAAGTTTCGTGCTGGAAATGCCTCCGCCCTCTTTTTCCCACCGCCATCTTGCTTCGTCCCACACAATCCCATCCTTCCCTTTCTCTCAGACTTTGAGGTCACCATGTTAAAGAGTTGATCTTGTTCAGGCTTTACATTGGAGGAGAAAGCCTCACCCCTTCATGCTGCTGGCTGCACGGTGCCTTCTTCGGTTCGGCGCGAGCTGTGCTGGCTGCAGGGAGGCTCTGCTGGCTCCCGCTGGTCCTGTGTGGGCCGTGCCAGCTGTGTGGAGAGGAGGGGGGCCCGCCAGTCCCCAGAAGCCATGCTGGGTGGTTTTAGCTGTGCAGCAGCCCGTGGCTGTTCCTAGCTGCTTGTGGCTCCGGGATGGCTCTCCCCGGCATCCCCGGGCCCTCTCCGTTGCATGGGGGAAGGGGAGGCCCAGGCCTGCTCCGGGAGATCAAGACCGAAGCCCATTCCTCCCCCCTGCCTTGCCATGCAAAAGCAGGAACAAAAGGCCAAATTCCTGCCCTGAGCCCCTTTTAAATATGCAAAATCGCAAAAGCAGCATTGGTTAACAATTTGTCCATCAGCTAACTTTCAGCCTACCACGACTATACAGATACAGACATACTCCATCTAACTCAGACTGCAAAAATACACCATTTTAAAAGAAAACTACTGTTTAGGAAACTGTGCTTTTCACATATTTCAGTAATTAAAATGTACATGGACAACTAGGTTTATGTTCCACTTTTTTCTAGTCTATCTTTGCTTCACTGTTACCTCAAACAGCTTAAGAGCACTGGTTTGTTTGCGTATACATTCCAGAATACAGACAAAATCAGTCAACCCATTTCAAAGTTCATTTCTTTGCATCTGTTCAGGTACCCAATTCAGTAAACAAACATAAGGATTCACCACAAAGAAATTTAACTATTTCAAAGACACACTTATCATCATTCAGTTTACTTCCAAAATATCCTTTAAAACTCATTCCCACCAAATCTACTCCAACACTTTTGTGATTAGAATTTCAATAACCAGAAAGTTTCTCAGCCTTGGAGAAGTAGGAAGACTAAAGCAAAAGCCAGGTTTTCCAAGGTGTGTTGGAAGACCACGGTGACAAAGAGCTGTTTCAACAGGAAGATGCAGAGGGCACAGGGGCGGCAGGAGAGCAGCACAGTTTCACAAGGAGCTGTCCCATGGGCTGTGGAAAGAGGACCTGGAGATGACCCCCTGAGGCTGAACAGTGTCCTCTGAGAGAGCGGCACAGGGAGCACGGGAGCAATGGATGCAAGGACAGTGCCTCAGGCACCCAGCTGTCCCAAGAACATCCTGCTGTCAGATACTCTTGGTATCCCATACAGTATCCCATCATTTCAATTAGGATAAGATCCTTTGGAAGAGACAAAGGACAAGGATACTTCCCAGTCACAGCACTTAGATGTTAAAAGCTAGCTTGCACTACAGGAAAGATGCTACTTATAATGACATTTATACATGAAAGCATGAATTTCAAGTTTGCTCAACTACATTGAAATTAAATAGCATTTCTTTTTCTGTGGTAGAACAAACATCATTTCCCAGGTGGTTGAATAACATAGACTTAGGAAAGATTCTGGGTTTCCTGTCATACAGCAAGAAGTATTTTTGGTCCTTTGCCTACAAAATTCAGAAGTGAGAAAAGCCAATAAATTATTTCTCCCTCTCTACCACAGAGGGTTCAGGAAGTTTCTCTATCCACAGCAGGAAATAGAAAGCATGAGGTGGTTTCTACTGTGTAATTCATCAGCCACATAAAATTTATGAAACATGATAGTCCAGAAATACACTCTCACCACTCTGCAAGGCCATTTTCAAAGGAGTTGGCCTAGACTATGCACACTCTACACTTAGATATGTTAAAACATTAAAAAAACCCTAACCTAAAAATGCAAAAAACTGAGACTTCTTTTCTTCTGTACACCAAGGAAAAGGTAAAGAACTATGGCAAAGATATTGCTTCTCAGTTATAACAATCCTCAAACTCTGTTATCAGAGCAGGCAGAAGGTCCTAGAGGCAGAAATTTGGCATGTAGTTTGCAAAAGAGTTTTTCTTCACATCTAATCAAGTTGAAAAATCTTGATACATAGAGTTGTCCACAGCTACCCACAAAATCAGATTTTTTTGTCCAATTCAGGCATTTTTTATTTACGTTTAATATTTAATTAGCTCTTCAGAAAAATCTTAGTCAAGAACCTTACTGAAAAGCAGCATGGAATCTTGACTGCTTGACAGCTGAGGAGAGTTTCAGGGAACAGAAATCAATGCAAACTTTGGAATATTAGTCTTGAGACAGAACCTCCTCCTGTTTGACTAGGTAAGACAGAAATACCATGGAAGGTGGGACTTACTAAAACCAGAACCCCAAAAATCTGTGTCAAGATGGTTTCCTGCCCACTTTTATGCTGTTTTGCCATTGCTGTCAAAGCCATGTTTCATGAGGCCAAAATCTATAGAAAACCAGACTTTATTTTTTTCACAGGGTACCAGTTCTGCTCTCATTTAAGTGTTCATATTATTGCAGTTCAAGAATCCGAACAGCAAAGTAGAGCTTAAGGAAAGAATGATAATCTGCACTTATTCTTATATGGTTTCAGCTTGAACAACTTAAAAAAAAAAAAAAACACACACAGTTACTACAGAACATGAGAAAGAATGGGAGAAATGAAGGCTGAGAGAAACAGCAAGATTTAAGGACTTGGTATTCACTGGTGCTTTATTCTGAACAAAAATAAGGGCTCACAAGATTAAGAAGAAATACAGGATAGACCCCAGATTTTTTACTTTCAAACCCAAAGTTAAGTGTCCATGCTTTTGATAACTGAATTTTCAACTGAAAAGCAGAACCAGATGCTCTCTCTTAAAAGCTGAGCACTACATGTTACTTAAATAATAAACACATTTTACCCATAATTTATGTTCATGCTGCTGCACTCTTAACATAGCTGTGGGAATTCACACAAGCAGATGGAAAAAGGAGTTCAATTTCCTTCCTCAGTATTCAGTATTTTAAAATTTATCTGCAAATTAAAATATGTTTATAACAAATACATTGACACCAGTGATTTTATGCTAACTACTGATAAATTACATGATTACACAGAGATTTGAAGGATGCAGTAATTAAACTGATCATTCTTTCATACTAAACATCTGACTTATTCATTACATCTCCAGGGTACTATTTGGTAACAATAACTTAATCCCAACTGTTTATTCCACTATTTCTCTTTATTTGATATAAATATTTAACACACCTAAAGTAGGAAAAACCCCTCTCAGAACTGAAATAAATTTTGAAGTAGAGGGGGTTCTGGAACTGAAGCAAAACAGAAAAAAACATACAAGTGTAAAAAACTTGTTGGAAAATTACCTTATATGAGAACAGAGCCAATCTTTCTTAACAAAACTAGATCATTATAAGTCCAAATGAGTCTCGAAATAAAGAGTGGATACAATGTCTTCCATGAACAACAGGGGAAAAAAATTAAACTACACTAGAGCTTTGAAAAGTACACAACTATTTTTAAAAACCTGGAAGCAGTGGGTTTTAAAACAAGAAGGTAGAAAAACTTCCTAATATTGAGTGGCACGTAAATAACCTTTACAGATTATAACCTAAATAACCAGGTTTCTGTTGAACTACATCCTCTAAGACTCATTCCTGCTCTCCTTCCACTCCCCAGCAGACCTTTGTGAGTATTTTGGCAGTACATTTTCTAGAAGACAGAATAAGTGGTGGCCCACCAGGTACCAGCACAATACGTGAGCAAACTGCAGTAACAATTAGTCCTCAGACCTCTTCCTGCTTTCTGAAAAGAATATGTGAATTCTTTTTAAGACAAGATGACCGAGTCCGGAAATGCAACATTTTCTAGACACACACACCACCCACTCTCTATCATTGGGGATTACCTCTAGACAGGTCAGCTGCACAGTAGAAATGGATACAGCCCATTCGAAAAGTCCTGTTTGGTGCTCAGCACCAGCACTAATCAGTGCAAGGGGTGGTGGATGCAAAGGAGAGGCTTGGTCTGTCTGTCCCTTACAGTTTGCTTTGCAGGGCAAAGTGATCGCCAGAGCATAGAAAAATGGTGCACAGGTACAGATAAAGGTGATATAGGGAAAGCTATCCCAGGTTTATAACTAACCAAGTGGAAAGGGGCTGCCTTTACAGTGAATCAGATGGAAAATGCACAGGAAGACCACACAAAGATAAAACTCCAAGTAATTGGTTGTCTGTGGATTTGAGTTATGCCCAAGTTACCTTCTCCTATGAATAGAATATACCAAGTATGACTAAAAACTACTAGAAAAAGCATTTAAGCAAAATCAATTAATGCAGTATTTTCTCCTCTTGTCATATTCATGACAAAGGCATTTCATTGTCCAGAACTTACAATTGCCTCAAGAAAGTCTTATCTCAGGCCTAACTTGCACACCTACAGTTTAAATTCTAGAATTAGTCTGGATGTATGCAAAGTTGTGACCTTAATAAATGCAGATTTAGAGTTGCTTCACACACAAAAATAGCACTAGACTTTTAAAGAGAAAGAAATACTGAAATAAGACTATAAAAATAGTGACATTATCTGAAATGAACACGAAATGTCATTGATTGCATTTCCCTCTGCAATGTGCTAATGTGGTAATTCATTACCACAGAGTAATGTCCAATATTCACATTAAAGACATGATTATACATTCATTCATGTACAACCAACATAAAAAGCCCCATGTCATACAGTCAGAGTTGGCAGAGTTTTGCATCTCCACGTGTCTTTCCTCAGGTCATTAGACTTTTACCATTAATTCAAAAATTGCTATATAATCAGAAATACAAGAACATGTATATAGTTCTGTAGAAGAAATAAATCTTCATTATATAGCTTGTATTAATAAATATCTGTCATTGGGGGAAAAAGAAACTGTTAATCAAAGGACTTAACAGACTAATCAAGGTGTCCTTGGCTGACTTACACAGAAGTATTTCATGTAATGAGGACCATGACAAAGTTTGTGTTCCAAAACATTTTTTGTCGTTTTAACCTTCCCACAGGCACCAAGGTTAGTGCTAATCACTCCAGTCAAAGCCACTCACTTTAAAAAGCTAAAACCTAAAAAGAGATGTTAATGAACTCAGCAAAACACCAGCAGTTAATATGCAGACTCTTTAGCTGAATTCATGTCACAACTTGTGTCTCAGAGTAACAGCAGCATCACAGGACATTGCATTCTGTACACGACACAACTGATTCAACTCTGAGACATCCCATGTGAAACAAACTGGCAAACCACAGGAAAACTTTCCATTCTCCTACAACACCAACAGTCTAGAGTGTTGTAGGACACTAAACAAATGAAGGTAAACGACCTAGTCTCTATTTACTGTTTAAGTGTCTATTCTCTAGATCAGAAGTTTCCAATTCTTTTTCTCATATATGCCTATTGGTAAATAAATTTGAGCATGCACTCCCAATACATGCATAGTTATTTCTTTAAAAATTATGTACATGTACTACTCTTTTGATACATTATGCACATTTCAAAACACAAACAAAAACTGTAAATTAAAATAAGGATTAAATAATCAATATTTTAATTATTATTTTACTTATTAACAGCACAAAAAAACCCCCAAACTTTTTGCTTTCCCCCCAAAATATAACTTATTTTTTCAATTTTTTAGGGAGAGGTATGTGATCAAATATGGTCCGTTATTTTTTCCAATTTGGCTTAACACTTTGCAATGCAGCAATTCAAAAGTCTGGTTCAAAGTTCAGTTTATTTCTATACCGATAATTTAATTTTTTTTGCAAGTTTGTGTCAGATCTGGTAAGGACATCATTGTTTTCACCTCATAATGCAGCTGACAGCTTCTACTGTGACTAGAAGTGTCAGCTCTGCCATTTTCTTCTTCTTCGCTTGTTCTCACATTATTAGTATTACATTTGATCCATAAGTTTCTTTGCAAGGATCTTTTTAAGACACTTGTCTATTTTGTGAGGGTCAGTTTAGCTAAAAGTAGATCATATAATGTTTAAATCAAATTAACCTGACATATAAACTGTAATACACCACAAAATATTTCAAGGAAATGAACAAGTGAAGGTGCCATCATCAACCTCTCCATATTTTGGAGCATCCACTCTTTCCTGAGGAGAGTTCGGGACCTTACTGTGGTCATCTGACAAATGGACCAAGTGAGAGCACCAGTGTCAAGCTGTATATTAAGTATTAGTAAACTTAATTTTGCTGGGTTTCTTTTTAATCTAAAAACTATACATCAATATATACTCCAGTATTTTCTCCCACACCCCAGTGGACCATCTTGCACACACCCTGGGGTGCACATGCCTCACTTTGCAGACCACTGCTGTGTCTCTCTCTAAACAAGATGCCATATTGTAGCATTTTTTAATAGAAGAATGATAACATACTACCCAATATACCTGCTTCATTCTTGATGGGGATAGTAGCTGCAAATTTATCCTTTTTTAATAACTATTTTTTTCTCACCATTACTATTTGGGAAAAGAAGTCCAAGTTATTACATAGGTAGGATTTTCCAAGTCATCTTTGGAAATACATGTTTAATTTGAGTCCGAAAGACAAGACTGCAATCCCAGTTAAATGCCGCACGTATTTTCAGTCTGTAAAATGATTATGTTTTCCTTCAGTACCTGTTATGATCTAATTAGTGCCTCTGCCTGAATTAAGGTGCAAACAAGACCATATACCAAAGTCAGTAATACAGATTTATTTAACATTAAATGTGAGACAGAGACATAGAAAGAAATGGTGGGGGGAGGGGGAGGAGGGAAAAGCCCAAGAAGTGAGAAACTTCCTTGCTCAGTTAGTAAATAGAGTAACATTTGGATGGGATCCAAAACCCTCTCATTACAAGCAATAACTGAAAATTTGAGTCACACCCTTGAAAAATATTCACAGAACAGAATAAAAAGAAAAAAGTCTAGAAAGAAGCTTTTGATATTACCATTCATGGTCCACAGAGGCCGTCACCAAGATCCCTTTTTAATAGTCTCTGGTATTCACTGCTTTGTTCATTATTATCTCCTGAGGCCTTTTTAGAAGTTTTGTTCAGCGACATCACAGATTTCCTGTCCCTTGTACTGCTGAACTCAAACTTTGCTCTGTATAGACAATCTCCAAGCAAAATATGCTGCTTCAGTATACAAATTAGTGGGACAATTTTCTTTTAATGTTTTAAATTATCATGTGATCACTCCAACTTGACTTTGCATAACAGTAGAATAAAACTGGTGATGATCTGAGATTTATATATGCCACCACTTATTTTTCATTTCCAATTTACACAGAGGTGTTGTGCATTTGATAGAGAAGTCCTATATATCTACTGACTATGTAAACTTTCTCTCTTGCAATATCCATTTATATTACTAATAAAACAATTATATACAGGGCCATAGATTTTGAATATCAGAAAAGAGTAAACTTCTAATGTGTTTAGTGCAATCCTCACATTTTGTACACCATCATTCTTTCAACAGTAATTGATACAAATGCAAGTCATAAGATACACTTGATTATTTCAAGCGTGGCAAGCATAAATAAAGATGTACGAAGCACAGAAAGAATCAAAACTAGTTTCTTCAGTTTTTCTTAAAAGCAGGATGTCTAAATTACAGCAATGAGACAACTTCTTAAAAAGCAGTCAACAATCAATTTGCAAATCCCATCCACGTACTAAGTCTAGTTTGAGGGAACAGTGATGTTCCTGCTGCAGCCAAAAGGCTCTAGGATGGTTCACAGAGTTACAAGAGCAGGATAAAAAGAAGCTCCCAACCTGGAAGATAGTCCTTCTCCTGCCTTTTACTTCCCATTTTCTTTGTAATCTACATTCCATGAAATGTCATTGTACCAACCAGTTTCCAGAGCCAAAAAGTGCCTTGGAGAGGCATTACTCATGCACAGCTGCCACAGACCCAACCATAAAGTGCTCTCTGCTCATAGAGGTTCAGAAAGGCTTTTCCATAGCGTTTTTGTTCTCTCTATATATCTTATAAATAATCACTTTTAGAAAGTGGCCATTATATAAATGGCCAAGAATGATTCATGATGAAGGACTAACCAAGGATGCCATGGCAAAAGAAAAGGTCCTTACTTTAGTCTTCCTTGCTTCAAGAAACAACAGGCAAAGTTCTAAGAATAACAACCAGATGTCGGGGTTGGGGGGATGGAGAAGCTACAGACATGAAGAGATCTCTCCTCAAAAAATTTAGGCTATATAATATTATTATCCTTAAATCTTAGACATTTAACCAGATTCTTTAATATGCAATTTGATAAACCAGGTTAGGCACAGAGCCCAGGAACAACAACCCTACTAAATTTCACAAAAGCTATCCACAAATTCATTTATTCGGACATGCAAAGGACCCTTATAATCTCAAAGCTAAATTGTTAGTCGTATGCAGACTAGTTAATTTAAAGCTATCACACGTGTACATCACATATCTGCAGTATTAGAGACAGAAAAACCCCATGTCAAACTCCCTTTAACTCAGGCCCAGAACTTCAAAATTAGAGCAGTATAGTATGCAAGAGCACCATCTAAGTTAAACATTTACAAGTGCTGAGGATTCACATAAAATAACTGTCACAGATTTGCAGAATATAAACTCACACGCATTTTCTCTGCTGTCACTAATGCATGTAATGCTGTTTAAATTAACTTCTGAATTTAACATTCTTAAATTCTTTTATTATTCATCTACACTGAACTCCACATTCCAGAAGTATATACAGGCAGCAGGATTCTGAATTGACTAGCATGAGGCATATTCAGTCTGCAAGAAAAATTACCATTAGAGACTGAGCCTTAGTGTTCAGGCCATTTCTCCCAGCCTTTCCAGAGTTTCTATTCTCTTCCTAGGATACCTGAAAACCTTCTTTGATCAGAATATAAAGGTTGTGTCAGGTTGGTATTGAAGATGGAGCTCTTCCTTTGTGCAGCAAGAGCTGTAAATTGTACAGGTACTTTGGCAACACACTGAGTGGTTTGCTCTGTGCTTGCCTGAGCACTCCTCTGCTGTTTCAGTGCATAGGAAAGCAAGTGATCTTCAGCATGGACTGGGAGGAGACAGCTACTAATTCTTTGAAAATACACAGAAATTGTCAGCAGTAGTTTAACAAAAATGTGATCTAGTTTACAGACCTGTGACTCAATAACAGCAAATCTGAAGCTTAACCACGGCAAACCTGATTTCCTCCACACATTCTGTACAATTGGTAAGCCATATCCATGTTCTGTTAATACAAGGAATAGTCAGTACAGCTCATTATCAGACCAGGGTGCATCAATAAGCTCTACAGGCTCCTGTCTATGACATTTGAACAAGGGGATCTCTCGTGCTTTTAAACTTTAGGCACTCATTTTTGTTCTTCCAAGTGAATGCCCCAGCAATTAGGCTACCAAATCAGCCTCACCATCAGTGTCATGAAGAGCTGTGCATCCCAAACCTTTATGATCCATCTTTTCCAGTTCCAGCTAGCCAGGCCACTCTAGAGAGCAGGAGGAATACCTTCCTCTCCAGACATACTGTGGTTTTGATAGGGAAGGGCTTCTAGCACTTCTTCTTTCATCCACTGGGTCCATTCACAAAGTGATTATTATTCCTGATGTCAGATCTATCTGGTAAGCCCCATTACCCTGCTCCCATAGGGGTTTCTCAGTCTAAGGTTCATTACTTAACTGAGGAAAGAAAAAAGGAATCATTATTTCAGTTACAATGTTTCCCAGAGTGTTTTTGAATGAACAGAATATTTGTGAAATAACTTTATTTTAAAAAAGAAAGGCAAGGAACTGTCTGTCCCTATTCTATTTTCCCCTCAAAATACTACAGAGTATACCATAGAAATCACTGTTAGCAGACCATATCCTCTCATCTCTAGCAGAGAACAGTCTTTCCTGATACAAAGAACTTTCAAGAAGTAGCAACACACAGACTTACAGTAAAATCGATTCTGCATCAAGCCAGCTGATAGGACTTTCAAAAGAGAGGTCAAAAAAAAAAGGACATTCTCGAATGAAATCTCTTTATTAACAAACAAAAAACCCCACAAAAATTACTTCATTACACATATGCTTCCACATATGGTATTTTGGAGACTTTGCAACAGCAAGAAATTATTTGTTTTCTACACCAAACCATCTTTTAACCTTCATTTACCAATGTCTTTCTCATGAAAATATATTAAAGAATCAGCCTCCTGCCTTCTCCAACCTGAGCTCACAGACAGCCCTTCTAGCCAGGTTTGATTCTAAACTCACCTCAGAGCTCCATCAAAAACAGCCACTATTTTCAACAAATTCTGCACAAATACATTACCTGCCCTTTTGCAGTCACAACAACCAACACCACTCATACACTTTTAACTAATCTAATCACACATCTGCAAGCACCAAGACACAGAGAACTTCATGTTAAGCAGATAGGAGGTCTCACCCTCTTGAAGAGCCAGCTGCCTGCATATTCCCATGCCTGCAGATGCGAAACACAGCATAGGTACAAACACTGAAGCAGTCTGAACATTTAGCTGTACCTTCTCCTTCAGCAAACCCACCCTTCAAGTCTCCATGCAAGACAATTATACTGTGTAAAGATGCCACCTGCTCACTGTGCAGACTCACTTCCCACCAGCATTCAGAGTCATCTTTGCTGAATTGACTCATTGAAGATTTTCCTACTCCCAAAGTCACTGCAAAGCCAACACAGCCACGGGTAATGAAAGTATGGCTTGCTTGTTTGAATATACAAAGTCTGACACATCAGCACGTTGCCTTGGTTTCACCTGCTGAGCCAAACTACTCTCCCTAAGCCCCAGTCCCACAGAAGACAGTTAAGTACATCAGTGCAGACTCACAGCCACGGTCACAGGTGTAACAGGGCACAATTTGAAAACAGGTTCTTCCAGCCTGCCAGGCCTTCCCATGTGTGACCAGTAACATCTGCCCTTCATAGGGTGTCTTTTACAGACAGAGACCACTGATGTATTTTTCAGGCCTTATCTTAAGCTCTAGCTCAAATAAATTTTATTAAAATAAAAATTTCTTCTGTCTCCTCTGCACCTCACAGGACATAATGTAGGTCATGGGAACTGAAGTCTTCCACCTCGGTGCCCCACAATGAAAACCATAAGCCATTAGCACATTTTAATAACCCCCCAACTGCATTCAAGATAGTCTCTCAGCAGTAATTTAAACCTGATAAGTACCTGCAGCAGCTACTTAAGTAACCAGAAGTCCCAGTTCAGGAATACAATGTGCCTCTCTTTGATCTCTTTCTTTCTTTGCCCAGGGCTATAGGCAGATAATTCTTTAAAATGTGAAAGAATAGAGCACAGAATAAATAGACATCATGGATAAAGACACCTGTACCGCACAGGTTCAGTCTTCATTTTTATAATCAGGGCTCTATAGGTGGAAGACATTGGATAACTATATAACTTTGCCAGTGGAAATTTCTGGTGTTGGTAATGGTTCATAAATTAATGCACCAGTTTGACCTCCAGGTCCCAAAGGAAGTACTTAAGATGACTGATTCACACATTTCCTTTCTCTCTGTTTTAAAACTGAGCACACTTTGTCTAAAATCAAACACAATAAATAAGGAAAGTATAATCTTTTTTTACCACTTCCATTGTAAAACTTCACTTTAAACCACTTTCCATTTCTTGACTTTCAGTCTAGTGTTCCATCCATTAGCTAATGATTGTTGTCTAAAAATATTGCTACTCTACCTCGTATTTATTGGAAAAGTACTTCTCTAGAACAGAACATGCATATAAAGATGTACACAAACTCTGTATAACAAAGGCTGCTGTGAAGGAAGGAATGGAGGAAAGGAGGGTCATGAGGAAAAGGCTACTTTTTATCAGCTACCTACCAAGCCTTGTTGCTACCATCATCTGTGAATTCTGGAGCACTTGAAAGCACTACAACATTCTAAAACTTAGGCTGGGGAAACCAAACAAGGTGCTGGCCTTAGAAGGAAATCCACATTTTCCAGGGTTTATGTTAACAAAACAGTGAAAGAACTACACATTAGTTGTCTTACGCTATTAATAGCTCAAGTTATGCAATAATGACTAAACTCCATGACGAGATGGTTGTGTTGTGAAGGGAGTAATAAATTGTTTTGAAAGGGGAAAAAAAGAAGGGATTACAAAATACACTAAAGATGTCTGAGGGGAATGTTTCGTGACAGATACATGGTTGCCACTAAGGTGCAATCCACCATTAGCTTAATTATCTCCAGTAGCAGTCAGGTGAAAGCATAAGCTTCCTTAGGAAAGAATGGTTTACCCTTCCCCAAGATGCTCCCCAAGAGCAAAACTAAATTCTCCACTAGATTACGGTCATGTCCACACGTAGCATGTTATTTGGATGAGCTACTTCGGCTAATTGTTTTCAACAGGCTGTGTTCTCACAAAGAGAGAGTCCCAAGGAAATACTGAATTGACAAGGATATCCACCAGCTTGTTATACCATCAAGGACAACCCTTGCTGGGAAAACTGAAGCCTCTGGTACAATTGATAGGAGAGCTAAATCCTCCAAAGAGAACTTAAAGGACCTCAAATCCCCTCAAAGACCCCCAGAACTGCTGGCCATTTTAAAGTGTTTTGGTCAGACTCAAATCTCTGGGCTGCTTCAGTCAGCAAGAGAATCCCTATCCAGAGCGCTTAACCAAAACAGTCAGAAAATGAGAGAAGATTCAAGAGAATAGAAAACCTGAAAGAAAAAATGTTAGGCACCTATATTCACAAGACTGTTTCCAAAATAGAGAACCTTAGCTGGCATTCCACTATCTTCTAAATAAAAATCAGTATCACATAGGACAGACTTCAAAGTTCGTCAGGAAACACAACATATCCTTCCTGTTCCATGCAGGGTGGCACAACCAAAGTCTTCAAGTCATCAAGGCATTCTGAGCTTGTGACAGTCTGCATCATTCATCGTGATTTAATTCCTCAGGGCTGTCCTCCTTTGGTTTTGTCAGGAAAATTAGAAGAAAAAAAGCTACCTTAAGTGCAGTGCCACAGCTCTCTTTGTCTAGGCAGAGCTTCTCTCTGCTGCCTTGGTCTATTTCCCAATACAAGAAAAGCACTTTCCCTGTGCTCCATCTGTCAGGTTTTCCCAAATGAAGCCTCCTTTTTCATAAAATGGATAATTTTGCACATCTAGTTTAAGAACCCCTGGAGGATACTTTCTTAAGAAAGGTAATTAGTTCTGAGCCCTTTCTACCCTTCTACAATCTGATGTTTCTGCTGTCATGTATCTGGGATCAAAAACTCATGGCAATGGATCTTCCCTTCAGGCTTTTTGGAATGAAGTGGTGACTGCCATTCCTGTGAGGAAAAAAACTCTCTAATTCACTGTAGAAGAAGAGCAAAACACACATAAATACACACACTGAAAAGGAAGGTTAAAGTCTATCTAAGGGAGCTTGCATTAAGAGATCAGAGGCCAAATGCAGCATTTATGTCATCACTTCCTTAAATAACTCTAGCAGCTGATGGATTGTCTGTGGTATTACTTTGAAACAGCTTTCTAAAGTTTCTCCTCACACCATTTTGCCCATATGTCCTTTTGTGAATATATGTGTGTGACAGCAGACACGATTACATTACGCTTTCAGGTACTCACTGTACTTTCAGGTTAGGAGCAAGCCACCTCTAACAACCTGACACTCCTAACTGTTCTGCCTTCAGACAAATTTATCCATATCTGCCCTGCTACAAGTGCAAAATCCTTTTTGAATTAATATTGAAGTAGGCTTTCTGTGAAAGAGGCACAAGTTCCAGCTACCGCTAATGAAAGTGACATTTTCAGATTGATTCACAGGTTCCAAATACATAATTAAGAGTACGTGCAAAGGCAATAATGACTTAAAACAGGGCAAACATTACCATCATCTACTTCACTACAAAAGAAATAAAAATAACATTGGGTGGTTGCCCCTGTAAAATGACAGATTTTGTTCTATCTGTAATGTGCTTTTCTACACTAGACTGACAAAAAGTATTTTCTCAGGTATATAGCTCCATTATTTCTCATTATTTCATCTTAATATCAAAACAGTGCTGACGTATCTCAGACAATAGTGCATGTAAGCTGCTACCTATCAGCGTTAGAAAGTATTCTGGGGTTTTCATCTGTTGTGATATAGTAGGAAATTGTGACTGGCACCACTCCAGTCTGCAACAGTCCATAGAAAAGTCATCCCATAACATCTGTTAACATAGGATAAGCATAAACATTTCAAGGCCTGGGTCAGTATTCTGACCAATCTCGACCAATAATACACTGTGACCTCAGAAAGGTGAAATTAAAATGTGTTTCTAATAACCCTGAAGTAAAAATAAGTAAAATAAACTGAACAAATAAAATATATTGATTTTTCATGGTTTTTTCTTCCCTTTTGAACTGATTGGCACTGCCTGCTTCTTTAGTCTTCTTTCAGAGCACCAACATACACCATCACCTTTAGCTCTCTTATCTTCCCTGACTAATGTTTCCTCCAGCCTCTGTGCTGAATTCCCTTCTGTTATCCTGGTCTCTCCTAAACATTTTGTATAGTTATACAGGGATTTTGCATAATTTCATTTTAATTGACAGACTTTGGCATATTTACCAGCCAGAGGCTGTAAGTTTGGTTTCCCAGAAAGAGGTGTGTCCATTTCTTCTTATTTTTGTTTTGTTTTTCCCTCCTTTTCTTTTTTCACTTTTAATCTGTGAAATATAGACTTGAAAACACTCTCAAAATTTTCTACCTTTTAGGATTTCAGCCCTCTTATGGAGCAGGAGAAAGACAGATTTCATGAGCTTGCTCAGCAACTATCATCACAGCAGTCCCGACAATCTTACTCCTCCCTGTTCTTCACCTTAGTGGTCTTCGCCTCGTTATTTCCTTCCTTTCAGCAGAGACAGATTCTGAGCAGTCAGAACATCACTGGGTTAATTTTCTGACCAAAAGTCTTTAATAATAATAACCCACACTACAGCCTCCATGGAATCAGTGCCATGGCTCAGCAGAGAACAGAGCTCAAAGCAGCATTTGTTGAGTCAGATATCCACTTATGCAGTCAGCTGTGAAACTGCTTCAGTAGCAGGCTGGTTTCTGTGGGCTGCATTCCCTGCTATCCCTTCTTTTTAATTGTTCCGTTTTAATAATTTCAGTTCAGCCCCAGTAGTTATCCAGAAGATTCCAAGAGCAAACAAAAATCTCCAAAGCAAGATTCAAAAAGCAATGCCTCAGCACCATCTGTGGCAGAAACTTGTCTGCAAGAGATACCCCAGCAAAAATTACTGATAGGAGAGGGTGTTCAGGTAGGCACAAGAGCGTGTCTAACACAAAAGGCCACTGCAGTGCAGATACTGGGAGCTGCTGTTGCTATCTTTGCAGTATGTGTGTGGAGTGGTATCTTCAGTACCAGAATGAACATCTGTAATACAGGTTGAAGTCTGTTTGACACCCTTTTCAAGCTTCAGTCTGCAGCTCACATGTATGAGAAGTTACATCATTTTCTAAGCTGCATGCAAATCAAGCAAGCTATTGAGGAGGGCATATTCATCCAAGTGCTGCATACATGGGGAACCCTTCAGTTTAGTGCTGGTGATTCAAACTCTAAAAGGCACAAGGATGAGGAGTGTGCAGGAATGGTTTTGAGTTGCATTCACAATCCTTGCCCTCAAGTCAGCTACATGTGCCATTTCTTCTTGTGTTTAAGGATCTAGTCCCCACTTTGGTTCTTGCCATGAGACTTGAAACAACTGAACTTCTCAGGAAAAAAGATAACAGGGTTAAAGATCTGTACCAACAGCAGTAAAAACCTGCTGCAGGCCTAAAATTCATTGCATTTCCAATCCTTGGAGAGTCCCTATAGAACAGCACAATTTCTGTTCACTGAGCAAAACAGACTTTGACTGAGATCACAGCAAGTCCACTTCTAGACAACTTACTCAACAGAAAAAAGAAAAGGGGAGATGCTAAAGCATGCCACTTGTATATTTACTTGGACACTTATTCAGCATAAATACATGAGTTTAAAAACACAGAATCATAATCATAAGGTGGTTTAGGTTGGGAGGGACCTTAAAGCAACACCCGTTGCACTAGACGAGGTTGCACAGAGCCGCTGGCCTTGAACACTTTGAGGGATGGGGCAACAACAACTTCTCTGTAACCCCATCACAGAACGCCACCAAATTTGTCAGACACTATTTGCCCTACGTGAAGCCATGCTAGCTGTCACCAATCACCTCCTGATTTTCAATGTGCCTCAGCATAGTTTCCAGGAGGATCTGCTCTGTTATCTTGCCAGGCCCCAGGGTGAAACTAACTGGCCTGTAGATCCCTCTTTAGAAATGAGGGTTGTTTCTCCTTTCCTAGTCAGTGGGAACTTCACCGAACTGCCATGACTTCTCACATATGGTGCATAGTGGCTTAGCCCCTTCTTTCACCACTTTCCTCAGGATCCATGAATTTATTTCATCAGGTCCCTTGTGCACCTTCAGGTTCCATAGATGGTCTCAAACCTAATTTTTTCCTACATCAGGTGGTGAATTCTCCCTGTCCCTGCCTTTGCCTTTGGAAAGTAGGACAGTGTGGCTGGAGCACTTGAGAGTGAAGACTGAGGTAAAAAAGTCATGTAGGACTTCAGCCTTCTCCATGTCCTGGGCAACCAGGTCTCCTATTTCCTTCCAGGTAGGGCCCACATTTTCCCTAGTCTTCATTTTATCACTATAGAAGCATTTCTTGTTGTCCTTGATGTTCCTGACCAGATTTAATTCTATCAGTGCTTTAGCTTAACTAACCTGATCCCTGGCTGCTTGGCCAATTTCTGTGTAGGTAGCCCTTGTAGGCTTCCTTTTTGAGATGGATCTGCTTCAAGAGCTCCTTGTTCCTCCTGGCATTTTTGCCTGAGTTTCTCTTCGTTGGAATGCATTGCTCAGGAGCTTGGAGAATATTTGATGCCTTTAAGTCACTGAACTATGTCCAATTTAATACAACTTGCTCTCTAAGGGAACCAGTAAACTGTGCAGCTGGTATGTTGCCATAAATATTCATGAATTGCTAAGAAAACTAATAGGATCAATAAGAGTGCAGCCTAAAAGTCTACATCACTCTTGGTAAGTAAGGATCCAATTCTGTTGACAGCCAAGTCAAGACAACAGTTTGTCATTGCCTCCCAAAGAGTCAGGGCAGGGAATGAAATTGCACAGAACTACTCTGCAGCCTGTGTTGTGGTCTTCAAGGAGCACTCAGCTTGGGAATCACTTAGGAGCTACCAACACTAAATGGGCCTAGTGAGAAAAAGTATCTTGCCATCTAAAAACTATGACAAAAATAATTTTACTAAACTGCAGAAGGAAAACACAAGTATATTTGAGGAAAAGATTCATGTTCCCCCTATCCTTTTATTGCTGGCTGTTTCCTTTTCCATCCACCAGACCTTTGAACTGAAATGGCTGCATGCACAGTTCTCTACATTGTGCTTTACCTTCTGTGCCTCAGTCTGCACCACTGCTGAACAAGGGCCCCCACACCTTCCTTTGTCATTACCTCAGTTTCTGTCATATCACAGGAATGTTCGCTTGACCGTGGAAGAAGAGACTCCTGCAGGTGTATTGACCAAGGACACCCCATTGGGCTCACCATCCCTCCAGTGATGAGTATGCCAGTGTTTGCTGCCGGTAGAACACTGTCCATATCCAGAGCCCTGCTATGGAACAGCCCATTCCACTGAATGGACCACAGAATACTCTCCAGATAGAGAGTTTGGCTCTCCCCAGTCCCAGTGGGGTACACCAAGGCAGGGGGTGGCTATGTGCTGCCTTGTGCCTCCTGCAGTCAGCTGAAGATAGTTCTTTGGCTGATCAAACCCACTTCAGAACCTCTGCCCGTCAGCAGGGCCAGGTAAGGCACGTGGAGAGGAGCATGAAGAGAGAAGGAATCATGTGCTGGGACCAGGGCAGCCCTGAGGGGCCACAGCCCACACACAATCAGGTTAGGGCAGCCTATTTCCCTACTATTCAATCTAAACCTTCTCTGGCACAACTTGAGGCCATTTCCTCTTGTTCTATTGCTTGTTACTTGGGATGAGAGACTTACATTCCCCCTGGACACAACCAAAGTGATGCTGCTGCGATACAGATGACGTCTTTAAGAAAGCATTGATCTGCATAACTTGAGGGATGTTCCCCTCATAGAAGCTGTCATGCACAAGCAAGATGACCTTGTCATCAGTGATGGCCCAATCCTCCTGCTCCTGCAAAGGAGATACCCCCTTGCAGTGACAAGAATGTGGAATTTGCAATCCATGTTTAATGAAACTGCTGTAGTGTTCTTGGCTGGGAGTCTTGCACAGAGAAGGCCATAAGTTTGTAATGCAAATTTGTATTATTATGTAGTCTAGTGTGTAGAAATAAAAGGTGGAGTTTGTAATGGATATTTATTCAAACTGTTTTAACCTTGCGGTTTCTGTGTTTTTAAAGTAAGGGGCATGGAGTACTGGAGGTGAAATAGAGTAGGGAGCAAGAAGCAGCTGATAGAAACCATTATGCACTGATCCCAGCCTCCAGCACCACGTGTTGCCTCACAGAGGGAATTGAGAGGGAACTGAACATAACTCACAGTAAAGACAAGAGGAATTTAGACTAGAAAGGGAGGAGGAAAGGTACTGGACTGAAACTGAGCCTGGGGAAGGGAGAAGAAAGATGCTTCAGTAAATGTTTATCTTCTTGGTTTTTTTCAGTATCCAAATCAGTAAACTGAAGTTTGTTAACTGGCATCAAATTAGGTGAAACTCCTGAAATGAAGACTAGCTCACCCACAGCAATGGTTCTCATCCCTCTGCACAATTCCTGTAGTTCTGGGCTACGGGAAAAAAGTAGAGAGAAGTTTCTCCCCAGTCCAGATTACAAGGAGCTAGCTGTTTCTCTTGTTTTTCTTTCAGCTCTCAGGATTGGAAGGGTACATTTCTAACTGCAGTTTCAGTTTTGTTTTGTAGGATTTCATTTTTGGGTTTGAATTGAATGGTCAAAGAGAAAAACAACCACATAAACCATTTTTCGTGCAGCTCTGGTGTAGAGGGCATGTTTTTCATTCCTGTAGAAACCCAGCTATATTTTGCAGTCTAAAGTTATAACACTAAATTTTCTCTTTGCCCTTCCATTCAGATTTTTCCTGAAGCTGGTTTTAGTACAGCTGAAGGAAGGTTGTTTTACTTCTTATGTCAAAAACTCACAAGAGAAAGAACAATAAGAAGAAAGGAATCCAAACAGATAAAATAAGTCTCTCTCAGTGAAGTGTTAAAACAGTGGTGGGGCAAAAATGCTGCTTATATAAAGCAAATGAGACCATAGTATTGAGAGAGCACCACAATTAAAAGTACTGAAAGAACATAAGAACATAATATGGAAATCAGTTAACAAAAATCTGTTCCACATAGAATTTGACTGCTGCAGTTAGAAACAGAGGATAACAAGTGATATACTGAAAAACATACAGTCTTTGGGTTTAGGGAGATAAGTACACCTTTTTGTGATAGCAAATAAACTGGTTAAAGTGTAAGAGACTCGCTCTTTTCTGTTGACTTGATGCATCAAAGATAAACCAACAAGAGTCAAACCTCCCTTGCTTAGACTAATGAAAAGATTCTGATCACCATCAAGGGACCAGGCCTGACACATTTCAGCAGGATGTATTAGGAAGCATTCATGCACAACCAAATGAAGAAGCGTGACCTCATAGTCTGAACTGTTCCTAAGACAGACCGTGTATAGTCTCTTCCAGTACTGGAAAGCTGAGTAAATGGGCTTCCACTGAAAAAAACCTGTTTAACTGGGTAGGGGCAGCAGCTTTAGAGGAATTCCCTGAGAGGAAGGAAATCAATCAGAGGCTTGCTTCTTTTCCAAGACCTGGTTGCCAAAACAGATTGGCCCTTTGGCCCTGTTTGCCAGCACTGACAGAGATGGTGAAATGTTTTTTTCTGTCCTTCCTTAGTCAAGCTCTCAGCAAAACTGGTGAAGATTCATCTCTTTAAAAATCTAGTTTTTTCATGTCCTTTCTATGAGGCATATGAATATTATCTTGCTAATGGGTTTTAAATGCATCTCAGTAGGATATTAAATGCAGATTTGCATGGACAACTTTAGTGGTTTTGAAATGACAGTTAATCTCAAGTAACCACTTAGAATTCAGTGCCAGGGTCTGTGTGCATGTACAGGGATCCCAGCAGCATCTTGGACTAGTCTCATCTAATAGTATTTTTAATTCTTTTGGGCCCTTTTTCTTTTTTCCTTTTTAATTGTCTTGTTTTGCTTATTAAAACAGATGCATACCATTTCCCTCCTAAATATTTTTTTTTATTGTATGTGCAGTAAAAAGGTCACTTTTCCTATTTCCTCTCCCCGGGCCCAGCACCAAAGTGATGTACCTAGACAGGACATGTACCTAATCTTCTAGGTCTAATACCAGTAGGAGGGGGGTCTCGAGAACCTCTGGCCACCATCCACTGATTTTAAGCGACTCCAGAGTGAACACTCTTCTGGCTGACAAGCTGTTCCACTTGTCAAAATACAGTACCTTCATTAGGTCTTTAGTGGACTGAGAGGAAGATAATTTTTGAATACCAGAGGCCAAGAGATAAAAATTAATTATTATTTCTAGGTGGTCTTTTTGGTAAGAAAACAGCAGGTCTTTGAAGGATTCAGTGCTTTTATAAAATCCCAGCGAACACTTTAGAAGCCAATAGCTGCTTCCAGAACTCCAGTGTATGTGCCCATTCCCAAGCAGAATAGGCATATCTCCTCTCTTAGGTGGTCCTGGAATTTGTAATGAAAAAACCATTCATTTAGAGATCTTCCACTGCATTTCAAGATTCTGAATTGGATTATGTTTGCCAGCATCAAGTCCAAAAAATGGGTGGACTGTGGAGATTCTGTCCCAATAATGTCAAATTTATACATTTTAAAATTTGTCATACTAAGATGGGCTTCACTTCATTTTTTTGAACAAACACTGAGTATAGTTGAATTATGGATCTGTATCACAGAAGCTTACCCACAGCAATGCAAGTATAAGATTTAACGTGGTAGGAACCTAGTTTTGCTGTCTTGAATAAGAACGGGTACAGGTAGAAGAGATACATTCCAAACAGACCTTGCAATGTTTGTTGGAGAGAAGATACATAACTGCAAATGGAGCCTACAAAAAGGTTAAACACAAGAGAAAAAAAAGGAAAGAAGAGATGAGGAGGGAAAAGTTGAAAATGATGGTGGAGAACTTCACAACAGAAAACACATGTATCTTTATGTACTGAGGGCAAGTCCATCACAAAGAATTTCTCAGACTTTCTCCATATCACAGTAGAGCATGAGTGACACCTCCCCCAAATTCTGATGGGAAACCACTGTGGGTCATTGTAATAAAATATTATTTAATCCCTTTCATACACTGATTGAAGTCTCTCTGAAGGTTGTTGTTCTTTGTTTATACCACTCCCATTGAAAAACTATTCCAGAACTTAATATCGTTTATAAATTGCTTTCATACCTAGTTTACACCTATTCCTCTTGTGCTAACATCACTTTCCTGGCTACTTCACAGTTCACTCTTCCTGCTGCTCGTTTCCCACTGAATATATTGACAGTATCCTCATCTCTTCTTAACCTCCTGTTAGCCAGTGATAACACAATTTTAAGTCTTGCCTGTAAGTAAGTGTCCGCTCTTCTGACTAGCCTTCTATGTCTTCTCTAGTTTGTTTGGAATATATCTTTTCCAAGTGCAGTAACAAAATCAGCATACACTACAACACAAGGCTCACAGATGTCCTGTATGTGACCAGTGGAAAAACTTGTCTGGGTACAACTTAAAATTCCATCCCAAAATCAGAATTATTTAATAAGTACAGACATAGCTTCTATTTAATAAATTCCTGCTGTATGGCAGAAATTCTTGTTCATGACCTTGTATTATGTCCCCCTTTTATCACTGTAAGTTCTTCTGGGTCATCTTAGCTCTTCTCTGTTTTAATCTCCTCTGTATTGGCAGTAACTTACAGCTTCATTTCAATTCATTAGGTACATATATAATGCATATGCTTCTTACTGTGAATGGAGATCTATCCCAGAATTAATCCTTGAATGTCTTCTTTATGGCTTGGGGATAGATTATATCTTGGAAGTATAATGTGATTATTCACATAATACAAAGCACTGTCAATAATACTTGGAATGCATTCACAGGGGGAGGGGGAAGGAGGGAAGACTGACCTTTTGAATATTATATTTAGTATGTACCACTAATAGGAAGTTAATACATAACATATTGCCCATAAACCTACCGTAAAGGTTGTCAAGTCTGATTATTGCAGAGACAAGCTCACATGTCAGAAACTCTACCCTACTAGCCTCCTGCTGCATGCTGACCAGTTAGACTTCAGGGAAACAGTACACAGAAAGCTATACAGCTCCCAGATGCCTTCTGCTTCCTAGGCATGTGTGGTCTGGTTTCCTGTCTACTGCACAAGCCGTGTAGCCATTTTCCCCATGCTGTTGAAACAAATAAGCCTGTAGTACAACCCCATTGAATTTCTCCATCTTTGCTAAGCTTTGAATTCAGCAACATGCTCATGCAGAGGCACACAATAGCTGCACACCTGCAGCTTTATTTAAAGTTTTGACTCCCTATGTGAAATGTTGAACACTTTATTCAGTTTGTTTTGGTAAATTGGTGTAATCTAAATAGACTGAAAAATATATTGACTAAGGTTAAAAGGAAAAAGTAGCATATGTTCCTAACTGTGCCTTTCTATTAGTCAAAGATTCTTATTTGCTAGTTGAGAAAATGCCCTTTGTTGTTGAGCTGCTACAGTAGGAAGCAGATGGCTGTTTAAATCCCTAAATTCCCACCAGAAAATGTGAACAGATGTCTGTAAGCAGAAATAGAAAAAAAAATTCTTTCTGTAAGTCCATACACTGGGAACAGAGCTATTTATGAGATTTTACAAAAATCTGTCTGCTTCCGAAAGCCAATAAAACATTTTGTCTCCTTTTATCTTTTCCCCTTCTTCCCCCTCACTTTAAAAGTACACACCTGTAACATGGATGGGGCCTTAGTAGAGTAGCCCAACTCTTATGAGCATAGGAATAGTCCCGGTAACACACCTGGCAACTTGCTGTGTCTGTCTTCCTCAAAATGATAGCTTCTTTTCCAGATTTGTCGACATTACAGGTACAAAATCTGTCATTTACAAGAGCTGTACTACAGAGCAAGGCCCAATGCAAAACAGACCTAATTTCAGAAGGCCTAGCCTTTAAAAAAGAGCAGAGATGTAGGTGGACATGGTTGAATGTTCAGCAAAGGTTTTGTTAACACAACTTAAATCCTGTGTCTCTTTTAAATATTCATTTTTCTTCCTTGTTTTTTGGAGTTTTGTATCTATTGTACTAGAAAGGGAGACTGCTTACTCTTAATGGCACCATTTCACCTCTAACAGTACATAAAATTTAATGCACAAACATGCAGAAAAAGATTGACAGCTGCCCATAGGCACCATTTAGTGTCATGGATGCGTAACAGAAGTTCAGTGTTTCAAAGGCGAAAAAAGGCAAATGTAAAGTATAGACTTTATAACACAATACCCCTTGGAGATTACAGAATATAAAACCAGCTTGAACTCAGTTCTTGTGCCCTTAAGGATTCCTCTCTGATTTTCTCCTACAATTGACTTTCAGCCCTTGGAACAAAAGGAGCCACATCTGAGATTTCTCATGAAGTTCCTGAGAAATAAAGTACTTTTATGACAGTTAAAGCAACATGGGGAAAACAGTCCTATATTCACATAAGGAACAAGGGGTTTCCAGCCATCAGAACGTGCTCTTGGGGTTACTGTCAACTCACTGCTCAGTAGTGGTCAGAAAAGCAAATGAGTGCTAGGTATTCCTAAGGACTAAATAACAAAATGGATGCTATCATTCTCAAATTATGCATGATCATGGCTGAACACCATATACAACACTGGCCGTCCTTTTACCTCCATGCTGCTGATTGTAAAACCCTTGATGGCTGAGTTTGTTCTGCTCTTGTTCTCTGATATTTTAGCACTGTCAGAGACAGGACGCTGGACCGAGCAAATCTTTGGTCTAACTCAGGCTGGTTCTCTGCTATGCTGTGCAGAGGTCCCCACAGCCTAGGCAGACACCTAAGGCTACACAGATGGACTGTAGAAAAGGTTAAGAGTTTCTGTTCTTCCATGCAGTGAGGAACTACAGACATCTCTCTAATGCTATGGAAAGAAAAAGAGAACCAGAGCAATGGTAAACATAAAAGGTGTATGTAAATCATATAATTTTTGCTATGGAAATTCTGAAGGTTATTGTGTTCCACATGTATCCTTTTGAGACTCATCAATATCGCTTTTAGATACACACATTCCATGTAGCATGCATGAGAACCTCAGACAGCAACTGCATGCTTTCAGAGATAAAAGAAGAAATAGATGTGAAAATTGAGTTATTTCCAAAAGCACAGCTAGAAACAGGCACCTGATTAGATGGAGTATCTTGACATTTTTTAATAAAACTGAGGGAAATGTTGCAAAAAAACCAGGTATCAAGCAAAATAATGTTTCAAAGCAACTAATTTTCCAATAAAAGAACATGCAAAGAGCATTTTCTTCTTGTTAAATACTTAGCTAACGTATCAGCATGTTTGGCAAAGTTGATAATCTGAGTGGAAACCCTAAAAAGATTATTATTTCAAGAATTTTAGCTTTGTGCTCCTAGTCTTAGTTTGTGATGAAAAGCTGAAGTTATGAGTTACACAGATTAAGAGGGTTTTTTGTATGATTAAATGAAAATAATGAATTCATAAATCCATGCCAGTGGTAATCACAAATCCATGATTCAGCTTAGAGCTATGAATTTCAGTGGGGTATGCCTTTTAAACAAAGTTTTATCATATACACCCACAGTTCCAGAGTAGGTCTATTCCTGAAAAAAAAAAAAAAAACAAACCTAGGAGGCACAGTCAAAATGTCCTGTTAATTCCGATTAACCCATAATCAATTTTCTATGCAACTCACCTGGTCTACTGGGAGTTTTTCAACTACAAGCACTTCTAGGTTTTGACTTTGATTAAGAAGTACTTGTTTATTACTAATTTCTGCAGAAAATATGTTCCTCATTTCTTGCTAGGGAAAAGAAACACTGAAATCCCTAAAATGAAGAGGGTTTTCTGCACCTTACCATGTCATTTCCCCAAAAATCTTTCAGTACTTATAGACAGTTACTGGCAGCAGAGTTAACTTGACATAGACCCATCATTTCTTTTACTCCACAATCAGGAGACGCCAGGGTAATATTTACCAGGATGTACTAATTTCAAGCAGACTTAGACTTTAATGCTTCTTCATGCAATTTCTTTGTTAAGGAAACTAACCATATGGAAAAGTAGATACTGGATCTGTGAGAGGGAGGGAATTACCCAGGCTTTCTAATACTGAAATAGCCAACAAGCATTGTTTACTAAACTGAAACTACTTTCTAAGGAGTTTCTGACAGCTGTCACATGTTTTTGTCAAAGGATCTATGTGACAGTCACAGGAGTATAACTAGCTCTTTATTACTAATTAGCCATGTGGCTGGCTTTGAGATCTTTCAGCAAGAGCTATTGATCTCAGAATATGGGTTAATGCTCAGAACCCAAATCTTCAGGGTTCATTCATACAAGGAAGAGATGTCATAGTAGGAACATATATCAAGCCATAAAAGGGAGAGGAAACAAGCAGTAATTTCAGCAAATCTAGCACTTGTGTTAAGTAGATGGTCGACAAAGCATTCAATTTTAATGCTTCTGTAAAACTGAAACCAACAAAATCACAGCTATGCTGGTCCATTATCTGACCCTTCTTTCCATGGGCATGGGCAGAACTGCTGTTTAGAACCCCAGAATTAAGATTTCTGTCTTTTCCATAAATGGTGGAACAGGTCTTCTGGAGCCACCCAATGAGCATTGGGTGAGAAAATAGAAAAAAATATTAAGCCATTCACATTGAGGAAATTATTTTCTAAAAAAATCCCAACAAGCAAACAAAAAAATTAACACCATCATGCTTGAAGGAACTATGCTGTTTATTCAAGAACGCAGCATTGTTCAGCTTTATGCAAAGTGGAAAATGTCTGGGAATTTGCTTTCTGGTGAACTCAAAATAAAAAGTTCCATTAGTCTTAGCCAGATTTTTACAGGATTAGCATAAAGTAGAGAATTTCCATTGAATTTGTGGTGTGGATGTCATTAGAGAAAGCATCCATGCTAGCTGAAGGCTCATACTGGTTCCAGAATTAGAGATCAGAAAGACAGCTTGAACTCTGAAGCACCATTCCTTCAAATTTCTATTCCTTCCCCCTGCCCTGACAATCAAGTAAACGCAGTTTACTCCTCTCTACCCTCCTCCCACTCATTCCTCCCCATCCCCAATCTTTTCTCCCCAGCCTTTATTTTCACTTGAATGAAAACAGGAGAGTTTTCCTTCAGAGTGTACCTGACAGGAGTCACACAAGTCAGCAGTTTGCTTCACAAACACAGATGCTGGGCATCAACCCGTGCCAAACACTACTTTGTCCTTCGTGGAAAAAGGACACGTACACCATGTGAACTCGCAGGAACTGAGACAGTAGTGAGACCTTCTTTTCTTTCTGAAGATGCAGAAATGAGGCAAAGAAGATGTTTTTGAGACAGAGAACATAATGAAAGATGGGGTCCTGGCTACTTAGAGAGGTGTGAGAGGAGTTTCCTTACCCTCTCCTCCTTCCTGAAAAGAGCTACACAGAAAGTAAACCAGAAGAAGTCAACTGTTTCCTTCAGGATGTGCCTCTGCTACTTTTAGAATGCAATGTTTGTTGCAACAGATGCCTTACCTAAGAGGTAAAATCAGATGAGCTGGAAAATCTGTATAAAACATTTTTTTACTCTTAGCTTATGACCCAGCTACATTCACCTCCAAACAGTTTATGCTGGTAGGGGCAGTAATTTCTTCATCCATCAAACTGCTTCTCTAACCCACCGTGAGAGCTTCCTCATTCTAGCTTCAGCCTCCCAGAAGTGAGTACCTCTGCGTCGCACATTCAGTGTTATGTTCCCATAATAGCAAAGTGGCAAATCATATTTGTGGAAAAGTTAAAGAATGTGGCAGAGCAAAAAATTTTTCAAAGAAAAAAAATTTCAAAATCTAGACTTGGTTAGGTTTGTTTGTGGTTTTTTCTGGGTTTTTTTAACCACTGTGAGAGACTTTGTCATAGGATATTTAGTGCCTAGTGATCAGATTATTTTCAAAGAGCAACTATAGCATGCAGTATCTAGTCCTTTTTCTCCTTTTTTTTCATGATGCAGTGTCCATCACATACAGAAATTCACATCACTTAAGAAACTGGGCCACTGGCACTAAGTGTTTAATTTCTGCCACTGCTGTAACTTCCTGATGCCTGTCTCCCTGAACTGCAAGTTGGTTTACCATCTGCTTCCATGTGTGCAAATCTGCATCTCATTGACAATCTTATACAGGTTTGTCAAACTGCCTGGAGTTCTGTGGGTATCACCGGAACACAATATTAAAGAGGCTGTGAAAAGAGCATTAAATTTATGACATAAACATAGTATACAAAATAATTTTTGTTTAGGTCCCTATTGCATAGACCAAGTCAGACTTCAAATAACAGTACTCAGGACTTCCTTTTGCATCTAAGACTGGAGTGAACAAGAAATAATGTAAGAAAAAGAATTAAAATCACATTTTAATTTTTCTTTAAATGAAATTACAGGTATGGTCCCAGCCTTCAGAGGTATAACATCTGTATAAACAAAGAGCTGTTTCATAGAGGCAAAGGAAGACTTTTGTTGTGATGATATAATGCCAGAGCAAGTTTTTTACGACATAACTCTGAAGACCCGGGCCAAACAGAACTGAAGCAAAAAAGCTGTCCCACAGATGATCATCAGAGGAGTTCTATGGAGCTATTCCATATGGCTTTAGAGCAGCCATTTGGGTGCTCTAGAGTTTGCTCATGCTCATTTTGATTTGCATTCGAATTCAAAATTAGAGATAACAGTTTGAAGTAACAGTAGTTCTCTGCATCCTACATGCATGTAAGTCCGTCACATTCACAGCTCTGGGCCAAGGCTGGAGATGGGTAATAGTGGGTCATGTGCCTGGGAAGTAACAGCCCGTCCAGAGATGGAATACAGTTGTTTGCCCTAAGTTCAGACAGTGTCTTATTTAAAGCACATTTGGGGCACACTGGGATTCAGGAAGTAATGTAAAGTGTACCTACAGCTGCAGCAAGCAATAAAACAAGGTGAATCAGGGCTGTCCTGGACGGCAATGTTGCATTTCATAATGGTTTTCTCACTACTTCAGACCCATATGTAGAAAAATACTGAGTCATCTAAAAATTAAAGTAGATCTTGTCTTTCAGTCATAGTAAGTGCTCAGTTTATTCTCTTAGATGATGCTCTGCCAGGTATCTGCCACTTGCTACATCTTTGCTGCTCTAAAAGTATTTTCCTTTTATGCAATATGTTTTACATATTGGATGAAATGTGTGAATTACAGGGAAAAAAAATAAGGGATACTAAAAACCTTATGATAGGTTTTGCTGGTGAAGAAATAAAAGGTAAAATTAATGAAGGTTAGGCAAGGAAGCAGAAAGAGAATATGGAGTGATCTGCCCATATATTCTGGCTCATGCATTATTTTCACTTTTTTTTTTTTGCTTTGAAATCACTCCAGTAAGCAGAACTACCTAAGCATTAGATACACAATAAATATTACATTTGGTTCTTCTTTAGCTTTACCATTACTTTTTATCCCAATCCTGCACAGAACTACAGAACATATATCACCACCTCAAACTCCTGTGCCTGAAATCAAAGTATAAACTGGCTACACTTTGCTGCTGTAGTGCGTTAATATTCTGGTTGCTAAGGTGATGCACTTATCGAGTTAACTCTTGTCGAGTAGCTTGCCTGAATAACACGACAATATGAGTAAGTGCAGAGCACTGTACAATAACAGCTAGATAACTCCTGATTTTTCAAGCTGAGTCCTTTAAAATTAGTGTAGACATTCCCAACCTACACTGCGTTTTGCAGCACAGCTTATAGATATGCCTAGTTTTCTATAGTACCACCAAAGTAAAACAACTAAAACATTCCCCCATACTCTAGAAAACAGAATTTGTGGCTGCTTTTTTTCTCTCCCAAAATGACAGCAATGTTATAGCATTCTGGACGTTGCTTTAAAGGGAGAGAGAAACCAACATGGGCACTTTTCTATGTTCACTGGGTATCTATTCATAGCTGAATGATGTTAAAGCCTCAGTGAAGAACCCACAAATTTTGGATGCGTGAGTCAGAATAAAGATGAAGGGACAGGGAAAAAAAAGCCTTTTGGGGAAAACAGTGTATTTGCCTCCTCCTGCCCCCATCTATCTGCACTTGTATCTTTACTCAGCCAGAAAACATTTCAGTGAACACCCATCCTTGCAATTTGGGAGAAGCATTTAGTGACGCTATCATCTTCCTACTTTGTACTTCTAGCCACCTACAAGTGACATTGTGTTTCTTTAATAGGCAATTATGCTGTCTGCTTGAAAGCATTTGTTTGATACAACTCCTTGCAAAAGTACTAGAACTCACATTTACTTCTCTTTCTAAAACATATTTCAGATGTTTAATGCTTTTTCTCTTTTCTGTTTTTTTTTTTCTTCTTTTTTCTTTTAATGATGTTACTTTCAAATGAAAGCAGCTCTCTACCTGTAACTTCAGATCTGCTCTCCCATATTATGGTTGATCCTTCGTAACAGTCAGGAAGGCTGTGGTTAAATAATTTGGTTTTAACACTCTCCACTCTCCCTGCATTACCACACAAAAAGCTCAGATTTATGAAAAAAAATCCATCTATCTCTCACTATCCCCAGAGATATATAGTTAAATTCCACTGAATGAAGGGGAAGAAATGATAGGGGTCTGCTTTGAGAACTGACAGCCTTTCAAGACAGCTGGTAACCAGATTCAAACAACCAGTAAGGACCAGTAACAACCAGACTCAAGCTGGAAGAGAACAGTTCAGTCCTTTCCCTAAATTGTAAGAAATTACAAATTTTAAAATACTTTTTCTTATTCAATTATTCATTGTCATTCAAAATCAAAAGTGAAATCAAAACTCATCTGTCTTCTGGACATAACAGTTGCACATGCATGTTGAAAGCAGAGAGACATTTCATCTTATAACCTTATTTCAGAGGCATTCTGCTTGGAAGTAGCCTGAAGATCAGCCAGAGGAGCCAGGTGATGCAGACAGGGAACTGCAGACCACTTCAAGCATGTGACAGAGAGCTATCATCAAGGTGAACACTTATAGATGCAAATGAGCTCTAATACTGAAAGATGTGAACAGCCAAAGTTCTGGGCTATCTGCATACACAAAAGTCACTCCGTGCCAGCACTAGGCGATATTGATGAAGATCACTGCGTATCAGTGACTAAAAAGTTAAGGGGAAATGGGATTGTTCACTCTTCTGCCCCTCCATTCTAACATTCAACCTACAAGCGATTTTTGAAGGCAGAGATATCCAAAGCCTTCTTTTGTGTGTAGTGAGGAGTCTATTGAACACGAAACCACTCCCAACTCTTCCCTGATGGTCTAAGACCTGACAAATAGCACACAGACAGCATCTGCAAGACATATTCGCATACCCTTTTAACTCATGTACTTAGATCAAGCAACTCCTGGAAGATATGAATATCCCTTTCCTCCAGCCAGCACACTCCTGGTCTCTGGAAGGAAAAGAGAGAAGCAGAAATGGCAGGCAGATGTTCCTGACCCCTAGAAGAACTCCATGCTGTGAAAACAGACATGAGAAGTAGAATACATTTGTTCCTCCACAAGATCAGGCCTTTCTTGATAGATTTAGATGCTAGGGTCAAGTCAGCATCTTTATGCCCAAGTTGCAGGTTAAGTGATCTTTCTTCGGAAGTTTTCTATTTCTTGGCAATCACCATTTCCAACAGTGAGTCAGTTCCATAATAATATCCACTTCTGGTGGTCATCCCACACAGCTCCCCAAAATCCACACAGACCGAGCATGGAGCATGTCCATGTGCCTTGCCACTGCTGATAGTCTCCTACCCCAGGCAGACCTGCTTTTCCGATGCTAATGCCAGCCATGTAATTGTATCTTTATTTTTCTTTTACTCCTTTGAATACTCGATCATTTGAATATTTCTTAGGATGGGATTCCAGAGCTCTACGGCCCCTTGAAAGAAAAGGAAGAAATCCAGGGTCACTTTCCTGGACTACAGTGGTGGTTTTCTGTCTCTGTCCAGCACTCTGCAATATTTATTTCATCTTCTGGCTTTCTTATGCTTTGCTCTAAAGTAATGAGAGTTTCTTGATCGGCAAGAGCACTGATCAGACCAGTAATAATCTCCTTACATGCTTCATCAGTGAAACAGAGCTAGGCTACAGCAAGCTTGTACTGCACATTGTCACCATACCTACTGGGGATTAGAATGATTATAGCAGTGACCGAGGCCATGGAAAGGATTTTGTCCTGATCACGTTTTTCCTGCTGAGACACTATCTGCGGCACCCATTTCCTTGGTCGGGTTAATGAAACCCTCTTTCGTTTGTGTTTTCTCATTTAAGATGACAACTGCTATAAAAAAAGATAACCTCTCTGACCTCAGCCATTATCTCTCACTGTAGATTTTCATCACTGAGTCTGTTAATTGAAACTACAGAGTCAGAAGAGCAGCACTTTACATAGTTTAGTTCCTAATCATGTGAAACCTGAATTCCAGTAAGAAATTTATGTGTAACACTAATTATGACTGACATTCCCTGTTAGGGTGGGAGATGAAAAATCACATCACAGTGTAGCTGGAATGGTCTTGCAACCTCTCTACAGCTGGCTTAATGTTTCTATACAAATACTTTGACCTTTAGAAAAGAGAGAGGGGAGGAAAAGCAAGAGATGTTTTTAGCGTTAAATGATTCCCATTTGTAACTCTATGAATGGCACATTTGGTCCAATTTCCAGTCTCTGGCATTTCTAAACTGCCATATTACAAATAGGCAGGAGGCTATAAACTTTATCCCTGGAGGGAGGACAGGCAATCAAGTCAGTACTCCAGCCAGGAAGTCTGTGATGCCGCTGTGTCAGAAATCCAGCACCCACAGACAGTGTGGTAGCAGTTCCATGAGGTTACAGAACAGGGTAAATACAGCAACAATGAACTAGTGAGGTATCTACACAGATGATACCTCTGCAAAGCAGTAAAGGTGGTGGAGAATTGGGACTCAGCTCCTTTTTCCCACTCTGCATTGCTCTTAGTTCACATGGGTACTGGAGAAGGTGGTTTTGAGACGAGTATTTATTCCTCTCATTCTCAAATGCTATAAAGGATCTGGGAAGAGAGAGGAAAAAAAGGGAAATAATCAATTTGGAAAGAAAATGGAGGCTTTGAATGAAAGTCACAAAGAGTTTGTCATCCTACAAGCCTTGCCTTTTTTCCAGCATCACTAAGAGATATTGTTCATATGCTGAATGTAAGGAGTAGTCACCAGTCATCAGTCACCAGCCAGCAACTTCATAATGTAAATAAGTATCTCAAGTGGGGGATTTGTTTAGGAATCTGATCTGACAGTTTGCCACAGATTTAAATTTACTCCTATTCCACCATAGCTTCACTGTTATCTAAAAAGTGTTGAAAGTTGACTAACAGGTCCACACAAAGTAAAGACATTTGTGTTGTGGGGTGGAAGGGAGAGAAATTCATTCTGGGCCCTTATGTCATCTCCTAAAAAGACCAGGAGACTGTTAACTGGTGTTTTCACACGAGATAAAACAGGAAAGGACAAGGCTGAACAAAATCAAGAAACAAACAAAGACCTTGTATTTCAGACAGGTGTTCTTAAGTTCCTTCTGTTTGTTTGCATGTTTTTCTATAATTGTCAACTCAAATACATTGCTTGTTCTGTTTGCATAATCTTAGCTTCACTGGTTTCCATGTACTAGAACTAGTCGAGGGAACAACTTAAATATATTGAGCAAAAGATATAAATTTCTTGCCTAAAATGTTATTGAAGAAAAAACATTGGGGTTAAATTTGGGTACTCATCAAGCTCAAATGAAATTTTTTGTTTACATGGGTTTTGCCATACTGTTTCTAATAAGAACAGGAAATAACACATTCAGACTTTTCAGCATCTGATAGTGATCACTTAGAGAGTAGCCTAGATAAAATTTGCGTTCTAGCTCCCATTTGGCACCTTACAGTACATAAAACCTACAGCAGAGCCTTTCTCATGAATTTCGGGAGTAGAACAGATACAACACTGTCACACCCAGCAACCAGGAGGATCCAGCATCCTGTGGATGGGCAGCTCTGTAACTTCAGTGGTGCTCAGCAGGTACGCACTGTATGTGACAAGGTTTAGTTTGGAAATGTTCACATTTGTCACTGCTCCTAGCAGCATCCACTGTTTCAAGACAACTGTGGAATCTCCCCTTTTATCATCCCTGTCTTCATGCCAGTCATAAGCAGAATCTGAATTCAGTCTCACATTCGCAGCAAATTATTTACTGGCAGCTCGAGTGAAAAATGAGAAGTTCGACAGATTTACAATTCTGTTAGCCACACAAATATTTTTAGATGTTTAACATTTACAGGAGTGGATCGGATTGTGCATTAGGTTTCTCTATCTGTGAACATAGTTTGTTCTCTTGAAATTGCAAGTTGTGTGGACATATGCTTTAACTGGATTGCCTGAACATTTAATCTGAGGAATCATGACAGCAGCAAGAGTTTACATTTCCGTGTATAACCTAAGGTATGCTCCATGCATCACCATGTGTGTTTGTCCCCAGTGCTAAGAATTCATGGCAAAGCAAATGAATTCAGTCTGGTATATCTGGAAACAGGCAGAGCTACAGAGAACTGGGGTGATGGGGGAACAGACACCACATGGGGGGACCCATACATGACACCTTGCCAAGGTCAAAAGCCATTGTTAGTGTAGGGGTGCCAACAAAAGGAAATATGGGAAATATACTTAAGTCTTGCCAGTTCAACTAGCAGCTGAGTTGTGGGAAAACAGGTTGTGTGATGGAAGGGTGTCTTGGCTTCAGCCACAACAGAGGGGAATACCCACACATGACAAGATGTTTTGCTACAACTCTGGCAGCAGCTTGAATTTTTAGCTCTAGTTCTGTAAGGCAAAACCACAATCTCTGCTGTCTGATTTGAAGAACAGGTGGCAAACAGTCATCTCCAAGGGAGCAGTATGAAACTTGTATCCATAGATGATGCTCTGAGGGGAAAAGAGTTATTAAATCAATGGTCAGAGAAACAAAAAGAACTTAGATTAATGGTCTCAATTTAGTGACCTTCCTGGGAAACAGGACACTCATTTACAACCTGAACAGCAACCAGGAATTTTTTGCAGCGGTTTTTCTAATGGCTTCAAAATAGTTTTAATTGGGAAGACTGATTGCATCATCTCTGCATCACTTCTACTAACTGAAGAGCCCCAGAGGCAGCAAAGTTAGAGTCTCCCTCTCTGGACTGTGTGCATGCCAGCCAGCAGCACGGCACTGCTCCCAGCTGGTGCAAGCTCCTGGAGCACAGTGGGATGGCCATACCCTCACTGCTGAGCACACATACCTGGCTCCAGGCCTGGAGGAGCTCCTGCAAGATGCCCAGACACAGATGGTGAGGCACATAACACAGGAGTGCTGGTACAGTTGGTAACTCTCCCAGCCATGATCAAGAGCCTGGAGTAAAATGTCAGTGGGAAAGTGGCACAGAACCTGAAGGGAACCATGGCACAACCAAGACTGTGTGTTGTGTAGGTGCTCCCTGCCCTTTCTGCAGAAGGCAAGTGGCTTCCATGGTGGCCAGCAAGCCACGCTCAGTGAGCATAACCTACAGGAGTGATTTGTCAGGTGGCAGCAAGAGGCTGAAGCCACCATTCTCACAGGAGCTGAAGACCCCAGTAACAGCATATGGTGCAGTGGGGCTGCAAACATCTGGCTCCCATCTGCTGCCCAGCCAGCCTTCCCAGTGCCTGGATTGTAGGAAGGGCTTTAGGCAGTCACTTGTCTTCCTTGTCAGGTGGAGAATAAATGCCTGCAACACACTGTCATCCAAATATGGATACTGCTGGGTGCATCCTCAAGTGCAACACCCCAGCTGCCATTTTCAAGAGCAACTCTTGTTTCTCTGTTGTTCTGGGAAGGACAGCTCCATTTCTGTACTCCAGTGGGCTAGCCACAGCAGGCAGGAACAATAAGCTGACGGATACCAGCAAGATGCCTCTTCTGTAAGTATACTACCTCTCTCCAGCACCACACTATGTTCACAATAGTAGCAATTGGAAACTAAGATAAAGTTTGTTTGTTTCCTTCCTGAGCTTGCTTTACTGACCTTAAACATGTGAAATCTGCTCCCTGTTCCTTTGAGGCTGCTGGAAGTTTCCAGGAATGAGCGATTTCTCTGACACAGATCTTGCTAGAAGGAATCCTAGACAACTGTACATAGTGTCTAAAGACTGGCAAACTACTCCCAGTAAAATATCAAGTGGAAACATTTACAGGTTATGAGAAAAATGAATGTTTCAGAGCCTAGGCCGAGCATGTTTTCCATGCACAAAGTGGCATTAACAACTCTCAGTTGAAATACTACAAATGTGTTTATTTAAAATATATATTGAAATGCATGAGAAAGTAGTATTTCAAAAAATAATCATCAAGAACAGTTGAATCATTTGTCTGCTTCAAAACAGGCAGGAAAAGGAAGAAGATGGCTGAAATCAGTTGTAAGCAAAAAACCCAGCAAAAACAAAATGAAACTTTTCCGTAGTTCCCATCAGCATAGGGTCTATGGTTCTTTAAGAAAAACGGTCATCTTTCTTTGATTGCTTTAACTCCAAAGTACTCCTTGGCTGCTCAGTTTTTGCTAAGGCAATTAGATTTTCTGAAATCATTCTTCTTTCCCCACTGTGGGTGAAGTTTTAACTCTGTAAAATTTTGCCTAAAGCTTTTTATATGACAAAGACAGTCTCATAAACCTGCTAGCACTTGGGCCCAGCTGACTGTTTCAATTCAATATAGAATTATTTGGAATTTCTACTACGAAAAAAAAAGAAGAAAGGCTTTCAGAAGAAGCCAGTGCAGTTCACTTCTTAAAAAAACTAGAAGTAGTATATCTATACATGGGTAAAATCCCTCTCTATCCCCCCTGGACACAGATATATAGTAGAATTGTTTTTAAAAAGGTTCAGAGTGAATTGTTCCTGATACATTTATCAAAAAGCAAATTAGAAATGAAGAAGTAATTCCACAGTTATTCCAAGGGGGAAGGAAGAGGTGAAGGAAACAGAGGGAATGCTTTGACAAATGACAATCAGCAGGCATCCATCCATTTGGCTAAAGCAGCACAGTGTGCCAGAAGCACCACTAGTTCACTTTGTATTTTAGTGCCTCTTTTTGCCTTTTACTTCAGATTATTTTCTTCAAAACTGGTATGACAGAGTTTCTTTCCTTGTCTAGTGGTCCCAGAAGACTTTAAACCATCTGACTGGCATAAGCTGTCTCCACAAAAGAGAAAATAAACACCTGAAAGACTCTGAAAACGCACTCCTTTGGAAATTTGCTTCCTTCAGGACATTGTTAGCCCTGTTCACACCCTCTTCTGTAAGGAAAAGTTGGACATATGGGAATTTATGCCTGCAGGCACCATGCTCAGACCAAAGATCTTTATGTTAGGATGAAGTGCGACGTGTACTTGGGATGCGTTGGGAACAATATCCACAGCAGGTGGCAGAAAAATGCCTCCTTGGAAGACAAGACAGAAGGCACTAATTACTTTCAGTATAAAGATTAAAATACAGACATTTGCATGGTGTTACACATCACTAGTCAACTTCTCCATATCATTAGTCCTTCCACTGACTTCAAAGAAGAACAAATTTCTTTCATGGAGAAGCGTACTTTCATTAGTGCCATAGCGAGAAGGACTAATCCCTCCTCCCCCCTCCCATCCTGTCATTACCATTCCCCACTGAACAGGAAACTAAATCTCAAATCAGCTTTTCCTTTTTCTTGCACAGGTGCTCAAGAAAGACCTCAAAGAATAGCTGTTTAGGAAACAGTGGGAGAGAGCAGACTTTGAAAACATGGAAGAACCCTACTGTGAGTATCTTTCTTGATGGATCCAGGGCTGTATTTACAACAAGCAAATTGAAATAATCCTGCAAAATAAAATGCTCCTTTTCAGTACCTCACCTCTTGGTCACGTGTGGAACTTAAACAACTCTGCATGTGCTACAGTATAATTAACAACTCCATTACACGTAATACACAACTGCTGCATTTGGCTTAGAGGCTCGTTTCAAGGATAAACTCTACAGCGTTCCAAACCCGGTGACCCAAAAAGCAAGCACTGAGCAAAACAGTAATTTGGTATCTGCATGCATCCATACATGGGGCCACTTTACATGATTTTACTAAGTTTGACAGACAGAAAGATTGGTCCCTGAACCATATTTTCCCTTTTCCTTCTCACTTTAGCCCATTAGAAAATCCATTTTTCTTCTCAGCCAGTACAGGGCAGGAGGGGGAAATGAAACATAAAAGCAACAGTCTCACACTTTTTCAGAAGCATTCAGAAGAATGGGGTCTGGGATGCAGGAAAATAGGTAGCTTGTTAAGGCTGTCCAAAGCAGAAAAAAAAAAAAATCAATCTTCCCCATCTGTACTTTTAAATACAGCATTTAACAATTGAAACAACTTCCTGGTACTTTTGGCCTGACCTGACAATTACTAGAAGCCAGTATTTCTTTCATTAAAACTTTAACTTTTGGAGGCAGGCTAGCTCAGTTCCAGTGTCACCACCTCTGCTTCTACAAAATGTTGAAGACTATTTTATATGAAATGTTTACTGGATTGAAATTACACCCCCGAGTCATAAGCAAACAGGAGAAATAGGGACTGGAAACAGCATGGAAAGGAAAAATGTTGTATTTGCAGAAGACAGGAAACATAACCTGGCTTTTACACACACTCCAGGTTAGATAGCAGTTTCTCCTGAAACTGTATTTGGATGTATTTTGGACTTGAAATTACAGCTGTAGCTACCTAATTTGTATATCTATAATAGCCTCTAAGACAGTACTTAAATATTAATGAAAGAAATAGCTATTCCAGCACTCAAGCTTCCTACCTGAATACTCACAGCAAGGTCTGCTAGGCAGATTTCTACAGAATTTAGCCAACCTATACCTCTGATCAGTAATCGATTTGATACAGAAAGGGCCATTGGTAATCAGATGCTAAGCAGAGAGTAATTTGACAGGAAATGCGTTTGCACATTAGATCAGGAGCAAGGGGACACGTTGAGATATGAAAGAATCAGTATTTGCACTTGAGACAGGCTAGTTTGGACCAAATATTTAGTTGTGCTTTTGCTTGGACCAAAGATAAAACTTAAAAAGACAAGATCAGAAAAATTCACTTAGATTATTATAATAATATTTCTCTTTTTCCCCTTAACTTCTTTAAATACAGGCACCTACAAATGTATTTTACCAAATCTGCCACAAGTTTTACTCACAGATAAAGGTTTATCATCTGTTGGTATTTTTTGCTGACAATTGGCTCAATACAGTAATTGCACATAGACAGCAGTATACTGAGCTTATTTATTTCACTTTTCCCAAATACAATAAGATGTCATGGTATAACTTGGGGCCACAAGGAAGTGAGGCCATGTGAGGGATAAGTGAGGGAAGATTACAGTTAAAGGCTTACTGCTTTAAGTACAATACTACTTTTCTTAAGAGTAAAGATTTAGGAGATTTTCAGGCTTTAGCAGCTAGCAGTATGATCTACACAAGGGAATATTTCTATCATTTACCAACATTTCTAAGTATTAGGGCAAGGAAATATTATGAATACTTTATTTAGCTCTTGAAAGACTTGATTTTAGTAATAAAACAGATATTAACACATGAATGATATGGCTTTAATACACATCATAATATAGTCTCCTATTAAAAGTGTGGTTTTCTTTTTTCCTGCTCCCCAGTTAAAAGAAAACAAAGGGAACATAGAAGAAAACCAATAATGGTGTTCGTCTCTACTGAGAAAAGTATAATAAAGTTACATTCTCCTTTATATATCAAGATTTTAGACAGGACTGGAAGTGCTCTAGGCCAGCTCTGACAGATATGGTAAACACAATTTCAGACTTCATATGAAAACAGAAAGCAGAATAATATGTTCTAAAAGAAATAATGCAAAAGAATGCAGACACAATGGACTGAGATGAACATTGAAGGAATAATTCATTTAGTGCTGACTATACGATAATTTTAATTATTTGGAGTAATATTTTTGAAGGCTGTGAGGTGTGAGTTTTTAGCAAGTTCACCTTTTTGCTGTCTTCCTCCCGTTCTTCTACTGCAAAAATACCCTATAAAATTGTTCATAACTGCTATGCAGGAGGAATATGTAGTGCACATCCAAGTTCCCATAGCTGGCTCAAGTATCTAACTCATCTCAATAGCTGACAGGATTTTTGTAGAAGGCCCCATGTGGGAGAGCCTTCCCCGTCTCCATTTACTTTGGGCAGTGCTTCACAAGAAAACAGTTCAGGAAAACAGCTCATCCTCTGCAAATAGCCACTCCATGGTGAGAAATGCAGCAGCACAAACTAAATAGCAGTGGATGAGGAAAAAAAAGACCAGAGAATAACTGTTTTCTTGGTTTATCTTCTGCTACCTCATTCCTGCTTGGAATAGGGTAAAGACATCTCTTTCTTCTACAGCTATCTTACTTAGTGGAGCTTGGTGCAAATTTAACCATAGATTTCATATTAATTCATACCACACCATATCCATAATTCATATGCAATTATAATAAAAATATGAATTATAGCATACAGATTAATATATTATGTGCTATATATTATAATAATTCAGAAGATAACCATATATTTCCTCTTAGTTTCATGTTAATTCAAAACTGAATATTTATATCTGGGATCTTTAATTTAGAAATACTATTCTGAGAACCCAGATACCCACACATGTTTAGGTACTTAATTCATCTTGAAAGTGGTGTGGGATTTAAGCATTTTCATATTTTAGGCGTTCTTGAAAACAGTCATTATCCAGTGAACCCCTACAGACCTCAGGGAGGGCAGATATAAAGAAAGCAAATATTCAGGAGTCCTTCCAGTAGGAGAAACAGTTTCCATAAGAATCAGGCATGGAGAAAAATTGTTAGTCTGGATAATAATAGTGCTGTATTTAAAATACCACAGCTGCCCAAAAATTTATAAGCTAAGAAGTGATTATTTTCTTCTAACAGCATCCCACATTTCACTGCTGTTAAGAGTTGCTAGAATAACTCTGTTCTCCATATTTATTACGGGTTTATTGTCCTAGGTTATCTGGCAGGGACCTAGCACACAGAAGTTCCCTCCTTTGCAGCAGTGACCTACTGAAGAGCTATTTTCATAGAGTCATAAAGACATTTACATTCATACCCCTCTTTTCTACAGAGCAGAGCACAACCGATGACGAACGATCCAGAGGATGGAACCTGTGGGTGATACCAGTGTCAGCTCTCTCCACCAACTGGTACACCAGTTCCCCAAGCCAAGCATTTCCAAGATCAGTAGTAATCACAATAATAGCCAGTGCACATACCTACAGGCAAAGCAAAGCTCAATTATTTTCCAGAATTCATCTAACTGCATAGCAAATAAGTTTCACAGGGTGATATTTCAAAACGGATATGTCAACAGTGAGACTTAATTCCCACTGCACACCGAGCAGCTTCAAGACTCTGAGAGGGAAATACAAGAGAAGCCTAATTTTTAGCCACGTGGATCAGCAGTTCTTCACAACAGGAGCAGAGTGGCAGTTTACAACATTCAGTTCAGTCACTCAAGCAAGACCTCTTTTACCTAAATTCACCATAGGATTCAGAGTCCAAACGTGTTCAATGTGTGCAGCTGAGCATCAGCCATCACAGCAGCATCGATACCTGGGCTTTCTACACCCTCTGCGGATCCAGTGCCAAGAAGGGAATACAGAACAGGTAGCCCACTGAAAGCAGAGGTTCTCATATACCCTGAGGCAATGTTGGAGACTGCACCTTGACTCTAGCCCAAACCCAGGAGGTGCCCAGAAAAAAGATTCCACTGCTAATATAGAGGAATAGAGGGGTAATAACAGGGTAATAATAGAGGAAAAAAAAATAAAATGCAGAATTTGAATGCCCAGATTCTTTGGGGAAGAAAAAAGGGGGTTTACCCAATATAGCTTTGTGCAGCAAACTAGCAGGGGATGGCAAGCAAGGACAAGTTTTTTGCCTTGGGAGAGATAACAAAGGGCAGTTTCAAACATGTCTAGGTGCTTTTGCTACCTATCCACAAGCAGCACTCCCTACATCAGCTTGAGCAGGTAAAAACTGTGCTGCAATTCTTATTACTCATCTGAGTGATCTAAGTATGTAAGTAAATTATGATTTTCACTTTTTCTGCACAAAATTAATATGAGAAGATTCCAAGTCTTGTTTTCCCATAAGTACCCCATTTCCTACAAATCAATGCTCTTTCAGGTAATTTGGAAACTTGAAATATTTTCTGGCAGAGGAGAAAATTTAATCTAGATATTTACATATTCTAGGTCAGTGGTCTAACTGCTAGTTTCCAGTCTGGTCCTGGCCCACTGAAATACTTCACAATAGGTGATTTCACCCATGGGCCACCTTTACTCTGCTTTGATTGCTCCCCTCAAACCTGGAAACCCTTAAGCAGAGACAGCTAATTTTATTCCCATTACACAACTGAAAGTCTAACTTAATATCAGAACTCCTCTAGCAAAGGACAGCAGAGTGAGAAGCAAGGATTACCCTGAAGTTAGGCAAATTAAACTGCTATCTCCATTGTACAGGCTAAGCAGCAGAGGGGGAGATTAGGCCAGTTGCCAGAGGTCGCACGAGAAAACATCTGTGGTAGCGTGAGGAGCTGAGATGCCTTGAACCCTGTTCAAAGCTGCAGACCATCATTTTCCTTTAGCCTATAACTAAAAGAACAGGGAAAGCTTTACTTCTGTGAGCCTGGAAGGCAGGCTGTTTCTCAGGTGTTACCAACTTTGTGAGTAGTTTTGTTCATCTGCCTGGTGACATTTCCCACTGCTGCTGCATGCAAGGTCTCACGCTGCAGCGGGGGAGAAGAGACTGCTGCTCGAAAAGCCAGGAAATATGAAACCTTAAGGAATCACCAGAAAAGCTGACAGGCAGGCAGAGCATCCTAAACAACTTCAGCTCATCCCTTAATCAGTTGAATTTCTTTCCAGCTGATTGAGCCCCACAGGCTTTCAAATCCCAGAATACAGACCAAGTATTAAAAACTACTGCTTGGTGTGCATTTGTAACTGTGGGATTCAAGGTCAAATATCCAAATAGGAGATCTTCACACAAATCTTCAAGATGATGACCAAAATAAAAAAAAATAAAAGCTGGGAAGAAAATTAACCTCAGATGAAAGCTAGTAATAATCTTGACTCCTGACTCCTGATGCTCTCCACGGCAAAAGAGGGTTATTATCCCCTCCCTTCTCCTCAAAAGAGGAAATCCAGGCAAAAGCAAAAATGTAATAGGTTTTTCTGAGACAACACTGCCACCTATTGTCACTGCTATGGTGTCTCACCTTTTAACCAAGCCTTTTACAGTCCATCAAATACCTGGTCAAAACCAAACCTTTCCCCTTTTTCCTCATTCAAAAACCGTTTGAATCAACCCCAGCTCTCATCTTCTGCTGGAGATACATCCTCAGAAACAACTCAGAATTTTTTTTCTGGCTTTCCTGGCTACAACAAACAAAATAGAGAGTAAGCTCATTTCCCAGTCCATGTCCTGCAATTTAGATTACTTTTCCTTTTCATTTGCTGACTCCTGTCCTTTCCAATTTCTAGCTTGCACAGTGAAAAAATAACAGTTTCCTCTTACAGTCCAACTCCAATGTTTTTGCTAATATCCTTGTACATATTCACACACATCTTATGTTCGGATCACAAGTTTTAGGATAGGCCCAGAAAACACCCAAGGGTACCAAATGGGCCCATATACAGCCATTGTCACTAAAACTGCACATCACTGCACTCCCATAGACTGGCTTCCTTCGCAAAGCTGACAAGAAGGCTCATGCAGCCACCACCTAGCATATTTCTGCTCTAAAAATACTTGTGTGTTAACTTAAGGTTATACATGAGTAATTCCAAATTGAAGGGAAAATATTAATATTTCTATGTGTAAGCAATGAATAGGCAAAAACCAGTGAAGGGTTGGGTACTTAATATAATTTCTGGAATCATTTCTTGCTTTCTTCAGTTACTTTTGGTGCCTGGGTAATACTAGATGGAGTGGTGCTTAGAGATGGTAAAATAATCACAAGTAAGTTTAGATACAAATGGAAGTATTTCTCTATTAAAAGTGAGTTTAGTATGATTGCTGCCACAACTAGAAGAAACAAGTAGCAAATCCCAGCACTAAGCTAGAATTTTCCTTCTCAAAGGTAGGATGTTCCTTGCCACAATACTAAAAACCTTGCAGAATCATTTTAATCTTTGCAACGTTTTACATGTAGAAAAATCCCTCTAATACACAAATGAAAAATTGCAGGATTTGATATCAAAAAAGATGAACTGAGAGAACATGCATATTTTGAAAGGGAAATGAGGAAAATTTACTTGATTTTCCTTTTAAATTGTGGATGCTTTGGAGATCCTGTGGAGATGGAGGTACTATGTTTAGCACCAGAAATTGTGCAAGAACAGCAAAAGCAAGCAGAATACATTTAAGAACAAGAATACATTTAAGCAGAATATTTTTAAGGTATTTTTCAAGTACCCCTGGGGAAGGATAGTATTGATGAGCGGGACTGTAGTCCCTTTCTCGGGGCAGTCCAGTGGGACCTTGGCAACCTTCTTCAGGTGATAACAAGCTGTGGTCAGAGCTCACCAGATGCTTCAGGTTTATCCGAAGGGGGAAGGCCCAGGTGCTTCTGCCTTCTGCTACTCTTCTAGAATTAAAATGATTTAATTTTTTCCTGAATTAAAACGATTTAATTTTTTCCTGACCCATTCTTGGTTGGTTACAATCAAGGTGATAATTACTTCCCTGGCTGGATCCAGCCGCACCTTTTTCGTACAGGTAATGAAAGTATCTCCTCTCCCACCTTCAGTCCTTTAGGAGAACACAAGGTTTCTAAGTGTTATTCTTCCCCTCCCATTAAAAAACAGACCCTGTTTGGTTTATACACTTTAATTCTTTCAGAAGAATATTAACAATTCTCCTCACAGCAAATTTGCTAGAAGCATTATTAGAAAAGTAGTTTTGAAGGGTGCGATCATTTCTTGCATGTTGTTTTTCGAATGTGTTTTGTGTAAAAAAAGTTCAGAGCCAAAGGAAGTTCTTCACAAGAGGGGATCATTCAAGCATGAAAACTCATTTGAAAAATAATTACTTCAAGTTCATTCAGTCCTATATATTCACCAGAAGCTGATGAATCCTCCAAGTTAACAAACTAATACATAAACAAATAAATCTGGTGGGAGAGGGAGCAATAAAATGGAAGAATTTTAACAAAGACCCAATAGCAAAGTGGTAGGGAGCTGTTTCTGCACAATTGAATATAAGGATATTGTAATATAGGATCTGGGGAACTTTTTCCTCAGGTTCTGTGAGCATTAGTAGCTTTAACTGTACTCTAAAGAAGAAAACACCAGATCAACAAGATACACAGCACAGTGCTGCTCTGTGTATACATATTCTTTGGCAGGGAGAAATAATCTGGCTTCAAGTCTTTGCTTTTTCTGGATGATTTCTTTCAAGAGAAAAAGATACTGCAATTTAAAAGACTCTCGTGGCAGATCTCAGGCTGAATCTCGGTGGTTATATGCAACATTTATTGCATGGGAAAAAGCATTTGGTACAAGCAGAATGCACCATATGGTTAAATTGTAAAGTCTCTATAAACACAAGGCCCTTGGGGTCCTTTTACTTTACTATAATCACTTCTGTTTATTTCTTCTCCCTGTAAGTCTGAATTCACACCTTTTGACTTGGCTGAGCTATCAGGGCAAGCAATCAAATGCATGGCCCTGGCAAATAAACAGGACCATGTGGGATGCAAGGACATAGGGCTGTGACTGGACCTAGAATGACTAGATGGCCTGTGACCATCACTGAACACCACCTGGAGCAAACACAGTCGAGGACACGGTCAGTTCTCTGTACTTGGCAATAACTGAAACACCAAGGACACCTATTTTCATTGTATTTTTTTCTCTTAAACTTTCTTCAGTGTTTTTTGTCCCTTTCTGTATTGTTTCTTCAGGATTTGCTACAACTCCCTCCCAGACACCACAACCTACTTTTCCTAATTATTCCTTCTATTTACCTTTGTTTTTCCAGCCTTTCCTACCACAAGATCAAATTCCCCTGCTGTCCTCCGAGTGTCTTGACTGTGAGTCCAACAAGCACCGTAACTATATACCTATATTTCTGAGTAAATCCATTCTCTTCTAACAGGGTATTAAGCACAGTTTCATGTTATTAACTGGGCAAGGGTTATTTTTTTGTGGGGCATTGACCCCAAGGATCTCATTTCATGATCTTTTTTCCGTCCCACCAGGATGATGGGAGCTGGCAGTAGTACATGCATAACCTGTGCTACAGATAACATGGAGGACTGATATTTGCTGCCTCTTATTGCCTTTATCTCAATCTTAGGAGTTCTTAATCTGAGAACTCGGGTAGTCCCATGAAAAACTGAGTGAAAATAAATTGCATCTGATGAATCATATTCTCACCAGCACTTCCTCACACAGGCTCTGGAAACTGCTGCTATTTTAATATTTACTAATGCCCTCTTGTGGAGATTCTGATACTAGATTTTCTTATTTAAAGACGTAGTCAAAATCAGCTGTTCTCACAGGGATGTTTTTTTTCCCCTAGAGTCCCAGCCAAAATTCCCTGCAGCAGCTCTGCCTGGCTTTCTCTCACACACTCCAGGGAACACCTTGTACCTCAGGTAATGTAAAAGGGAAGAGATGGGGACACCACTGCTGATGGGTTGTGGGTTTGGGAAGGCTGCATGGCATAAAGGTCAATTATTTCCCATCTGTGGTGCATGGACCTAAGTGCCTTAAGATACCCAAGCCTCCTTTGCCAGTCTATAAACTCTGCATCTTCTGAAAAAATGAAAGAGAAAATTCTGCTGGGATCCTAGCCTACCTCAGACTCATGGCCTTTCCACCGAGTAAACTGGAATTTGGGATGAGTGTACAAACCATACCACAGTCAGACATAAGTGAAATGTCCTTATCACAAATTTAGGGTTTTCTCTCTAAGGTGCCATGCAATAAAAGAGTCCCCCCTTCTTTCCCACCAGCAGTGTAAGAGATGGAGCTATAACACTACTATGAGCTATTTAGATTTGAATATTTTACCTTAGACTTTCAAACTTTGCAGTTTCAGAATCCTTGAACTCAACATATTGCAAGAATGCATATATACTAAAAATCAGCATTATGCTAAAATTGAAAGTACAGGAAGAGAAAATCCTTAAGTGTTTCAATCTTCCACTGCAATTCTACCTTTACTGCATAGTGGCAATTTTCACATTTGAAAACCACTAAAAATGGGACAGAAATGCAAGCTGCTGCACTTTGTATTAGCTGCATATTTTGTATTCACTGAAAATCTACTCTTACGATTTCAAAGCTTTTTTCACAATGAGTGACAGAGTTATTTTCCCTACTCTTTTCTTTGAGAAATATGACATCACTTCTTCATACCCTTCATTAAGAACCTAAAAGGCTTCATTCTGTCCTTTAAGTAATTGAACTTGTAAAATGTGTTCCCACCCTTAATAGCCATGTTAACCATAACTGGCTTATTTTGATTAAATTGTCTGTGCCTAATAAAGTTAAGACATAGATGACATTTTTAGAAGCAATCCATATGTCAGAAGTTGGTTATACTTCCATTTTAGTTTTCCATTAGAGTTTTCAACTTTTTTTGCTCAATTTGATAAAGTAACTCCCTAACCAAAAGAACACTGATGTCTTCAGTGTCCTCTTGACTTATTCACAACACCTAGTTCCCAATTTGATGATTTTAATGATGATTTGATTAATGATGATTTTTAATGATTATTTGATTAATGATAACCATTAAAATGGTGATTTTAATGACTGTGTTTTTCTCCGCTAAGATTTTGGGGGTTTTTTTGTTTAGCCCAGAAGCCAGCAGACAAATTGCCAGGGGAGGGAAGTATTTTTTTTTTTTTAAATCCTGCAAAGGGTATTTCATAAAAACAGAAACTTTTACAAAGTGTTACTCAGGCTAGTAGATCACAACAAGTATTTTTACAAACATCACTGAAACTCAAAGCTGCATTTTGTCTCTGAAAGTGAGTACCTCTGAGTGTTTTTGTATCATACCCTGCTTTCCAATTTTTTTTCCTTTGACTACAGCAGGGAAGAAGTTGTTTTGCTTCTGATATCTGAAACCGATGTCTGATTCCATTCAGCCCTAAAAATAGAGGCCAATTCCTTTGTCCTTGTACCTTGACAATAAAATTACCACTGGCCTTTAAACAACATTATCACAAACCCAGGTTGGTGGTAACTAAAAGAAAATTCTTAGAGGTATTCCCAAGGCCACCAGGATTTTTCAGGGTTAGCATGGAAGTTTCCTTGTACCGTTCTGTGTAAATCCTTAGCAATACACTGTCAGCGTCGGAGAGCCATGGCTCCAGTCCAGGGCATATTTACTATGTAAGTGCCTTTTCTTGCTTTCTTTTTTGCATTCAAAGCCAGAGATATGATGGCTACAAGGCATCAGTGAAAAGATGCCAGAGCTACCACCACCATCTGCCTTTTTCCTCCTTCTTTGCAGATTTCTTGTACTCCCGAGCTTTTTAAAGATCACCTTCCATCTGCAGATTACTTTAATGACTGCATGCGCTACTCTTCTAAAGTGTAAAATACGTTTGATATGTTTCCAAATTAATTTGTAAATATTTTTAAAGCAAGCTTTAAAGCTTGGATCTGTAATAGGCTTCAATTTCTTCAGATTTCAAGTGTATGGAAATATGGAATCATAGTTGGTCCACATACAGAGACAAACAACTACGAAATCTGTTTAAAAGCTCTGATCCTATCTAACTACTTAGGAATTAAGGAGTTACCATCCATTTCAGTGATGAATACTCACAGTATATTTTCAAATACACTTTTTAAATTAACAGTAATCAAAGTCTAAGTTTCCAAGTCTTAAGGAATTTTAAAGGACTATTAAGGACTCCTTGAAATAAATGCAGATGCAATATATATTTGACATTCATTATGTCTTTTCACATATATTTCTGGATATACCCCACCAAAAATTAACAATATATTTTCTTACTAAATGATGTATTGACTTTATCAATTCACTTACTTCATTTTGATTATGCATTAATTTCCTTACGTAATTTTAAAGACAAGTAAGAGTCACCTTGATATGGTTTTCTTTTACATGTTCTTCAGTTTCAGTCCCATGAATTTGTCCCTTACGCTACTCAAATAATATTACAATCACTTCAGTTAAGGCTATGGCTTTATCTCATTTTCAGCTTCAAACTTGGTGCTGCAGATGGCACCCTACACCTAGTAAAGAAATCAGTCACCTCGAACACAGTAAGGCCTCACTAGTTCCCTTTCTTCCAAGCACAGTAGCTGCATAAAGCCTGTGTTTGATCCATTGAGTAGAAAATAACGATCCTTATCTAAAAAAGAAGTTATCACAGCCATCTTACATGCACTGCTTCTCTGTGCACTTCACTGATCTGAAGTAACATGTATGAAAATCAGCCCTTGGTGTTGTACACCTATTTTCTCTAGGTTAAGAAAGCTGTAGCTTCCATACTTAGGACTTGAAGCTTTCAGGGCCCCTAAGTCTTCATATCTATCCAGTTCTTTAAAATATTCTTCCATATGTTTGGAAGGCAGAAGCACATGCCATGTCTTCCCATGCTTCCTGAGCTCCAGAAAGAGCATATGCTTCCTTTTTTCTTTTTCTCCATTTTGTGAGGGTTTTAGCTATTATACTGTAATCACTTCAGTGGAGACACTCTCATACATATCTGGAAAGAGCCTTACATCAGTGGGACCCCATTTCCCACTGAGATACCTTGGCATTATTATGAAATCAAGCATGAAAAACTGATCAAAACCAACAAAATTTGGAAAGATTTTTCATGGTGTTGTGGGGTGACTTTATGCTGTTTTATACCCTATCACCGTATCACATGATTCCTGTGCCTTTCTATGCCTTTAAAACTGAGTGCAAGAGAGAGAGAAAAAAACTGAGCGAACTTTTCAAACAGTCTGTACTTCAAGGACACAGAGATCAGCTGCTTCTTGCTGAGGAGCAGAGGAGCAGAGGCAGTACTTTTCTTGTTTTTCAGCTAGTTTTTCAGCTCTGCTTCTTCAGAGAGAGACGGAGAGTTTATTTTTTGACTTTGGTTTATTTTTTCTTCTCTTCTGGACTTGTTCAGAACACCAGAACATCAGAACAGAGGGACCTTCCACTGGCCTGGAGGGGGGCCCCCACACCGACCCAGCTCCGAGTAGAAGGAGAGAGACCACACCCACAGAAGGACTCTAAAATCTTTCAGGTTTTCTCTCACAATGAGAGGTTTTGTTATTTAGCATTATTATTCTTTTCCTGTGTGTTTGTTAAATAAATAGTTTTTATTTTCTTTTTTCACATTCCTCCAAGGAAAATCTTTTTTTTTCCCTGAACCTGGTGGGGGAGGGGTGGCTGTAACCCATCTTCCTTTGAGGCGAAGATGTTCTTTTTGGACGTTTCCCTGAAATTTGGCTCAAACCACCACACATAGCTTTGATTTTTTGCTATTCTCAAAGATTAATACTTGATTCATAATGGAGTCCATTTGAAGCTCTAAGTTACCATTCTATAGGTAAAATGAAATCTGAGAAAATCAAAATAAAGATAAAAGAGCTGTCATTTATATAACCTATGATTCAGAATACAGTTGGATTTTAAAAAGTCACATAGAAAATAAGCAGTGAGTGTATTTATATGGACACAAAGCCTCCAGGAAGCACAGCTACCTGATGACACAAACTCAGATGCTGAATAAGAACACTGGTTGGGAATGAAGGAGTTTATAAGCTACACCCAAAAGCATGAAGTCCCTTTTCCCTTTCTGAAAGAGGCACATTTCCATGAAAAACAGCTATACAACTAACAATGCCTAACAGCAAATATGTTCTAGGGACAGGATGTGAAGGCTTTTGCAGCTACTAATTTGATATGATGAAAACATTAGCAAACAGGTAACCTGATTTGGACAGTACTAAAAAAATGCAAGGGAGCTGATCTCTCTGAATTTCCAGAAAGAGCAATGGGCCATAAAGTGGCAGTGTGGAAGAATTTCCCAGATTAAACATGCAGTCTCTGCATGACAGCTTTAAAGAATAGCATCAGGTAACACTTTTCAGGTGATTTTCAGAAAAAGAACAGCCATTAGCATCATTTAGCTTTCCTTCATAACCATTATTTTACTCTGGGGAAGCCCAGAATCTTACCAGCACCCCAAAGGTCCTAATAAGCAATAATTGCCCCGTCACTAAGGATTGGTAAGGCCCAAGCCAAAGACAGATATTGGAAGAAACTCATGGGTCTTCTCCAAGTGTAAATTCCCCTGTCCTCATTGCACCATCTCCAAACTGTGTTCCTCCTTAGAGATATTCAAAAGCCACTTGGACATGAGCCTGTGCTCCTGAGCAAGTGGATTTGACCAGGTGGCTGCCAAAGGTCCTTTTCAATCTCAGCTGTTCTGTGGGATTGTGAAACCAGCAGGCAGGCAGACTGATTTCTATCCCATTTCTGCTTCACTCACAAAGACAGTGAATGAAAACCTGTAACAATATCTCTAACATGACACGAGCTGTCGCCAAGATGGCTGGGTTACCTCCCCTCAACAGAGTTTTGCCTATGACAATAATATCCACATACCCATACCACAAGTTCCATCCCTTGTTCATTTCAGTTTCTGCAACCAAAATATTCCAGCCCCTCCCACATTCCTGTATGCCCAATTTCACCAGGCTCATACTGTCTTCTTATATAAGGCCAGAAGAATTTGTGAGGGCCAGCAGGGACACTTTTCCAGACATTTGCTACCAAAGGTAGCCAGGTTTAGCTTTTTAGAAAACAGATCTGCCAAACCAGGCCATTTTTATATGGAGCCTTTTCCCACTGCTGAACACATCAATCCAATAACAAACTTCCTTGAGCATCCACAGTCCTTGCCAATCTATCTAGTTTTTCCAAGTTTCCCTACCAAAGTCTTATCACCCAGACCTTCTCCATCACCAGCCCAGAAAACACACTCTAAAACCTTGGGTATAAGCAGCCAGAGCATTAAATACAACAGGGTTTTTTTACTTTAACTTATTTCAGCAGAAGTTCTGTTGCCTGAACTGCCAGCAGGGCTGAAGAATTAACCAGCACCTCCTTTGACAGCAAGCCTTCTTTCAACTTCTGGTCCTTTCAAATTGCTGCTGGTTTTCCTGAGCTGGTCTTGGACCTGACTTTTTATTTCACCTCCTTGTGCTCAGTGGTGTCCTGGTGAAGCCTGTAGCTCTCCTGTTCTCTGACTGCCCCTGTTCATGGGCTGTATTTTGTGGGTGAGGCTCCTGTCTGTGTTGTGGTCATCCTCAGCTCCCAACTTGCTCTTCCTCATGGAGTACCCTTGGTCTTTGATGCTGGTTGATGCATCCCATTGTATATCACAGTATCCCAGAACACTTTGGGTTGGAAGAAACCTTAAAGATCACCTAGTCCCAAACCCCCTGTCATGGGCACGGACACATTCCACTAGACCAGGTTGCTCCAAGCCCCATCAAACCTGGCCTTGAATATGTCCAGAGATAAAGCCTCCAGAACTTCTCTGGGCAACGTGTGCTTGTGCCTCACAATCAGCTAAATAAAGAATTTATTCCTAATATCCAATTGAAACCTTCCCTCTTTAAGTTTACAACCTTTCTGCCTTGTTCTATCACTATGTGCCTGTGTAAAAAGTCCCTCTCCCTTTTTTACAAGTCCTCTTTAAGTACTGGAAGGTTGCTATCATCCCTTTTTCCACATATCTGACTTACGTGTGGGATTGTGAGTACAGGGATTTTCTGAAGGAGTTTGCCTTGTGTACAGGACAGAGAAAGAAAGGAATTACGGAAACTGGCATCGCAGGTGGGATCTTCTGTGTGTGAGTTAGTCCATGGTAGTTCAGCCTAGATGTGAGGCAAGTTCTCTGATAGGCTCTTCTCCCAAACTTGTCATGACATGCACTCTAAGCATGAGGCTCACAGTCAGCTCCCATCCTACAAGCACTGTGTGGGATGGTAGGGGGAGGTACTGCACCCCTCCACGATGGCTGCTGAGGGGATTCTTTGAGCCCTGTGCTCAAAGGGACTTGCTGAAAGGCCCACTCCCCAGAGAGCAGCATAATGCTAATTACTCCTCCTCTGTGAGACTCTGGGATTTACGTGTCTGTGGAAGAGCCAAAGACCAGACATCTGCCACTGCTTTTTCGCATAACACAAGGAAACTAGGAGGCTTGCCTGTGGAAAGGCAGGGGATAAAATGTCAGGTGCAAACTGCAAATACCCTGAGATATCCTATTTGGCTGGCAGCAGGGCTGTGGGAGGCTGCAACTAAGAACATAAATGTGCAGTGCATGGGGCAGGAACTGGCTTATCACTTGATCATAACACTTATTTCTGGAAGATGTCAGTCAAAGAAAATATCACAATGTTGTTTTTTATATTACTTTAATTGGAAAAGGTTGAGATGTGGAGCTGCTTGCTCCCACCCATGAAGAACAAAGATTTAAAAAGACAAAGGGGGGAGACATAAAAGATTGGAAAAGCATAAGAATGTAAAAACTGAGCTTACATCAATATTTTAAAGTATGGAAAAAGGTAGTAAAGCAAATACTAGTTTTCTTCATTACATTCCTGGTGGTTTATGACTGTTAAGCTTAAGTTAATTAACATACCTAAGCAAAGATGTAATGTAAATACATTGTTAGAACTTTAAGTAACACATAGAAATTACAAACAAGAAAGTTGCTAATGTTTTTGTAGCTAAGTTTATTTTACCCAAAACATTTACATATTTATTACAACTTTATACTCTGAGATCAGTGAATTCTCATATGTCTACTGACCAGCTACAAATGACATGAAAGAATTAATTTTATGTCAGTGGCAATCTGGAACACTAAATTTATTAGGTAATATTAGTGCCAGCGTTTTTAGTACCCTCTACCCCACAGTAATTAATTGCAATGCTAACTTGACCTAATAGCACAATTGAAAATGCTAGTCTGGATATTCCACACATTTTTCTTTCAGGATTCAAATACTTGTGGTTTTTCTTTTGAATGTTCTGGAACAAACATTTGTGGCATGTCTAGACCAGCATTTAGTGTTGAATTCAGTTAACTCAAGTTAATTAGTAATCAATTAACTGGAGGCAAAATAGGACCAAAACCTCTATTCTGAGGATATTACAATCCATCAGACAAGTCCTGCAGCCTGACGCTGCATGATCTTCATAATTTCTATTTAAGTGCAAGGTTCATTGAAAAACATTTGCATATGAAAGTTGGTAGCTAAGAAGTTATTTGCACAGCATTCCAGCAGCAGTCTGTGAGCGCAAAGTGTCTCTGAGGGGTAACTTTCAGCGGCTCTAATGATCTCCAGGGTATAAAACTAGAGTGTGGTGGAGATGTACGTGGGGCAGAGCTGTATGGGAGCACATGGTATGGGATATAGGTGCCAGTGGTGACATGTGGTGTCCTGGCTGGAGGCTGTGCTTCCCTGGCTGCGTGGTACGGAGCACCCGGTGTGCTCGGCAGACACGGGGGGAACATCACCCGCTGTCAGGTGGTTGCTGTTGGGGGCAGCTGGCCATAAACAAGGTTCAAAGATCTCACTGAAAACAGATCTCAGTACTTGTGCTGCCAGTCTTTGTTTAATCAAGACCAGCTGAAAGTGTTCTCAAGAACTCGCGGTCTCTGAGCAAGGCCCCCAGCAGAGCAGCACATCCATTACCGTAACTGCACTGGCTTTTCCTTTTGTAACGCTGTATTCTTTTCTGGTGTTTTGTCACATGTTCTTCAGTGGGTCCTCTGGCATTCACGACAGAAAAACAGTTTATTTATTTTTCTACTGAGAAGTGACTGTACTGCAGTGGTATTTTTGTTTGTGCTTACCAAGTGTGCTGAGACACCAGATTCCTGTTTTCTCTCTTACTCTAAAAATGAGGTGAGCTAATCCTATTGACAAGACCTGCCTGATGATCTTGTGAAAATTGCTAATCCAAGGGCTGTGTTCACTTTAAGGGTAGTGGCACTGTTTACATAATACACACAGAAACGTACATGAACGTAACAACTCTGCAGACCCAGCACTATAAAAGGATTTTTTTTCAAGATTGCCAGTGGTCATTTCAGCAGAAGTGGAATAACTAGGCTGGTGTGAGCCTCCTCAATAACACTACAGCTGTATACACAGATCTATCTACTTATGCCACTGCAATTATCTTGTTTAAAAACCAAATGGTCACATGAAAGCATTCCAGTGCATAATAATTCCATCTTTACAGCTTAGAGACAACCTGATTTATTTTAATCATGAAAATCTGTTCTCCAATCACTTTTGCAGCTCCCTAACCAAACTAATGCTTACCAGGAGAGACAGAGAAATGCATCCAGTACTGGAGAAATTCTATGAGTTTCTGTGTTTGAGCAATGTACCACAGTTAGATTTTTATCCTTTGGTAGCCTAGACATGATACAGCCACTAAAAGAAGCGTGTACAGCTCATTTTGCATTAGCTCTCTAGTGGCAAGCTTCAGCTAGGCATCAGCTTTAGTTTTAAGTGGTAACACAGTGGTTCCTCACGCTTCAGCTATTTGCCAAATCTCATTATATTATTTGCTAATTCATTCAGCTTTGCCTTTCTCTCCACAAGGAGAGAGCTGTAGTTGTCTTCCTGCTAATTTCCTGACCCATGGGATCGTTGAACTGCTTTTTCAAATAACTGCTAGAGGTGCAATAGCAGTTTGTAATAGCCAAGGTTGTCAAGCCTAAGGTTAAGCTCAGAGGACTATATTTAGGCACTTCAACAGGTGGCCTGATGCACAGAAGTGCTGAGCCTGCAAGCTCCTGCTCAGCTACTTAAATACTGAAATCCACAGACCGGCTGAGAGAGGTCAGGACTCCTGAACATCCAGACATGCACTAAGTGCCTGAATATGTTCACAGGAACATAGTGCAGAGTGTTTCCTTTTAACTCAGCTTAGTGTATATTTTGAGCTAGTAACAGTTTTATCTAGGTAATCATTATTTCTTCATTGTTGCAGAAAAACTGATGCCTGACATTTACCATCAGTTCTCTCATACAAGCATTGAGTCAGTTCAGTGGCCAGATCCTTCTGTTAATACCCACAGGCCACTAGTTTATTTCACCTTTCCTTTAGAAAATAAATGAATAGTAAAATTCAATGTCAGTTTCTTATCAGGCAGTGTTTCATGGTCAAGGGATAAATGATACCTTAGTTTCCTTTTGTGCAAAATAATTACTGCCCTGTAGGGATGGCTTACAGATCACTGTTCAGTTTCCTGATGGATTATGAAGTGTGAGCATCTTTCTGCTCACAGTGGGCTGAACACAAGTATTTGGAACAACGTCACAGAATAAAATTGTCTCCAGCCACACTAGTTCTGATGATCAAAACCAATAATCTTTATCTTTTCAAAACCATCCTATAGATATGATAAAATACTCAATTTGAACTGCTGTTACCACTGACACTTCTGCATGAAATATTTCCATGTAGCCAAAATGGTGTATTTTAATGACATAAGCATTCTTCAAAAAACAATAATCAAGATTCTCACGGAATTTCTGAGTGTGTGAATGAATCTGATTTTAGTCTGTTATTGTTTTTCTTGTGAATGTTATATATAAAAATGCTTTTTGATACATAATACAGCTGTTGAAAGTTTAGTGATCTTTTGGCATGTGTCAGTTTAAGCCATTATACCTTGCAGACAGTTCGTAACTCCTAGACAAAAGCTAAATACTACTTTATCCAAAGTTCTTAGATGTGGCCATTGCTTGGATCAGAAATTCCCTTGTTTGGTCTAGAGGCAGATCTGAATGGAGACCGATCCAGCGCAAAACAGTTCTGCCCAAATTCTGAAATCAAATGAACAACAGACTTTGCCTGTAGTGAATAATTAAACAAATGAGCCTAATGTTCCCGCCTGTGTTGATTTTGGCTTATTAATTGTGTGTGTGATCCCGTGACTCATATTTCACTGCAAAGAGTAACCCCCTCACCAGCAGTGTGTAGGGCTGCCTCCTGCTTTGTTCTCCACCACTGAGCAAACACACCATTTCTACTGTATTTAGTTTAACACCCCTATATAAGCAGGCTCAGGATTAGACCTTCTGTTTATAAGGCTAGGTTTAAAACAAGTTTGTTTTCTCTGCTTAATCCAGATTAATAAGAGATTTGCATTCTGTGTCATTCTTCATTAGCAATAAAGCCAATTAGGATATATTTCTTGCTGTATGACTACAATACTACAACAATACTCTGTGTTCTTGAGCTCAGATGCAAGGACATTCTTTATAATTAATTGCCATGGATCTTCTAATTGTTTTAATATGATGCCTCTGCTTTGTAATCCTTCTGAATTCAGTTGACAGATTGGCTCTTGGCTTTCAGAGTTATCAGCTGCGTTTAACCTTGTTTTACTTTTAGAAACAGCAAATAGAGCAAGTGCAAAAACTTATCAATCATAAATCATAATTGCCAGTTTCAGAGGAAGAAATTATATCCATATGCTGTTATTATTCTTGATGTTACATCAGTTTTACATGAATATTTAAGCTTTTGTTCTTTGCTTTGCTTCTACTTCGTAACAAGGTAACTCTCAGCAGAATTTTGGAAGGTCCTATTTTTTTTGGTGGGGGCTGAACTCTGCTGTCATGGAATCTGACTGCAGATCTCCTCTGAACATGGAGCAGAGATTATGCCCTAAGAAAGGAACACAAATCTATTACCTTTTCAACACTACAAAATCATATTCAAGTTTGTTCTCTTTGGAAGAAATATGACCACATCAAGGAAAAGTATTCCAAACTGGTTTTGACTATTAAAACCCAAAAGATGAACTACCTATTAAATTGAATACCACAGAACAAAACAGTGGTTCGTGCTGCAGGTATGAAAGTCAGTCTCGCAATCAGGAAGGAAACAAACTGTGTGTTATTAGGAGTTTATCACTTTTTACCCCACATATCTTTTGCAGTACTGTTCTTCATGGGTTTTGACTGTTGTTTTCATTTTTGCTACATAGCCAGTTCAAGTTAAGATGAGGACAGAAAGACAGGAAGGATGTCTGTGATAGCTCAACAAATTTTTTAATCTAAGAAAATCAGTATTAAGTAAATACCAAGATTCAGTGCCAAGAGCAAAAAAGAATGTCACTGTCCTGAATTCCAGAGTCCATGATCAGTCACTTGGCTAACCCAACACTTTCCTCCGATGCAACATTCATAATAAATGCATATTAAATCTGTGCATTGTGCATGTCTTTCTTCACCTGAGTATATCCAAGGATGGCGCAACCACAGCAGCGGGAGGCACTGAGAGTGCAGATGTTGGGGTAGTTTTTATGTCTAATGCAGTGCTGAAAATGAGCTGCTTCATGCTGACTGATTGACTGAGCCCATCAGCCTAACTCCTGTATCCCTCTGGGAATCAGGACTCTCGCCACCTTTACTGAAGTCCTGGCTGAACTTCACTGCAGCCTCCCTATCCTTCTCTCCAACAGGAAAGCCGTCTGTGATCCTCCTCAGCCATCTGTGCTCCATCCACAATCTTACATGTGACTTATTCTAGCTGCAGCCTCCTTAACCTTCAGTATCCACGGTCTCACAGGCACCCACCTGGGGGCTTGAAGGGAGAGCTAGGGCAAGGCCATTTTCTGAATCTTGATTACAGGGGCTTGTAGGAGGTGCCCAAGGTGCTGTGCTTGAACACAGTGGCCTTGAGCAGAAATTCCATTCACTACTCCTTATCTCAGCAGAGATCTACAGGTTATTTGCACTATTCAGCAGTTAAGGGGACAAAATCCCACAAACTAAAGAAAGTAAATCTAAAAGCTTTTCATACAGATAACATTGAAAAGTACCTTTCTACAGTAGAAAGAATAACGAGAGGAGAGGGCAGCATGCTGATGCAAATGAGTTTCCAACCAGAGGACATTTTCAAGACTAATAATAAATTATTTTGTAAAATGAATGTTTCATGATAAGAAAATGCTCTCTGTCCTTTTAAATCACTGTGCATCATCTATGCTCCTTGCCTCAGATGCCGGCAGATGGCAGATATGGGGTGAGGACTAGACCACCAGAGTTACACATTGTGGGTTTGGTTTGGGAGAGTTTTCCTAAGACGGAAAGAGGGGAAACAGTGTCACATTAAAATACAGGGTGTAGTGCCTTCTGATTTAACAGTTCCAGTGGTAAGTAGGATATGCTGCTACCCAGAGTTTTAGGAATAGCACAAAGTAAACAAAATAAACAGCTCCTTCAGGGAGTCCCTTTCTCTTGACTAAAAGTACTGAGAAAAATGGAATAATATTTTCAATAAGTGAAATCTTTGTCTGCGTATATGAAGTGCTCACAGGAGATTTTGCTAGCACTCTTTCTTTTTAGGGGATGAATTTTGGCATCCTACAAACATTTGGCTGATCCTACAAACTTTGCCTCCTTGTTTTACTCAGAGCCTGACTAGTCCACCAGTATAAAAAACTTCTTACATGACTAGAATAGTTCCAAGTTTTGGGTCTGAGCACATCAAGAGCTTTGTAACACCTAGTCCCTGCCCAAGCCACGTGCCCAACGTGCAGACTGAGGAGTGAAGAGTCTGTTGGAGAAGAGCCTGGTGGTTGTGATTATCTGGCACTGCCAGTGCATCTAAGGAAATGGTTAGAGAGGTGTAACTGTTTTCCCTCTTAACCAAACACAGTTCAAGGAGACAGACAAGCAACATCTCTGCAGGTTTCTTGGAGTTTTCCTTAGCAGAAGTCCAAAAGACTGAACTGAAAAGTAATATCCAAACAGGCAAACTCCTTAGCTGGCTGGTATCAAGTGGCATGGGTCCAAGGATTAGGCCTGCAAGCTTTAACCAGCAGAACAGGTTTCTGTTCCATATCCATCTGGAATACCTAGGGATCCCTTCGTGTTACTTCAGGAAAAGGAAAAGGGACATTTACTGAGTTGCAAGTCACAACCTCAGGCCACTGAGTTGCAAGTCACAACCTCAGCCTGAGGTAGAAGATATTACAGAGTAGCAAAACAGAGAACAGCTCACTGGCCAAGAGGCACCAGGGTTCTTGTGCCATTCAGCCCTCAAGCAGGAGATTTTAAATAAGAGTCCTAGTAGGGAATTATTTTGCAAGTGTTCAAAAAGCCAGTGTTCAAAATGGCCACCTGCAACTCGAGAAAGATGTTTAATTGCTCCCACAAGTATGGGATATGCAGGAGTTCTCTGTTTGCCTATGCATACAAATATTTATAATCAAATTTACAAGCAGATTGATGTACACAAGAGAGATGAGGTAAGACAAGTCATTACAACAAATTATTCAGAAACCTTAAAATATGCAATGTGTTTTTGCTATACATTGGAAGAAGCAGTATGCATCTGGTACAAAGTCTTACTATGTTCTATAGTAACTGTGCCCATTCCAGAAAAATAGCATTATTTTACTCTGAAAAGATAGATGAAACTCCTGCTCTATGTACACCAGGGGCTGGAAAGTGAAAAATTTAATAAATAAAACTATTTGGAGGCATAAAGAATAGGATAAAAACTAATACAGAAAACATTACAATGGCTTTATGAAGATAGTTTCTTTTTACTCTTACAATTCTCTGTCCAATTTTCAATTTTCCACTCCCCAAAATACAAGCCAAGCATACATCATGCTCAGAGATAGACGAAAAAATAGCACAGGAATGTAAAATGTCCATTTGAAGAAAGGAAGAAAATATTAGACGTGTTTATTTTACAAAGGAATTGAAAAAAAAAAAAAGGTGAAAAAACTATTTAAAACAATGAATGCTGTAAAAGGAAAAGTATTAGTATCTATGCAGCTGTCTAATAATGCAAGCTTTAAAGAAAATTGAAAATAGGGAAATTCCAAAATGATGAAGAGGAAGGATTTAAAAAAATCCGTATTTAGCCTGTGGAACTTATTAATGTGAAACCGACATGAGGTCAAGTATCTGCCTGCATTCAAGAAACGAGGGATTGTTTATACTTACAGGAACATATGAACCTAGAAAAGTGTATGAAAGAAGAATATTTGAAACCAAAACTGTTGTGGAATATACAAAATCATCGGCTAAACTGTGTTTATCAATTAAAGGGTATGTACAAATTATCTTGCAGTTTCTTATGACGAAGTCTCCTGCTCTTCCTCCTGGAGGAGGTGACATTGGTCACTAAGACTAATATTCTCCTGTTTTAACTGTCCCCAGAAATTTGTTTATGATCTCGTGTTTACAAAACCAGTCACAAGTAATTTTGCATTGAGGATGTTTATATCAGCATAGGACTCTTTACGTCAAAATAAATAATGCTGGGTTATCTACAGTCACTTCACTTGTTTATAAAAGTTGATACGAACACTCCCCTGTGTTTTCATCAAACCACAAATATTTATTCTTGGTCTGATCCTGGAATACACTTGTTGGATGTGTACACACTGACTGGGGAAAATATATTTTAACTAGTATCTTAATTAGCAGCTAACTAACCCAAGCTGCAAATGTCTATGAAGTCAAGTTTTAAAGCTACAGAAGCTCATTTTGTTGACAAAAGGACTAATAAACTGTCAAGCACACCAAGCACTTGCATTTTTTTTATAAGCAATTTTCCCTGTAAAATCTGTTTATTTTAACCTTCCCAGTTTCTAGATCAATTTGCATCAAATGAGCATCCACAATGCAAAGTGGAAACCCAAAATGTAAAATGATGAACTTTAATTTCTCTTCCAAAGTTAATTTATACAAATCACCAAGGCAAAACTCAGCATTACCTTATAAGCTACAAAGTCATGTGATAAAAAATAATCAGTGGGTTAATGCTGATGGTAACAGACAAATTAAAGCAAATTTCAGATGCTCGGATTTCAAAGCAAAATGTACTGTTTTACTCAAGGCAAGGCTATTCTTATCTTAGAGAATACTTTTAAAAGTGAACTGGGTCTTGACAGTTTTTCAGTAGTTGTAAGTTATGGTCATGTGTCAGCAAATGGCCACCCAATTCCTGGCTGCTGTCTGTTAAATGTCTGCTCTGGTTTTGTCTGGTACTTGTTTCTATTGAGCTGAAAATGCAAAAAACACAGACAGCTACAGTATGCTCGTAAGCAGGTTACTTTATCCTGTTTCCTTCTTCTCCTTAGTCCTGTAATGATAGAGGTTTTCTGTACAAATGTGAATGAAACGCGAGCTTTTCTGCTTCTGGGAAAAAAAAATTAAAAGAGCAATAACACAAATTACACCTGAAAATATAATTTGCTTGCTAAGTAATGTAATTCATGACATTGTCTTCCCATTTTCCAAGAAAGACTGATCAGCTGAGTTTTATGGTAAGATCTTTTACTAGCAAGATAACATTATATTTGATAAAACCAATGTCAGCTTATTTCAGAATTCATATATCAAAATATAAGAAGCACCTTAACAACCATTCTCACTGCTGCATGTGGGTTTTTTTCAGTTCATGTGCTCTTTTATAATGGAGAAAAAGGATTGTGCTTTATTCTTTATCCCACTGAAAAGAAATAATCAACATCCATTGCTGAGTCAAAAAAAAATTATGTTTTCAGCTAACTACTGGGCAGGAAATTATTGAAATTTTGGGGGGTTGTAACAGAATTTGCCACACTAGGACAGACAACTGGTCCATCATAGTCTCACCTTGCTTCTGGAAATAGCCTTTGCCTCATATCCTCTCTGAAGGCAAAGCTCAGGAACCCCCATTACCTCTCTGCTGTTCTCCTCTAGTGTACAGCATCCATCACAGAATGAGGAGAGAGATGAGGCAAGCTCTGTCGACCCCCTTCCCCGAAGTGAACTTTCCAAAGTGGATCATGAAAATCCTTGTAGCCAATTCCTCTTGCAAAGCTCTGGCAGCCTTAAATCAGAGCTTGCTTCCAGTTTTCTTTGCAGTCAATTCATTAACTTTCTAAGTAGCAGCAAACTCTGTGGCTTCCCCTCTGCTCCCTAGCAGGTTTTCTTTCCAGTGCTTCTGTGGCCCAACTCAGCAATCTCTCCATCAAAGCCTGATCTACAGGCTCCGAGGTCTCTCCTGGGACCCTAACTCTCTGCCTTGCCATACTCTTCAAGCTGTGCAACCTCCTTCCCACCATCCTAACTAGCCAATTCCAGGAAAGGAACAACATTAATGTCACCTGGAAGAATCCACACAGCCTCAGATTTTTTAAAGGATAATGCAAAATGGACAGAAAGTCTATAAAAGGCATAACTCAGTAACAAAAGAAGGACTTTGATTTGGAGATCGTGGCTTTGTCTGATTTTGATGGTCAGCTCTGGAGAATCAGTCACCATTTCAAAAATCACGTGTGGTTACAGCCCTGTAACATTACAAATGGTAAAAGACCCCTCAAGCAGAAGTAGTTCTTAAGTGATGCTTGTTTTTTCTCATTGTCTCACACTTATGTCCTTAGACACCTTAGGCATGTTTCTGACCTCATTGATATGCATGGGGCTTGAGAGCTTGAACAACTGCAGTTAACTGGAATTTGATAAAGCATGGATGGTCCTTGGCTGGAGGTTTGATGTACATTGAGAATAAACAGTTGTGAGCATTTTCTTTACAATCTGAAAAAATGGCTCTGCACGTGTATATACAGGCTTACACAGATGCAGAATAAAGTATTTTCAGAATAAATTTTACTTTACAACTTCACATGGTATACGTCTTTTCTTTCTGAGAAAGAATGATGGCTTAGTGGCAGCGAGGTTTGGTTTCTGCAAGCTCACCCCCTCACCTGTTGAGGCACTTAAAGGGAATGAACCCAGAGGGTATGTCACAATTAAGCCCCAAAAATGCTGCCATGGTAAAAGTCCAGTGCAAAGTTAAAATCACTCGCAGTAACTTTTTCAGAGTCTCACTGCATGGGTTTCCTCCTCCTCCTCTGTGCAGCCTGGTGTTAGGTGTAGAACATCCCTCCAGCCTAAGCTGAGGTCACTGTCAGCTGCAATTCCAAAACATAGTGTTCTTAGAAGTTTTGAAATCTGGTTGTAAGCAGCTTAGAACTGAAGAGCCAACAGCAGTGGTTACTTTTGACTTCACCTCCATTTTGTCTGGTAACACTCCAACCATAAAATGGGGGCAAAATGACCTTCTCTCTGCAGAGGAGTGCTGAGAAAATAAATTAATAAGTAGTTGCGAAGCAATCATCTCTTGTAGTACTGAGCACTGGAGCAAATCTCTGGAGGAAATTAGTTCTGTCATCAGAACAGGGTTTAAGTAGCGTGCAATGGATATGGCAGGAGGCCTTGAGCATTAAACGGTGAAGGTGAAGTAAAATACCTCCAGGCATGAATTAAGCCCCCTGGTCATTGTGCTGAAAGAGGCAGGAGTCCTGTAGGAGACCACAAGTGTGCTTGTGTAACCAAAGACTGTATGAAATGGCACTGAGCAGGGTGCACATCATAGAAACCTCACTCTTCATTCCTTTCAGCAATGGTTACATCTTTAAGACCTGGCTGCTTTAGGTGAAGACCTTGCACAGAAGGTGATCTGTAGGATCACTGCCAGAACATCTAACAGGTTATTTCCTGGGGTGGTATGATCCATGGATCGAGGGCTTGGTATTTACAGATCTGTGCAGTATTTTTGAATATTGAGTGATTTTGGAATTGTCAACCTTGAGCTTCATCACCAGACTGCAGTATCAGCCAGCGTTGATAGCATACAGTATTATTTCATATAAAGTATTAGCCAGCCACCACAGAAGAATGATTTTCAGTATGACTCAACAGAATTGGAATGTGTGATTCTGCAATTCAAGCTTGATGAAGACCACTGATAAACTTTGGGACTACTACTAGTCCTAAGCTACCAAAGAAAAAGTTTTTGTAAAGGTGGGCTTTTCTGTGAATGTTTTCTGAGATTCAGTCATATGACACCCAGTTCAGGTTCCATTGTAATCAGTTAAAAAAAAAAAAATCATATTATTATTGTATCCTTGACCTGTCAGCTCACCAGCTTCCCCATCTGCAGGGTGGCAATAAGCAGGCAACATTTGATGGTAGCTGAGCACTTTGAGATCCTTGGATGACGAAGGCCCAAATCCACAGTATTTTTTTTGGTCTCGTGACAGACTGGATTTCACTTACACACCATTATTTTGAGAAGTGCGTTAGGTTATTTGCCTGTCCATGCTAACAATGACAATGAATCACTCTCCACACTTCACTAAGAGGACGAAGCGTTATTTACAGATTATAGTGTGGATAAGGCAGAAATACTGTTCCCATCACTGCAGTAAAGGATCTGTCAGCACTTTCATTATCATACTTTAATTCCAGTGGTTTGCAAGCCCATTTTGATTACCATTACCAAATAGACTGCTGTTTTTCAGCTTTATTAATGTTAAGTGAATAAATCATGAAAGTTAAAATTGCTTTTGTTCTCCCGTAACTAAAATTGGCTTGAAGTTCAAACAACAAAATTTGGAAAGCAATTCAATTTGTCCAAAAGAAAGAGACAAAGTCAAAGGACTGGCCACTTCACATGCTTAGACTTCAGTCTCACAATCATACATCTAGATCTGTATTGACATGATGATATACCAGAAAAAATAACACTCCTGTGGAGCTCTTCCAATTTCTCCAATACCTAGTATCATTTTTTAAAACTGCTTAAATACACATTTACATTGTTCCTGGGTGGTCTTTGGGTTAAAGAATATGCTTTCAATAACTTTCCCTCCAACATATATTTTTTATTTTTAATAAAAAAGAGGAAATTAAACACAAAAAACCCTACGTTATTTCAACATTGAGGTTTCGACAATAATGAATTTCAAATTTAAGCTTGACACACCATCCTAACTCATTCAACAACGTATTTCTAAGAAATGCCAATAACGGGATGAGTTAAGATGAATAAATCAGCCCTAAATGAAACCTCCTAAGTTATGTTTCACTCCTGAGAAATATGTGCATGTGAAGAATTTCCCCCTTATGATTTTGTGAAAAAACAAAAACAAACAAAAAAAAACCCAACAAAAAACTTGTGAGCTTGAAACTGAACTTTACTTTATAGTGTGCAAGCTTTGTTTTCATGGAAAGGGCATGCGAGATGGAGTCAGGGACCCCAAGGTCGGCAAGTAACACAAGCCCATCTCAGTTGCCGCCTCCAGGAATGGGACTGACTAGTCCATGACACCACTGAAGGCACAAGGAACACAGCCTGGACTTTGCTGATGATTCCTCAGAGCTCCTGAGCACTGATTTTGTTCACCACGACTGAAGTAAATGCTCTCTCTCTCTCTGAGAAGGCCGAACCTTCCACGATGAGGAATGGGTTGAGGCAACCACTTAGGCTGTTCTTGTTGTGTCTTTGTATTTTCAGATGCAATGCCCACGGCGCCTCATGCCACGTACTTCTAAAAGGCAGTATCTGACTGTTTGTTTGCATTTGACTGTGTGTTAAGGTCTTTTAAAAGCCATCTGACATTCATTTGAAAGCTTTAGTGGAACAGTGAGAAGGAAAGTCAGGCTGCTTGCCTTGGTCTAGCTGCTGCATTGAATAAATAAAACCTGCAGAGAGGAGAGAGGAGAGGGCACTTTCCTGCAGTCTGCAAAGCAGGCAGTGTGTGAGGAAAGGACTTTTCAAAGGTACAGCTTTGCAGCAGAAGGATAAACTGGTGACTGGAAGAGGAGGGGGCAAACTATGTACAGCCCTGGCTCAGGCTGGTGGAAAGAGACTGCAGATTTAGAAGGCCTCTGAAGAATATGTAGAAAGGTGGGAAACCACTCAAAAGTGGAATTTAGAGTGTGTATCTCTCCCTCTACACTCACACTCGCAGACCTTGTAATGTTATTCTGTTTTATCCAGCAGATTGGTTTTCTATTTCTACCTGTATAAATTGAATTAAAATTCAAGTAAACCCCAGATTTTTAAATTCATAGGTTTATAGTTGTTTGGGGGTGTTTACAATTAAGAAAAAGATGCACCTCAAAGCTCTGGCTAACTCAGGATCCTTTCATCGTTGTACTACTCTATTTTCCTTCCTTCCTGGTCATAAAATGTATCTCCACCGGCCACCTTGTATTTGGAAATCTAGTTGAAAATCATAACATACAAGGTCTAATTCTTCCTTACAGGATTTAGGGTCTTTGGCTAGATGTTGAGCCTCAGAGTTATCCAGTCTCTGTTAGCTCTAAGGATTGCACCCATCCTTTGTTTTCATTTTCCAGTATTGGAGGAAAGATAAGCTGATGCTGTCACATAGATTCTATACCTATACAAAATCTTGGCTTCCGTGATTTATTTAAAACTGCCTTCCAAGTATTAATGCCTCTGCAATGAGGCAAGTGCCATATTTTTATTTAGGAAAAATCGGGATTAATCCAATGAATAGCAAGGATGGCAATCTTATGCCACCTCATATTAACCATTGATTAGCAGCAAATGCAGGACTTTACTTTACAAAAATGGAAGCTGAATGGCAATTTAGTAAATTATGATTCAGAAAGCCAAAATACCCTGTTTAACCTTCGCATTGTGAAAAAAATACACAACGTAAATAAGCAGACAGATATACAGCAGTACTGTTTTCTCTAGAAAGTTGCTTCCTGTTACTAAGGGAGATGTGAAAATAGATTTCTTTATAAAATAGGAATTTTAAATTAATTAGATGCAAAAATCGCAACCAGGACTTCACCACATACAACTTCTCTTTTCTGAAAATATGCGTAACTGCTGGCAAAGCTGAATCATGACAAGTTAGTCCCACGAGTAGCAGAAACAGGACAGAACACATGTGGACAGAAATCCCCTTTTGTCTAAGTTCTGACAAATACTCCCAGGCCAGTAATCATTTTGGGAGGAAACTGTTGCTTCATGCAAACACTATGATCTAGAGGTCATACTTTCTTGCCTAAGAGACATTTCTGTGGTAAATCCCCCAGTTCTCACAGTGCTACAGGTCTTGCACCACAGCCCTCTCTGTGAAGGATGCAAGGTTATGGACCACGGCATTAAAGCACGGTGCATCAACTTGGGCAGATTCTCAGCCTGTGCAAACGCAGCCATTCCCCCCGGACAGTGAGACCCTTCGTTCTCTGTATTTCACTTGTGACTTATTTCATGGCTCTTTTCCTGCACCCCGTGCCCCCAAGAGCGAAGACCGGGGTGTGAAGCCTGAATGCCCAGCGATGAGGTTGCAGACAGGGTAACAGAACGCAGATTCACCTCGAAGAGCGCAGCACTCTGCTCTGGGGCTTGGCACTTTGTCCCCATTTTCCCCTGAAAGAAGGAAAGAGCGGGCCTAAGGCAAGAGAGAGCCAAGATGCAAAGACAGGCAGTCTCCTGTCTGGGATGGGAAGTCTGCCCAGGCCCTATGCTCTGGGAAGCCAAACGAACCCCGGGTATGCATAACCCTAATGACAGAAAGGATTTTTTACAAATACAGAAAAACGATCTCCCATCAAATACGCAGGTTTCAGGTCAGTTTCTAAATTTTTTTTTTTTTTTTAAGCAGGTACTATTTCAAGCTTCTGTTTGGAACGGGATAAATAATATTACACTGAAGATTTGGGACATCTGGGATGTTTGTGACAGGGAGCCCGAGCTCAGTACACGCGCCCAAGGGTGGTGCAGAGGGCGCGGCTGGCGGGCCCGCTCGCCCCCTGTCCCTCTCTGTCCCTCTCTCGCTGTGTGTCTCGGTGTCCCCCCCCCGGGCGCGCGGCGGAGGCGGG
>VZRQ01002919.1:2196106-2463976 GCA_013397975.1 Machaerirhynchus nigripectus | reverse complement strand
GGGGCTGCCCCGCCGGCTCCCGTGCCCCCGCCGGCGCTATCCCTCGCTCCGGCAGTATCGGCATCTCCGTAAGTTCCGGGGAGAGGCCCCGGGGGACGGCAGAGGGGTTCCGTCTGCTGCTCTCCTGTGTTCCCAGACGCCCTCAAGGGCAGCTACAGCCTCTGCTTTAGCTGTAGCTGCCTCACGCTTTCCCCAGGAGGAGAAAATCCTCCAGAAAAGCCTAAGCTGGGTACCAAGTACTCGGTGCCTGTCCTTCGCTAGCGTTGTCTGGGTATCTGAGGATACTGCGGGATAAGGTGGTGTGTCGGGCCAGCCGGGCTGCGCCGAGCACGGCCGCGCCGGCAGGACGCGGGCTTTGCCGTGGTGAGGTTTAATGAGCCAGGCAGTTCCAGCCGGGGCTTTGGTAAAAATAGCAGTGTCTGCTGCCCTTGAAACAATCGGTGCTATTAGTGCCTCTTGCGAAGAACTGCAGCATGGCCCTTGTCAAGTCTTACCTATCTTTTCTTGCATGCTTCTTCTAATACATGTGCTGGCATCTGTAGCGCTGCCCTTGAAGTCAGGCACCCGAGCATTATCCTTGAATTTTGAGTTTTCAAAGCAATGCCATTGATTGACATAATAATAATGTCCTTTCATTATTATCTTGTATCTGCACATTAGTTCTGCAGCGTGCACCGAAGAAGAAAGGAAAATATGCCCACTTTTTTTTTTCCTTCAAAGTAAAAGTTGTAAAACTTTTTATTTTTTCTGTGATGAAGTGGGAGGAAAATACTCTCTTAACATCACTTGTTGTATTATGCTCAAGGGAGCCTGCGGGAAGATGACAAAGGGCTGTGTGTCCCCTTAGATTTAAGGATATCCAAAACCCCATGAAAGTATTTCAGAGAAAAGCTCATGTAGCAGACAGAAGTTTTGCATTTGTAGAACGGTTTCCTTGCATAATAGTTGCCAAGGATACAGCATCCAGTGAACAGAGCTCTGCCTAAAGCACAAAAACTTTGGAAGCTCTTGGTGCGCTGGGTCAATTCTGTTTTCATGTGCTCAGTCGTACCCAATTCAGAGAGTGGTCCCATTGTTTTCAAGGGAGGCTTTTTTTTTTTGGAGTTAAAGCTAATTAAAAGAAAGGCAGGATGGATTCTGACACCTGATGAAGTAAATAAAGAGATAGTTTAAAATCTGGATTTAGTGTTAATTCAACCTCATTTTCAAGGGTATTTCACTGTGTTATATTTTGCTTTGCTTTGAATACTTTCCTGGCAGTTTTTGTAACCTTATGTACTAACACCACCACCACCATCTTGGTTTAGTGTCGTAGCAGCCATCCAAAATCCATAGCCTTTTATACGCTTAACTCCTGCCCAATCTTTCTGCGTGCAGCGTTTGTCAAGTTTAATTAATGTTTGGAAAGTGGACTTGCAGACTTAGGGTAAGAGATGGCCTGTGTCCCTAGAGGTGCTTTAAACCCGGCTATTGAAAGATAGCTGCTCTGCTAGAGGCAAGTCCTGGCCCAGTGACTTGTTAATCTGAGGTTCTGGCTCTTCCAAGCATTTTGTTTCTGTTGTGAGGGTGTAGGTAGTCTGTTTGAAATCTGCTTACATGGTTACAGTTACCTTTGCGTTTGCAGAGCCACTGCCTGTTTCTAGAGAGCCTTAATTATATCTCTTGGCTATCTCTTGGCTTCTGCAAGGTAAAAAAAAAACAAAACAAGTGTTCATTAGATTTGTTTACCTTTATTCCTTATAATGAAAGCACACTTCCTTGTTTGCGCTTGCAGTTAGGGCAGCATTTCTGTGTTTGGCATTGCATCTTTGTGCCTGCAGTTCTGTAGAATAAACTGATCTGTGTTGCTTTCTTCTGTTTTCTTTTTGGGAGGTGGGCATATTCTTTCTGCAGCTTTTCCTCAAGACTTTATTCACTAGTCAGTAGAAGATCACCACATTAGTTGACTGAGAAGAATTTTGCTCCATTTCACCCAGAGATCAGGGCAAACTTTGTGATCCCAGAGGAATGCAGCTGTCAAAGCAGAGCATAGGTTGAAATTCAGGTGTCGGTTCATATTGACACATCTGAGGTTTGATTGATTAATTACTTTGAAAATAAGTGAACTAATGGATTGATGGTCCATTTAGTATCATCACGGTGACTAGTGCAAAATATCTTGAAACAGACCTAGGAGTTTCTAGCTCAAATGTTGTCCCTGCCCACGGCAGGAGAGTTGGAACTCCAAGGTCTCTTCCAACCCAAGCGTTTCTGTGATGATGATGAAATGCATAGGAACATCAATGTCTAAATAATTTCTGAAGTCTTATAAAGTGTTGGCCTTTTTGCCAGCAGGTTTGAATGATCAGTGCTAGGTTTTTATCCAGCAGGTTTTAAGTTACCATCTCTTGACTTGGATGAACATTCACTTACTCTCTGAACAGAGCTGCCAACTTGTTGCCTTCACATCACTGGATGACTTGCACATCTTGTAGATGATGTACTGCTGTGGGATGCACTTGAGAGGATGAAGTCAGTAGCAGGAATCCAGCTCACTTCAATGGGGTCAGATTTCGCCATTGCTGTCTTGAAATTAGTAATGACGACAGTGTAGTGACGATGGTATTTTTGTAGTTAGTAAAACAACTTGTATATTGCAAGTCATTGTAAGTTAAACATTATAAACAATTATTAAGAAAACCATTTAAAAAGTAAACGTAAAATGCTTTGACATTTGGACCCGTCATAGTATGTCATTAGTAGCTTTCTTGTAACCAGCAGATGTTCTAGCTTGACTCCAAAGGGCCGGATTTCTTCAATCTAGTTCTTTGAAAGTACAGCTCAATTTCACATGTTGGTTTTACTGCTTTTTTTCTTTAAACTTACAATTTTACTTGAGTCTAGATCTACAAATTGTCTTGTGAGCAGCAATGTTTTTAGATCCTTATGGAGGTTCGCAGGGAAGTTAAGAAACTGAATTCCAAGAATTATGTCTGGGATGGTCTTTACCACCCTGAATAATGTGGAGCACCTAAGCTGGTTGATAGGGAAAACTGATAAGAAGAGTGTCTGCAATCTTTCTTTCACTTGGAATTGAGAGCCTAATTGTATCCTTCTCCCTCATCTTTTTTTCCCTGCTTCTCTCTGTGCACATACCTTTCTCTAAATCCATATCCCTGGATACAGCAGCTTGCTGTTCCTTGGGTTGTGCTCAGTTCTGTCTGGCGTGCACACTGAGCTTCATAGGGCAGGGCACTTCCATCGGGAATGCTTGTTTCAGCTATCCCCCGTGGTTATGGGTGATTTGGTTCTAGATGATAACACACCATCCCAGTTGATGATGCAATGAAGTACCACAAATTCTGTTACGGTATTTTTAGCCACATCTACAAATTCTTGCTGAGTAACTACGCCACGTTGCAGGGCTTTTGTGGGTTGCCTATATAGATTTGGCTGCCTAAGGTGCCATTTTGAATTTGGCTTTTATTGTTTATGAGGATTTTAGGTCATTCTTACTGTCTGTTGTATGAAGTAGAACTGGATCTAGTTTGGACTCTGACTTCAGATGTCCCTTTTGCCCATTTCTGTGAACCTTGGGAAAATTCAGAACTGGGTCTAAATTTGTGGCTCGGGCCCAGTGCCAGTAATGCTCTTTGAATCTAATTCGGTACATTGGGTTTGTTGGTTTTGAATTGCTTTGAGTTACTTGATACTTATGACTTGCTGACATAGGGTCGCTCAGGAGAGTAGCTATATATACATGGCCGATGTCAAGTGGTTTGCTTTTTTTAGAGATCTTCTTCATTATAACTTATTCACATAATTACAGCATGCTGAGTTTGTTGCCATAGTCTGTTCTCACATGCCACAGTAGTCTTCAGTGTTGGGGCAGCTCTTTAAGATATACATCTTTACAATAATACAGGACATCATGCTGCCTAATTTATCAAGAAAACATAATTGAAATACTTTGTGTAACAGTGGAAAACAACAACAAAAAAAACCCTTCCATGCATATGGTGTACTGGTGGTGATGGTGGAGAATTATAGTGCCATAAGGATAATTGTTTTGACCTGCTGTTCCCTCTGAGAAGACTGGAGACAACTTCTGTGTTTAAATCCGTTCCAAGAATTTGTAATTAGGAACACTGTCATTCAGAAAACAGTGGTATAAGCAAATAAATCCAGTGAGCACTAGAGGGATTCGAGAGTTTCATTCATAAAGCAGCCATCTACATTTCCATCTTCAGCTGCTGTGATTCAGCCTTACATTAAAGCCAGGGCTCACTCTGAGGCATGGTGTGATGTAAACTGATAGCAGGGGGTTGTTCCACTGGTTGTGTCCTGGCATGGAGCTCAGCTCTGGCATTGAACTCTGTGCCAGGCTATATCCTGGCAGCAACCTCAGGTTTTCTGAGAGCATTAGACCTACCAGCTGGCTCCTCTTCCGTGGGTTTCCTTGGAATTAAGTAATAATGCATTGGTCCATAGAGGCTAGACAAAAAAAGAAGAAAGTATGGTTTGGATCCTGATCCTGGTGGAGGTTCTGGTACATAGAGCAGCTGTTCTCTGAAGAAGTATTTTTGGGTTAGTCATTATGCCATTAATGGGAGCTGAAGAATAGAAGATGGAAACTAGGGAAAATGAACCCACACTTAGGGGAAACTGGCTGATATCTTCTGCAAGTGTCACTGCTGAGGACTGGGAAGTATTTTAATTGAGGGCTGTCAAGACACATAGGTCTTTCATATTCTCCCTGAGGCAGGTGGACATCAGCCTTTTTTCATCCTTCAAGAGAAGAGGGGATTTAACACAATGGTGGTTTCCAACAGGTTTCCAAAGTATTCTGATTCTAGTCAAGTATTTCTGGAGCTGACAAATTCCTGTGCTTCAAGAGACTGACCCTGTAGCAGTTGTGTGTGCTTGAATTTTATCGGGAATTATGTATGAGGGCAGAGGAGGGTAGGATACTGCTCTGTCTCCTGACTTGACAGCACAAGCTGGATCAGAGTCCTGTTTGAAGCACACTTTTTTGGGGGAGTATAAACACCCGCCCTAAAGCACAACTGTGAAAAGCTTCTCAGTCTCCAGCAGTTTACTGTCTTCGGCTGTGTGGGCCTTCAAAGGAGAAGAAATACCCGTAGAACAGATACAAAGTAGTTGTCAAATGCTGGGCTTTACCTCTGGCAGTTTAGGTAAGATGCCTTTGAAGTTCTTGCAAGGTTCTTCTGACAAGTTATGGTTTGGACAAGTAGTTCAGTTCAGTTGTTTGATCTAGACTTAAAAGTTGTGTTGTAAAAGCCGGAGCACAGATCCATCCCAGAGATTCCTGACTTTTGACACCTCTCTTGCAAGTCACTCAGTTTGGCTGATCATAGCTCAGGAGTCTTCGTGGAGCTTCGTGTCAAGAATGATAGGGGCGAGTGTCCTGGTAGTTCTCAGGACTCCACTAAATTTTTAAATCACAGATTGGTCAGATGCAGCCTCTGGAAACTCTCATCACCCTGTGTTTCCTGGAGGTTCTTAATCAAAGAAAGGAGATAATTAGGAAGTCCAACCTTGATGTTATCCTACCACAAATCTCACGCTTGCAGTTAAAAATTTTGATGTTTTCTCTCAAAACCAGTTTGTATATACCTCATTTCATCGAAATTCTTCTTGTGTGAGAATTACTAATGGGTTCACTGAGCAAGAAACTTAAGACAACTGCAGTTCGTATCTGTGTTGGCGAAGGAATAGTCAGAGATGTGGGACTTGGCATATTGGAATCTCCTCTTCTTCCTGTGTCGTTCTAAGTAAGAACAGAAGTTCTCACAATGTTTAAGAAGAGTTTTCTCTTCCTAGTTAGTGCATCCACAGCCATCCTACCTTGCCAGTAATTAGGCTCTAAATGACAGTCCCTTTTCTTTCTGTCTGGTCTCGCTCACTGGGTTGTGACGATGAGCGTTGCAACCTTTGTGCAAATGTATGCAAGGCAGCCAGGCGGTAGCTCGCCCATCCATCACATTATCATTTATGACAACCCTGCTTAGTTTTACAGTCCACTTATCTGTCTGGAATTCAGCCAGGACAGGTTGGTACCTCTACTCTTTCAAAAAGTGGTTTGTATTTTTTGAGTAACCCCAAGTGGTCTGGGCTGGGGCTATACAGCTCCTTTGGTAAGTGCTGCTTCAGTAGGCTGTACCCATGTGCTAAGATATTACTTCATTACCAGCTCAGAGGAAAGAATGCCAGCTACTTACACCTCTGTCATCACTTTCCACACAACCTGGATTGCATTATATTAATATTAACTTTATATTGTATTACAGTTATTAATAAGACAGCAAGGAATGTTGTTACATATTTTTAGTGGTGGAACAAGTTGGGACAATAGTAGCAGTGAGCTCTCGAGTCGGCCCAGCTACCTAGAAACATCTGCAACCGTCTGGCATATGAAGCTATTGAAGTAAAGGTGAGCAAAACTTGAAAGTTCACTTTCCATGTCATCAGCTTAACACATAGATACAAAAAAATGCATTTCAGTTTCCAATTCCAAACAGTTAAAAAGAAGTAATTCTGTGATTCCCAGCTTTTAAGGATGCTTACAAAAAAAAAAAAAAAAAGGCTTAGACCTTTCTCCTTTACTTTCATTATGACTACTTGACTTTAGTAGTAATACTTCTCAACTGACCCTCTATCTATTTTGTAAGGAGGATATTCATTTATTTTATTCCAGAAAGTCGTGGAAAATGGCTAACTTTGGTCCTGCATGCCTAGTTGCTGTTGTTAAACACGGGCAATGCATTATTATTAATCTTTTGGTCATATCGGTCATAATTTTACTTGTTAGCAATCATTAGGCTGAACAGAAAGGATGAGGTGACTGAAAAAGCAGCTTCATCTTCTTTTAATTGTAGTTCTAGAGGGATTTTTATGACAAAGCATATATAAAGGAAAAATGAAACTTGGACAGTGGTGTTTTGTGTTTACTAACAATTAAACTCTTGATATTAGGATGATAAGAAGAAGCTGCAAAAATAAACAAGCTGTGATACAAAGTAAAGTCAGGGACGTGATTTTATGCAGTAGTGGGGGGTTGTGTACATCATGAAGGTTTGTTCATCAGCGCCGCAAAAGTAGTAAGCTGCATCTCGTGCAGTTGTATTGCTTTAACTCTAGTGATACAGGTAAAGCAATACACTTTTCTTCTTGTACACAGCATGCATGATTATATTGGGATAAAATGCACTTACATATTTCCCTACTTATGAAGAAAGAAAGTTTACCTTCATCTTGGTTTCTGTGTTGTCTTCTCTTTTAGAAGCTACAGACTATGCCAGTTAAAAAGATAATTTTAAGTAACTTTGATATTGGTTAAAAAATAAAAATGAGGGACATTTCAGTTGCTGTTCCTCATTGCTTTAGATTTACTAATGAGAGCCCTTCAGCCTTTGTAAGTGAAAGTGAGAAAATAAGTATTTTCTTTAGAACCGTAAACATACTATTGCAGCCACAAGTAGCAGCATCAGAGGTAAAGTAGCTGCTCCAGCTGCTGGTGAGATGCCTGTGGATTTTTAGTTTAGGTTTTTTTTTGCGGGCTGTGTTATTGGCAAGGAGAAGATGAAGTCCCCGGACTCTGTCTGGTGGGGTGTCTCTGCATGTTCAGTGTGAACCACCTGGCATTACTTGGGGGTTGGCAAAGAAGGCATTTGCAGCTGTCATAGCTGTGCCAGCCAGGTTGTTTATCTACGGGTCATATGCCAGGTACAGCTAGTTGAAAAACCACATTGTGTCTGCTTTCTTACTTCATTACTGCAAGGCTTGCAAGCAAAGAACATCATAGTGGAGTGTGCAATCAGGAAAGCAACAGGCATCTCATCTGTGCTAGTGAAATGCCAAATGGGGACTTGTGCCTGTTTTTTGTCAGTGTGGGATAAAAGTTCTGAGTTTTCTCCAAGTGCCAGTGATGAACCCATTCTAGCTATGGGACAGACATAAATAGACTTCTAGTACTTGGAAAGACTTGGCATTTTATGGGAAGTGAAGAAATTGAAAAAACTACATATCTACACTCTGTTTATTACCATACTGCAGCAGCTGGCCCTGGAGCATGACCTTTGACTCCACACACAAAGGGTTGTTATTTTCCCCTTCAGCTCTAGTATTGTGAAGGACTTGGCTTGTGAAAATCTTGAGTCCTTTGCCCTCTTTATAGGAGGTCTTGGTGTCTCTGTTAGGGAAGACCCTTCCAGGTTTGCTAGGCAGAGAATTAAGGATACCTGTTTCAGATTCCTGAAATTGTGAGGTTCGCCTGTGCTGCCCTGCCTCATAGGCAGGAAGGACCTCTTTGTCTGACTATTGTCTGTAAATAGTGAATTTGCAGGATTTTCTTTGTGTTTCGGCTTGGGTTTACTTATTTTTTTTAAAGTTTGTCACCTTCAAAAGGGTGCAAGGACTGGGAAGCTTGATAGTGGTGAGTGCCAAGGAGATGCAGATTCACGTATGTCTCGTTATGAAACTCTGCTGGTCCTAGGGCTTTCTGAATTTCTGAAGTCCCCCTCATGAGGCACACTTCATCAAACTCCTTCGTTTAGGCATCTTTATAGGAAATTGCAATGTGATTTGAAGATGGGCGTTTTTTAAAAAAACTGTGTTCCTGAGGAAGAAAAGGTGCTGCTAAATTAGACTGTGCTTTTCAGTCTCTGCATGTGTTCTTTTAGTGTTTTCATCATTCTTCTTCAAGGACTCTACCATGCTACTAGTTGATTCGAGCTTCAGTTATAAATGCAAGCGGTCTGTAAGTCCAGTGACTACAAGTAAGGCAGGCAGGCTTCATTCACAAGTGGAAGAGCAGTGTATAAGTGAAACATGGCATTTTATTTCAGACAGACATGACTGATTTATCCTGTATTAGCATTCAAAATGATTAATGTATTGCAATGATCATTGCTGGTCACAGTTAAAAGACTCTCATCTTACTGTGATTTTTTTTTGTTCTGGTTTGATTATAATACATGAGGTGTTTTTGTCTGTGACTATAGAAGGCAGAAAGAAATGCAACTCCTCTGGGTTTGGTATCCACCTTTTTTTTTTTGCCTGTGAGCTGAGCATTCCTGTAGTGTCTTATATACAGCCTTCACTTTATACTGCAGTATTCCTCATTATTTTTGCTTGGTTGTGTCCCCTTTATTTTTGCACAGAAGTGAGCTTGAATTACTGCAAGTAATGCACTTAGATTTGTTATACTTGCTTTGTAGACAGTAATGTGTTCTTGTTTAGATGCTGATTTCAATTGTTGCTTTTTTTAGCCTAATAAAAAAGTCAATTTGTCTGCAGTATTGTTTCAGCTACTGTATGGTTTGTTTGCTGGATGTTATTCTGCCTTACATGTGCATTACTGTAGTTACACTTCTTCTAGACTGAGCTTTGTCTGGGAAGAAAAACGAGTAATTTTTCTGACAAAGGTGAGAGTTGTGGGGGGAAGGGGTGGAAGAAAATCCTCATCTTTCAGAAGTTAAAGAAGTATGCTTTCTGAGACTTAAGATGAGTTTCTCAGTTCAGATGCTGCTGAATTATGCTTTTAGGTTTTCTGTCTTCTTAATGGATTTTTTTTTTTGCTTAGTTTTTGAAATGTGGATGAAAAAGCCACCAGTTATGAACGTGAATTTATGTTAAGCCTAGGGTATGCCCATGTCTTTAAGTTTCTGGACTTATTATTCAGAGACTCTGAATTTGGTTTTTTTGGTGCCTTCATTTCAGCTTGCTAAAGAGAAGTGATCAGCACTCAAAAATGTGCCCTTTGCAGAAACTACCACCTTTAGTAAGTTTGAAATCTGGAAGCTTGTTATAGTGGAAAGAATTATCTCAAGATACAGAATTCTTTCTTTGCTAATTAGATGTGCCCATAATTTATATATGTGCTTAGTTTGAAAGTCCTCAGAATACACACATGTTCCTTGTAGTCTTTTGCTCTCTTGTCTCATCAAGGGGTTTGAAGGAAGTATTTCCTAATGGTCATTTGTATAAAGATGAAGAGGAAGAGGATACTGTTTTATCTACTTTTCAGAGGCTGTATCAAAAAAGATTAATGGTCCCATGAAGCTGGTAGTGGAACGAAGCCGTACGCTTCCTGACATCGTTGATTAGTATTCAGCCATAGTTTTAGTGAAAGCCTTTACTGTTTGATGACTCATTTAAGTATATCCCAGAGAATAAGTGATTGCATTGTGTCACCTTTTTTTTTGTTTCGGTAGCCTCAAAGCATTAGGTCCTACAGGTCCTAAGTCTGATGCTGTCTGTTACACAACAAGGTTATTTTTTTAAATTTTTTTTAAAGTCTCTATAATTGGATGGGAAGAGCCTAAAAATGTGACTTCTGAAGATTAAAAACCCAGCAAGAGTGTAACATTTTAAATTAAGAGTTAGCACTTGAATGTGTAAAAATATTTAGGCTTGAAAATTTTAAATGTTTTTCTTCTGTTTTATGAAAGACAGATATTTAAAAGCATCCTTGCAAATTTTGTAACTGCTACCTCAGCACAAGAGTTCAGGAGAGCACAGGATGAGGACAGAGTTGTCTTCCTTGTGGCAGCATTCTTAGGCAGGATGGAAAGGGGCTGCTCAGCGTTGACAAAGCTAAAGGCATCTGAACAGCTGCCAAGGAAGGTAGAAGGATATTGATTTTCAAAGTTGCTAAAATGTTGTCTGTCTTTCATAAGTGCTAAATCATACTGAAAGGAATTGGGGTAAAACTGTCATTTGTTTTAATGTTTTCCATTGTGGTCTATTAACAAAGATGGGCGAGATGGGAGTGTGTGCTCTGCCAGTAAGGACGTTGGCTACCACGGAGCAGCTGCCTGTCTGGTGCTGTTCTTCCCAACATTGACTCCAGTTTGCTGCCACATTCTCTCAACATGTTTCAACATGTAATTGCATTGGCCTATATACAGCAACATGGCTGTCTTGGACTTTAATCCTTGCCATTTTAAGAGTGCTGATTGAATTGCAGGCTAAAAATAGGCTGTACTCAGACATGCTGTGTGCTATCAGTTGCACTCTGCTTTGGCAGTCTGTTGGTAACATGACATAATTAAAAGTGGACAAAGGCCATAGGCAGAATGCTGTCCCATGATTTCTAGGATTTAACGCTTGAAGAAGGTATTTTCTTAACTTGATGAATTTGGCTCACATGGTTACAGCTCAAATAAATGACCTACTATACTGTTCTTCGATAGTTCTGGTAGGCTGTTGAAAGAATGTCCTTGCCTTAAACCCATTCTTTAGATTAATGTTGCTTCTGTGGAAAAGCCACTGGTAATAGACCATAGCATTTGGAAATCATTACAGCTAGGTGTGATTTGAGTGACAAAAAGGAGATTAGAAATATTTTTCAGTGCAGTGTAAGTTGAGCTATATTTACGTCCTTTATGTTATTACGGTTTGTCACTGATATTCCAGCAACTATTTCAGAAAGATATATGCAGCTGACAAGAGGGAAATAGCTTACTATCTTGTGAGTACTCATCAGCTAGTGTTATTTTAAGAAGTTTCAAGGGAGATTGATTAAAATTATGCTTTCATGTTCTTCATCCACCAAATTAGATTTCTTGAAATAAAAACAGTAATCTAAATGTCTGAGATAATTAACCACCAATTCATAAAATATGGCTTGAAGAAATACTCAAAAGGAAAAAAAACCCAACCTTTTTCCTCAGTGAATTCCTCCGAAGGAGCTAGCATGGGAGAAAGGCTGACAGATACTCAGTCTCTGTGCTGAGTTACTAATATCAGGGAAGGGAAAATAAGTTACAAATAATTACTGTGAAAAGATTACTTTCTTGGACATTTGTGTGTATATGTAGATGGAATCAAAGTAATATTAATCCTACCTTTGTTTTCTCATGCTGATTATGTGTCCATTTCTTCAAAATAAGTCAAGACTGAAGTGTGTTCTGTAGGTGAGTCACAGGAGGTTATTGTTGAAACCATGCCCCTGTGGTACTTTTTGACCAGCTGGATGTTTGACAGTTTAAATAAAGTGACTGATTTCATGCTGTATTTGCATGTGGCTACTAATAAGTTGTATGGTTCAAGTTATTTCTGAAGGCAGATTTCTGAGACAACCAAAGACTGATGGAGTAGGGTGAGGGTACACGATAAGAAAGAAGAGGAAGTCTATAAAGCTTTCCTGGCCCAGAAACAAGAATACAGTCATGAGCAGGTTGCTAGCCAAATTTAGTATCTCTTGTAGACTGCACTTTGTCACTTGTAACTTTGTGAATAGTTATGTCAAGATATTTTGTAGGATTATCTGTTCTAGCAAACCAAACCCCTTATTTATTTTTGGATATCTCTGTTAAATATTGATGGGATTTGTTGTGAGAAGTTCTTACTAGCTGCTTGGGCAAGTCTGAGTGATTTGGCTTGAATGTTCTTACCACAGCCTGTAACAGCATAGTTGTGTGAACTTGTGCCTTTCCTACCAGGGAATTTAACTCATGTTTGCTGTTGCAGTGGAACCTGTTTTGGCTTGACTGTAAAGCTGTCACCACTGGGCAATGACCTGAGTGGTGCTCGTATTAGTGTCTGCCTTTATGAGCTACTAATGGAAACGGAAAACCCTATTTACCTAATCAGATGCTATTGAACTAATTACTGTGTTTAGTTTGTTTTTCTTGTGGAGAAGGGAGGTGAGTGCAAATCCCCAACCACAGAATGTTTATACAAACACATGGAGGTGTTTGGGCAATTACAAAGGCCTGTGTAGCCAAGCAGGCTATATGGTTTGTGCTGTGTCTCATTCTTCTTACCCAATCCCCTTTCTGCTTTTCAGTATTGCATCCTGTGCTCTATCAGAAGGCACAAGCTCAGCTTAAAATTGATGTGGGTTTGGGGGTCTCTGTGAGTCAGCCTTCTCAAGGAGATAGATTTTGGCCATTGATGATAACTGCTTTGTTACTCTTGATGCCTGACACCATGGTGATGGGCATTTTGTGCTTGGGACAGCTGCCTTGAGTAACCAGTGTTCCTTTCTTGCACTACAGTTAACAGAGGAAGAAAAGTGTGTTCTTTTTGAAGAAAAGGGCTATTAAAAACCCATAAATAGCATTGTAATTGCTTGATTCTGAGAATCAGTTTCTGGAGGGCCATCTATGAAAGGGGTGTGGGTGTAACCTCAAGTGCTAACAAAAGGATAAGCAAGTAATGAAATTACATTTAAACTGTGCAGTACAACCTAATATTAAAAGCCTTGTGTACTCCTGCCCATATTCCTGAGTTGCAGTTGGGAAATGCCTACTGTTAGTTGCAGAGGTGCTTGCAGTGGGTCACATAAAGATGATTTGTTAAATTTTTGAGGTCACTGAGTGAAGAGCTAACGTTGGAAGTTGAGAAGAGTTGAAGCTTTGAAGCCCATCAGTATAGAAGGGCAGAACTGGTAGAGCTACTGTGCTAGACCAAAAACCCTTGTAATACAGACAAAGCCCACCTCACCCTCGGATCTACATCTGTGATTATATAGATGTATAAAATGAATAATGCAAGACACATTTTCTTTCCTCTATCAAATCTTGGAAAATAGCCATTTCATCTCCCAGAGACACAAGAGGTTTTGGACCATTGTCTCTCTGGGTGCAGGAGCAAGTGGGTTGGTAGAGGACGGCAGTGCCTGGGATTCCAGGAGAAACATTTCAGCTGTATGTCTCCTAATGGCAGAATTGGCATGAAGTTTGAATACCCACATTACTGCTGCAGATTCTAGAGTTAATGCTTTGTTTATGTAGTTGTCTTTTGAGTCGTATATTACAACCTTAGCATAGTCTTCTAAAGTCATACAAAACAAAGTACTAAGCTGATGAGCAGTCTTTTATTGGCACCTTCCTTTGTTCTGGTTCAGGATAAAGACGGTTTGAACTTAAACTGTTCTTTTATGATTTGGAGGCAGGGGAATTATTTTGCTGTCTTTAAATTCTTCTTTGGAAGTCTATCCAACTTCCCTGAACTAAATTTTATACTCCAGCCAGCCCCTGAGACAACTTTCACAACTCATTTCACAAATGAGTTGGTATCTAGCTGTTCTGTTTGTCTGGAGGAAAAAATATTTTTACATCGTGGTCTCATCAGTGTCAGAGCAGCAAGTGTCGAAAGTTGCTGTGAGGAAAACTGGCTTTTTCTGTATATTAGGTGAAACACGTTTAAGCCATGGTTTTAATATGCTAGTCCAACGTACTAAAAATGCTCAGTTAGTGCAATAAAACTGTGTCTAGGTGGACTGTTTTGTCTCAAGTGTAAACCTCATGTGTTTGAAAGTAGTTAGTTGAATGCTTGTTGGAAAAGTTTTTGGGATGAAAAGTTTTACAGAATTTGTCAGGATAGTCATGTCAGTACCTGCTTAAGCAGCTGATTTTTGCACAGGGCTCTTACCAACATTCAGTTTCCTTTGCCTGAAGGGATCTCCGTTCCGCACCTCTAAGGAGAGGGCTATCACTGTTAAATGTGGACCATTCCACATCTGTATTAAAAACAGAAATCCAATATACAGAGCAGTGGTGATGTTTGACAGTAAGACCCATGCTGCAAGCTGCGGTCACCCTAGTTTTGGAATGCTGAATTCTGTCATTCGCACAGGGAAGGTGTTAATGAGACTTCCCTTTGGGATGTACTTCTTTTAATGGGCTTAAGAGTCTTCTAACTGTCATGTTTCCTCTGAGAATGTTATTGATATTTGAAATTCTATTAATGAGTAAGACCTCAGTTTAAAAAGGAGTGTATATTTTTGCTATTTGATTCAAGTCATTTAAATTCAAGAAAATAAAGAAGGAACATATAAATGGGAACCTGAACAAAAATATCATATTAAATTAAACTTTTGATTTGAGAACAAGATTTTTTGAGTTACCTTCAGTTTTTGGGAGAGACTGTAGAAAATAAATGATGGGAAGATATTTGTTTGCAGAATACTTGCTGTTGAGGGAACACACCATGTTTGCATACATTTATGTAGACTCTCTAGATATACAAGGTTCTCTCAGCACAAATATATTTTTGTTAATTTTAGTCTTATTTAACAGATTGTAACGAGACAGTTGTCAAAAGGTGGGAATATTTTCTCCATGCTCTTGATGACACAGTGCTGGCTAAAACTTCCAGATCTTATAATAGCTACTTTAGGTATTTTCCTATGTGTCTCCATAGCACAGTGGTGAATGACTGCTACTTGAAAGCCATTTTCTTACTTGCTTAGCTATCTCCACTGAGGTTTTCTAGATACGGGTTAGAGGAGATATTTCTTGCAAGTTTGAATCATCATGAATTGGATGTGGTGGCATAGTGGGCCACGAGTATGGCCTTAATATGCAGCTCAGCTGGATTCTCAAATGGTATTTTTCCAAGAGCTCTTTATAGTGAAATACTGGCTTAAACAGTAAGTTTCTGTGGTAACACTATCCTTGTGTAAATTACAGTAATTGTTTTACTATCCAAACCCAGGGTACTTATTTCAAATATATTGTAGATATCATTTGGCTACTGAATGATCATTTAGTGCCTGTATGCATGCTTTTTTCTGCTTTTTCTTGTGATTATATACTTCTGTTGTCTGTTACCCCTTTGTTAGTGGCTTTTGCTCATGCTGTCAAATTATTCAGTATTCATAATGTAAGAATAAGTAGCTTTTGGTTTGTACTTGTCCACTGAACCTGGTAGTTCTTCTGCTTTTTCTTTTTCCTGGCACAAGTAAATATCTGTATTTGGTATTGCAATGATTGTTTTGTCACAGGCCATCATTTAGGCTTATAATAATAGTCATCCAACAACTGCTAAAGGCTTTACGTGAAGTTTGTTGCATTTTTTATATTGTTTTAGGTTTGCAAACAAATGAAATGCTACCAAAGAATAGAGAAGTATGTGAAGCTGAACATGTTTAAGGGTAACTCATTTGAGTGGTTTGTCAACCAAAAACCCTCCCAGCAGAAAATCAGCCATAGCTAGTAATGAACGTAGATTCCTTTTTCTTCACATCTTGATGAGATTTCAGCAACCACTATGTCTATTCAGGCCAAAGCAAGGTCAGCTTGTCATCATGACACCGTTGTTTAGCAATCAGGGCTGATCTTTCTGGAGTGGAAATTGCTGAATGACTTGATTACTCTCTTTGAAAGATGATCATAGTGTACCAAAAACATCTATGACCAGGGAAAAGAATCTCTTGAATGTTTTATGTGAAATGTACCACTGTTCTCAAGTTGACTTGTGTCACCTGAAGCTAAATTCCAACCAAGGCTGTAGTGGGAGAGAAGCATGGACACCTGGGTTAGCCTTTGGCATGTTATGCATTTATATACTGAGGTTCTCTTAAATGCATTTCTGCAGCGGGACCCTCTGTGCTGTGTAAGCCGTGTTGTTTTATGGAATCAATTTTCTGTTTGGTGTCTCACTAGACTGTGTGGCTGAGAGCTGTTTCTGTCACCCATGCTTGAATGGTTGCCTTTGCTTAGCAGGGAGCCCTACTACCCCCACAGCTCACAGGGCCTTTGAGATGTACAGGTATTTCTGCATTTTAGATCATCTCAGTACTGAAAAAGTACTGATGAAAAAGTTACTGCACATGCCCAACAGCTGAAATCTTTACTCCACTCTTTGTCAAAGCTAATGAAGGTAGCCTAATACCGGGGCTGCGAGATCCAACATGAGCTTAAATTGCAAAGCTTCACTTGCAGGATTTCTGTCTATTGTGTATTTGCAGCATTCTTGGCTTTTGTTTTCAGTGATGGACTTGGAGTTGTGGTTCCCCTCCAGCCTAAGGACAAAGTTACCATTTATGTAATAATTGCAAAGTATAGTAGAAATTGACTGCAGATCTATACCCGAGGCTGTTTACAATCTCTCACCCCGATTATTTAATAAGTGGTTTCTAAAGAAGGACTGTTTATTCACTAGTAATCAATATTTTCATATGGTTCTGGAAGGGCAGTCAGGACAAATGAATTGTGTCTATTAAGTTTTCTGTTGGTTCATAGTGCTTGCAGTTACTCATCCAGTTACTCATCAGTGCAATTTCTTGTTATAAACATAATGCAATTTCATATCATAAACACTATGTCTAATTGGAAAAGGAGAGAGAAAAAGAGAAATCTCATAGATTTAATTCTCTTACTAGAAGTGTTTTGTGCTCCAATGAACGTAAAATCAAGATTTAAAAATTTTTGTCAGTGCAGCTCAAGACACAGCTTTGTACATTTGGTCTCATAAAAAATATAAATCACTTAAATATTATCTTCCCTCTGTGTGTTCAGGAAAAACAGCTAATTGAGGCAAGACTGCCTTCAGAGCTCTAGCTCTGAAGATACTCTAAGCAAGTCCTTGTAAACTGTGTTGGCAGATTTTTCTGCTTTGCTCTGAGCTTCAGGAGGTATTGAAGATGGTTCCATGGAGATTTATGGAAGGGCTGTGCTTATGGTGTGAATGAGAAGTTGGTGTATAACCATGAGTATGATAGAGACCTGACTCATGTTTCACTGAGGAGAACACTTTTTTGTTTGCTCCCTAAAGATCAGGACCTTCCTCTCTTCCGGCTTGATATTTCTCAATATATTTTTGTGGCCGTCTAAGAAATCTGTGTACAAAATCTGTGTCTTCCTAGAGGTGGCCATGTAGAGTCCCAGTATCTTCTTTGGGAATTGTGCCTGTATATCTACGAGGAGTAGGAGGTGCTGCTGCCAGAAAATCCAACAAGAGTACATTAAATAAACCTGCAAACCTGGTCTTGACTTGTGCTTCCCAAGATGACAGCTGATATATTTCCTGTTTAAAAAAAGCATGCGGTATTAATTTTTCTTCCCAGCATTGCTTGTTTAGAATTCTTGTGCCACTGTCTCAGGAAAAAAAGAAAAAGCTGCAAAGAGAAGTAGGGTTTTTTTCTTAGATGGTGAGCCTTTCCTCAGGTCTGAAGTAGAAGTGGGAACTCTGAGGCCTGAATGTCAGAGCACTCTCTGATAGCTTAACTGGATCAAGTTAACATGACAGACAATTTGAGAGGGAAGGTGGCTGATAACTGGGGTACAGAGACAATGTTAGCAAAGGTGGGGAGAAATGGCAGCAGTTACTGCCTGCAAGACATCCAAAAGTTACCTATCAATAAGGAAAAGCAGAGAGAGACATGAATTTTGGCTACTGAATAACATGATTATCAAGGGTTCTGCATCTTACTACCTAAAAGATAGGTCTACACATCCTTCAATCTACAAAACTGTCCCAAGTTTACAGAAATGAAAACCAGCCCTCATTTCAACCTACTAATGTAATTACAAGTAGACATGATGTATTTTTTAATTAGATTCTTTCTGTCAAATTTTGCTTGCTGTAGTATGCCAAACAAGGATATAGATATGCAAAACACTTCTAAGAGGCAAGGACTAGGAAGATTTAATTGCTGCTCACTCTTTCAAATAATTCCAGGTCCATCTGGTGCAGTCTGCACCTATAGCCTATGAATACATTTATAATAATCTCATAAGCAACTTGTTGGAAAGAACATATTCATGCCTGTCATGAAGAAAAAATAAGTTTCGACTATTAGATATCTGAGACATCTGGAAGGGCCATGAATTTCCTGGTGGAAAACCTTCTCAGTGAAACATCTGGGGCCTATTTCTCTGTCTAAAACCAAATAACCTGAAAACTGTTTGAAGCATGTATTTAAACATAATAACTAGCAGGATGTTTGCTCTACCAGCGAAGAGCAATGAAATGCTTCAGAAAAAAAGGACACAAAAAGCCCAACCTGGAATGCCTCTGCTGCAGAAATTAAAGTATCATTTTCAAAATAAAGGAAGAGTAGGAAGGTCTTGCATGCACAGTTGCTTTTTGCACTTAGCTGACACTTAGTGAAAATGTTTTCTAATTTTTTTTTGGTTGGGTTATTTTTGGCTTTTTTGTTTTTTTTGGCTTTTTTTGGTTTTTTTTTAATGGAGAGGAAAACTGTATTTTTAATTTCTTACTTTGAACTTTCTTCATGCATAATAAAAAGGTTCATTCCTCTTCTGTTTTAGGATGATTGAGTCAGCTATTCCTTGCCTGGCCAAGCTGAGCAACCATAGCTGTTGTTTTCTTTATAATTGGGCTTCACAATGGCTAACTGATCATCAAAAACTTCCTGCTACTTAGGTTGTCAGCAGTTTTCCAATCTGCGGATCTTTGTTTGTTGGCTTGTGTTTTGTTTGGTTTTCTTTCCTTTGGACCACTGCCAGGATGGGCTTGAATGCCTAAATGTTGCCTCCTGCCTTTAATTTATTTTTTGCTCTGGAAGTGAAAGGTCATCCAGAGGCACTTCACACAGGAGAAGAGTATCCATGGCCACAGGAATGCACCTGGGTGCTCAGGGTTTTCATGGCCATGCACCAACCAACTACAACAGCGAAGCACCTGTGGAGAATTTCAAAACTGTGTCCTCTTTCAAGGACTGCCTTTTGAATGCATCCCAAATAGTCAGTCCTTGTTTTGCCCCTTATAAATAGAGAAGGATTAGTGTTTCAAGAGGGGACAGTGTGTGCACTGAAAAAATAATGGGTGAACTGTCTGGGTGGTCGAGTCCAGAGAGTGGTGGTGAATGGAGTTACAAACCAGTAGGCAGCCAGTTACAAGTGGAGTTCCTTGGGGATCATTATTTAGGCCAGTCCTGCTTCATCTTTTTATTGATGATCAGGATGAGTGGTTGAGTATACCCTAAGTAAGTCTGAAGACAACACCAAGTTGGGCAGGAGTGTTGATCTGCTGGAGGGTAGGAAGGCTCTGTAGAGTGATCTGGACAGTCTGAATCGAGGGGCCAAGGCAAGCTGCATGAGGTTCAACAAGGCCAAGTGCTGGGTCCTGCCCCTGAGTCACAACAACCCCAGGCAGCACTACAGGCTGGGGACAGAGTGGCTGGAAAACTGTCCAGTGGAAAAGGACATGTGGGTGCTGGTTGACAGCAGCTGAACATGAGCCAGTGTGTGTGCCCAGGTGGCCAAGAATGCCAATGGCACCTGGCTTGTGCCAGGAACAGTGTGGCAAGGGCACTGATTGTCCCCCTGTACTCGGCTCTGGTGAAGCCACACCTTGAGGTCCGTGTTCAGTTCTGGGCCCCTCACTGCAAGAAAGTCATTGAGGTGCTGGAGCGTGTCCAGAGAACGGCAACAGAGCTGGTGAAGGGTCTGGAGCACAAGTCTTATAATGAGCAGCTGAGGGAGCTGGGATTGTTTAGTCTGGAGAAAAGGAGGCTCAGGGGAGACCTTATTACTCTCTACAACTGCCTGAAAGGAGGCTGTGGTGTGAGGTGGGAATCAGTCTCTTCTCCCAGGTTAACAGGACAAAATGGCCACAAGTTGCATCAGGGAGGTTTAGATTGGATACTAGGATACATTTCTTTATGGAAAGGGTGGTCAGGTACTGGAACAGGCTGCCAAGGGAAGTGGTAGAGTCACGATTCCTGGAGGTATTTAAAACATGTAAATGTGGCACTTGGGGACAGGGTTTAGGGCTTCACTTGGCAGTGCTACAGTTAATGGTTAGGCTTGATTATCTTAAAGGTCTTTTCCAACCTAAATGATTTTATGATTCTATGAAAGCCAAACAAAAGGATTGGGCCTTCTTGCTTGTTGAAAGAACCAGTTTCTTATTTCACTTAGAAGTTCTTGGAGAAGATGACATCATCCGTGCAGAGCTGATAAAGTTACACTGGTGTAAACACTGTGAGTGTAGAATGGCGCCAAAGGCTTTGATGCTTTGCAAACTGCAGTTGTTTATATGTTAATTTTTTTAGTTATATAGGGGTTATGCCTCTGTCCTTTTGCTGTGTAGTCTAAGAGGGCAGCTTAACCAAGCCACTCTTCCCACTGTAAAAATTGCTTTCAAATTAACTGGCAAACAAAAGCACCATGAATAAAACAGAGCTTTGTGCTTCGTATTTCAGAGTTTTTGATTGTAGCTAGCTCCCACTAGAGACTGTGAGCTATGTGAGACATTTGCCTGTAGTGAATGAAACCGGAAGGATGAATAGCAACAGCTCCAAGGTAAGGCTCTGTTACGTTATTGTGGTATAATAGCGGTTAAGCTCACACTGAAAATAAATTAGTTCTTGTTGTAATTCATAGTAAAATCGATTCTAATGAGGGAGTTTAATGCCTGGGTTTTTTTTTTCCTTGAATGTGTTGTTTACTTCTTTTTGTGTTTTATGGCTGTGCTACTGTTTTTTTTTTAAGTCAGTGAAGAGTGAAGAGTGTGGTGATTATAGAGGGAATATATAAAGTGAGAGACAGGTATGTCTTCACACTAGTTGCTCAAAATGAATGCTGTTTTTATCAGAGGGGAGAGTTTTCCATTTTATTTGAGCCAGATACTTTGTAATGAGGTTAAAGGGGCTTTATGGAAGGGAAGCCTATTTTATTCATCATTACTAGTTAACATGATGCTTTTTTTTAATGTAAGATAGTATCTAATTGATTCTTGTGTCAGAAGAAAGCATATACTTTTGTTTTCAGACTTTTGAGTCTCAAAACAAGTACCAAAAGGCCATGTTTGAAAAGAGGGGATGAGCTTGTGATGAATGCCTTGATCTAAGGCTTCGGAGAACATATGCTCTTTCTGAATGTGCCAGAAGCTTGCTGTGTGACTGTGGGTTAACCACCTTAGGGCTGCCTCTGCTGTGGGAAGTGTGATTCTTCCCACTGTTTTAAATTTGCTCCTAGCTTTGTTCCAAACTTCAAGTATTGGGCATGTTTCTCCATGTGAAAATATTAAAAGTTTTCAACTTTTGGTATTAAAGGTGTCTCCATGCAGCTGTGTTCCCTTAATAAACCACATCTCCATTCTCATTTAACTCAAAACCATAAATCAGTGTAATCAGTGTGCTTGAGGAATTTTATTTTATTTCTCCTTTATTTTTTCTTTCATTTTTTAAGAGAAGTTTTGCATCATGAAGTTGGGAAGTCCCTAGTTTTGTAAGGTGCAACTATGGTGTTCCTGCATCTTCCGGGAAATACGAAACCAGATAATCCATACAGCCTCAAGGCATATTCTGTACGTAATAGGGTATTCCAAATTACTTTGTTACAGGCAGCTGCAAGGAGCATCTGAACTCAACCACATGGGTATGAAGGCTTATCTGTGGTATAAAATGTTACATTAATTAATTTGGGAATGGAGAGCTGTGTGTAGTCTAGGCCAGCTTGTACGAGCACACCCCTCAGGACCAGATCCGCACAATAGCCCTAGGCTTCTCTAAAATTATTTTGACAGCTAATCTTCAAAATAGCATCTTCCCCTTCCTTGCTAATTCTCAGCTATTTAAAGGCGAATTCTTCCATGATACATGGGTTTGGTGGCAAGTCTGCATCAGCCACTTCCAAACAGCCAGTCGTGGGCTGTTTTGACAGCTTGACGTCCAGTTGCATTGCAAGGAAACCGAGCCATTTGTTGTGAGGTAGATTGTCACAATGAGTACACACATGAGACTGTTTGCGCTGAAGCTGACAAGTTGCAGCTTGGCTGATGATGACATGTAGTTACTTAAAGGTGCCATGTGCATACGAAGGTCTGTAGGTGTCTGTGACCATTTCCAGTATCTTTTTTGCAGGCAAATCCACTTCTATTCAGTTAGATAGTCTTCTGTAAGTCTGGTCAAATACTGCAGAAAGCCTAGTGCAGTCTTAGTGGGTTTTGCCTATCAGAACTTTTGCCTATCAGAACTGCTCTTTATGCTTTATTTTGGTCATTCAGATTTGGGGTTCTTTTTTAAATGCTGGCAGCAAGCACTGAAAACAAGGGCCCCAAGTGGGTTGGTTTATAGGAACTTTTACGCTTATAGAAAAGTACAGGTACTTGGTATTTCTTTCGTGTATAGAAGAAAGTGATAACTAATGTAATTGATCTACAGTAGCTAATGCCAGATGGTTTAGAGGGATTACTGAAGTAATGCAGACACTGCTCCAGAGCAGAGTGGGGGATCACAGCATACGGGGGGTGTTTCCTGAGATGGGGAAATCCCAGGGAAGTGCCAAGACCTGCCAGGAGCTGGCCACTTGCACGAGACATGGTGGGATGGATCCTGTGACTAGAGTGGATGGATACAAGCTCCTTATGAAGGACAGGCAGGGTACCCAAGGAGGGGGTGTTGCACTGCAGGCAGTGACCAGCTGGAGTGCATGGAGCTCTTGCTAGGGGTGGGTGATGACACAATGCAGAGTTCATGGGTCAGGATTAAAGGGAGGGTGTTGTAGTGGGGGTCTGCTACAGGCTGCCTAAGCAGGGAGAGCAAGTAGGTGAGGCCCTCTACAGACAGACAGGAGAAGCCCCACGTTCACAATCCCTGGTCCTCCAGGGAGAATTCAACCATCCCATTATCTGTTGGAGGGACAGCACAGTGGGACAGAAGCACTCCAGGAGGTTCCTGGAATGTGTTGATGATAACTTCTTTCTCCAAGTAGTGGTAGTGGAGCCATTGAGGAGAAGTGCTATGATGAATCTTGTTCTGACCAGTAAGAAGGGGCTGGTGGGGAATGTGAAGCTCAAGGGCAGCCTCAGCTGCAGTGGACAGGAACTGGTGAAGTTCAAGGTCCTTGGGGCAGCCAGGGGGTGCACAGCAAGCTTTCTGCCCTAGAGTTCAGGAGAGGAGACTTTGGCCCCTTCAAGGACCTGCTTAGTAGACTACCATGGAATGAAGCCTTGGAGGAAAGAGGGGCCCAGAAAAGGTGGTTAATATTCAAGGTTCACCTTCTTCAAGCTCAGGAGCGATGCATCCCCAAAAAAAGGACGTCAGGCAAAAACACCAGGAGGTCTTCATGGATGAACAAGGAGCATCTGAACAAATTCAAACTCAAAAAAGAAGCATACAGAAGATGGAAGCAAGGATGGGTAGCCTGGGAGGAATAGAAGGAAATTGTCCAAGCAGCCGGGAATTGGGTAAAGAAAACTAAAGCCCTGACAGAATTAAATCTGGCTGGGAATGTCAAGGACATTCAGGAGGTACATCAGTGATGAAAGGAAGATTAGGGAAAATGCTGGCCTTCTGCAGAAGGAAACAGGAGACCTGGAGACCAAAGATATGGAAAAGACTGAGGTATTCAATGACTTTTTTACCTTGATCTTAAATGGCAAGTGCTCCAGCCATACCACCCAAGGTGCAGAAGGCAAAGGCAGGTACAGAGAGAATAAAGAACTGTAGGAGATCAGGTTTGAGACCATCTAAAGAAACGAAACGTGCACAAATCCATGTGACCTGATAAGATACATCCATGAGTCCTGATGGAACTGGCGTTGAAGTCACTAAACCACTATCCATTCTGTCTGAGAAGCTGTGGCATTCTGGTGAAGTTTTCACTGTTTGAAGAAGGGGAAACATAAAGCAGAGAACTACATACCAGTCAGTCTTTTATCTTGGTGCCCAGCAAGATCATGGAGCAGATCCTCCTGGAAATTACATGGAGACACATGGAAAATCAGGAGGGGATTGATGACAGCTGATGTGGCTTCACCAGGGGAAAATGGTGCCTGAAAAATTTGGTAGCCTTCTGCGATGGGGTTCCAGTGTTGGTGGGTGAGGGAAGAGCAGCTGGAGTCATCTAGCTATACTTGTGCAAAGCATTCAGCAAAGTCACATACGACATCCTATTCTCTAAACTGGAGAGACATAGATTTGATGGACAGGCAACTTAGAGGATAAGGAACTGGCTGGGTGGTCTTGCTCAAAGAGTTGCAGTCAGTGGTTCAGTGCCCAAGTTGAGACCAGCGACGAGTGGTGTTCCTCAAATGTCAGTAATGGGATCAGCACTGTTCAACATCTTTGTCAGTGGCATGGACATTGGGATCGAGCGCACCCTGATCAAGTTCGCTGATGACATCCAGCTGTGTCATGTGGAGGGAAGGAATGCCGTCCAGAGGGACCCTGACAGGCTCTGCTCCTGTGAGATCCCACCTGGAGTACTGTGTCCAGCTCTGGGCCCCCCAGCATAAGAAGGACGTGGATGTGTTGGAGAGAGTCCAAAGGAGGGCCATAAATATACTCAGAGGGCCGGAGGCTGCAAAGTGGGGTTGTTCAGGCTGGGGAAGAGAGTCCTGCAGGGAGACCTTATGGCACTTTCCAGTACCTAAACGGGGTGTAAGAGACCTGGAGAGGGACTCTCTACAAGGTCCTGTAGTGATAGGAGAAGGGAGAACGCCTTTAAACTGAAAGAGGGTAAGTTTAGATTGGATATTAGGAAGGAATTCTCTACAGTGAAGGTGGTGAGGCGTGGGACAGGTTGCCCAGAGAACTTCTAGGTATGTTATCCCTGGGAGTGTTCAAGGCCAGGTTGGATGGGGCTTTGGGCAGCCTCGTGCAGTGGAAGGTGTCCCTGCCCATGGCAGAGGGGTGGAACTAGATGATGTGTAAGGTCCTTTTCAATGCAAACCATCCTATGATTCTGTAACCTATACTGAGTACCTACTGAGACCCTCATGAACCTAATTATATAATAGATACTGGATGGCTGATGTCTTGAAACATACATGTTTTATTTGTTCTTAAGTCCAAAAACTTAGTCTTCCTATTCCTAGAAATATTTAACTGCATTTGATCTCTAAGCTTTGAACTCTAATTATGAGCTTTATTAGCCCATTATGTACTGTTTTGAATGTTCACCTATAAACAGTTTTGCATTTCTTTCAGGCTAAAAGCATAAGTAGCTTGCTTTGTGTTGGTGTTCTTGAATACCATGATCCTCACTTGCTATTTCCCCAAACTATTCCAGTCTTTTTTTTCCTCTTAGGCCATCAGCTAGTCCTCTGTGGTACCTTTTAGAGTCTGTCCACTATACAGGAAAATAGATCAGGAGTTTATTATAAGGCCATTTCTACTTATTTTTTTGATGAACTTCGAAATGGTGATCAGAGTGTAAGCATGGAGTGAGTATTGTTGAGATATGGCTGGTAGTGTTGCATTCATTCTTTCCCCCAAAACTCATTATTTTACTTGTAACTGCATTGAAGAGTGTGGGGGGTTTTTTTGTGTTTTTTTTTTTTTTTTTTTTTTTTTTTTTTTTTTTTTTTTGTTTTAGTGTTATTCAGATGTTATCCTAATGAATTCAGAGGGGTTTTTTTGTTGGCCTGTTCTAGTCCAGACAACTGTTTTAAAGCTGAGGGTTGAAACTTCTTGGCAGCTAATCAAACAAGGAAGAAATGACTGATTAGAAAAAAAAAATAAGCACAAGTGCCAAATAAATTCTGCTTAAGGGCAGAAAATGTGACTTGAGATCCTTTGTGCTTTTATAAAATCTTGAAGTTAGGAAGAGAGTCTGCAGGGTACATGTATTTTCACCATTTTTTCAGTGTTCTTGTATTGAGTTTCATTCTCATAAACTTTAATCTTGCTCTTTTAATGACATCCCAATTGATGTTTGGTTTAGAAACCACAAAGCCTTTAAGAGGCAGTCTTAAGTATTACAAAGAGTTGATGATTGTACTCATTATAATATTGTTAGTAGAGCAGATCTTTCATTTAAACCTCCAAGGTTCAGGCTGTGTCTGAAAAATGATTCTGTTGACAAATGTATGATCTTCTCACTGGTAGTGCTGCCATACTTTATTTTCTTTTGTATTTCACGCAAACCCTTTGTGTGACTATGTATAATGTATTTTCTTCTATCTAAACCTATGAGTTTGTGCTAGTTTTTTATATTTTATTGTTATTGTTGTTGGGTTTTTTAGCTTTCAGACACCTGATCAGAAGCCTCTGAGTCAAAGTTTGATTATAACACGACACTTTATCCTGGGCTTCTTAAATCTTTTACTGGCTCAGTCTTTGACTCTCATTAACTCCCCATCTCTTTTGGCCCTCAAAGGCTTGTGAATTCTACTAGAACTGCTGTTGTTTCAGAACTGTTCCCTACTCTTTCTCTGAAGCTGTCTTTTCCCCAGGACCTTCCTGCTCTAGGTTTTCAAATGGCCTAGTATCTTGTCCCTACTTTCTCATTTTTCCCTAGTTTTGATTTTTTATAGAGAGGTGCTCATGGATGCAAATAACCTCTTCTATCAAATACTGATTTTAAGTACATCTTCCTGCAGGACTGACATTTCAGCTGCACTGTTTTTAAAAGAGTGCTGATGTGGGTCATATAGATGGAAATGCCATCTGCACACTATGTTATTGCTTGATATCTTTGTGGTATGTTGTCTAGTAGGTGTTCAGCCACTTATGGCAATGAAACCACCACAGCCAAAGATGGGTAATTGCTTACTGTGTGCTTTCCTGCACATCTATAAATTGTGTGCGTGGTTCTGAAGCAGTCCAGTATTCTAGTTTTGTGATAGTGAGCAACCTGTGGTGTCCCAAATGCAATTAGAGAAGCAGTGGTGCAATCCTTGGAACAACCTGTGCATTTAACTGCTCAGACAAGGTGGAGGATACCAATAGAAAGCTCTTTCTCGGGGTTATGTGTTAAGAATAAAAGGCTTCAAGTTATATGTTCATTCTACTACATGACTTCAAAAATCCTTTTTCAAATGCGAAATACTTCAGTTTTCAGTTTAATAAAAGATGTACAAAAGACAGATGGAATTGTCATGAAATAGTTATCATTTTTACCTTCCTGGACTACTGCTTACCTTTAAAAGTGACTTCTGAGATTTTAACTCAGTCCTTCTCCTACACACAGATACACACAGTCCGAACAAAAGATTCCTCAGATGATAAAACTCCATTGAAGCTAATCCTTTCCCTCCTCCTCCTCTCACTTTTCTTGACCTATCTCCTTCTTTGAGATTATTTCCATTTCCTTGGATACCTTCACAGTAATTCCAGCCAAATGTTAATGAGAGCTTGTCAGCTGTAGGCATCCCATTTTTTATCAGCCAAAAAGCTGCATATGCTTTCAGATAAAGAATCCTGTTTTTATGGCCTCTCTCCTTTCTGTTCAGCTGAAGATGTCCTTAACTGTGAAGGTAAGGAGAGCTAGCTCTTTGTCTTCTTAGTTAGGAAAAGCTGAACAGAGATGGGGAAAGGGATTTGAAAAATCTAGATGCCAGGAAGTTTGAATGGATACAGAGGTTAGGTTATTCTCATGCTATAGGTTTGTTCAGTTTACTGTGAGAAGAATGGTTTTTTTGAGCTAAAGAGATGAAGTTTTTTGTGGTCTGAATTTGACTTTGCTGGATTTTGTTGCCTGAATATGGTTTGTGTGTCATCTCAAATTTAAATAACCTAAAATGATAGAATTAAGTGTGTTAGTTCCCCATCCCATGTTATTTTCAGTATTTTTATGCAGAAATGAAATTACTTTTAATTTTTTTCAGTTAGCTTTTTTTTTAGTTAATATTAAACATTGCAGTAACGCTAAATGAATTTGGCTATCTTGTTTCATGGCTATTGACATTTTGAGCAATCATACTCTTTCTAACAATGACTGTGTGGCTGCTGTTGGAAGCAAGGATGTCACACTTGGACGCAGATACTGTAATAAATTCTGAATTGCTCCCTGGGGAGCACTGTGTTAAAGGGAATCACTAAAGCAAAAGGTCTGAGAGTCCATGTCAAAGCTGCCCGAGATTAGCAACAGGTAGGCACCCACTCATTATGTGTTCGCTGTGGTGTGTTGTCCGTATTTGAGACCCCTGAAATAGCAGTTTCAGAATTTTGAACTCTGAACTTCCTTTTGTTATTCTTAAGTCAAACCCATAATATTAATATAACAGCTTTCTGTGTTTGTTTTCAATGTCTTTGTTATTTCAGCAGAATATTTTTATTGGCAGTGTATTTTTCCAGTGGCTCTTGAGGATCTAATGTGGCATTTATGTTTCACTTCACGCACTGTATTACCTGACCCCAAGAGTATTTTGTGGCGTCTACCAGACCAGAGATAAAAGCTGCTGTTACAGACTAGGGGTGCAGGCTATGTTCAAAATACCACCATTTTCATATCGGGGTAGCAGTTCCTTTTAAAGTGATTGTTCTCCTACGTCCCTACGCCCAGTTACGCAAACCTTTGGATTATCCTTTGTGTGGAGGCATGGCATGGTCAGTGTGACTGCACATAAGCTCTGCAAAGCGAACTTAGTTCATGAAGTAGTTTGACAATGGCAATTACTGTGCTAAAAATAAATCACATGTGCATTAGCATTAATAACTACTCCTACAAGATACGCTAATCATTCCTAAAGGGCCGAAAAATTCAGGAATACTGTTGTACATGCTGGATTACCTCTTATAATGTAAAGTTTAAGGTCTAGGAGGTTATTAGGGGTCTTTCCACCAACCTCTAAATGAGTATGGAAGAGCAAGTTTGCTAGAGTTCAGAAACCCTCTGACTTGTAAACATGGATGACTGAAGGTGGCACAGTTGCCATTACCAAAAATGACCTTTTGTACAGCCCCTGTGCCTAACCTTAGTTTTAAAACTCTGACCTCACAGAAGTATTGGTTTAATTGCAGTTTTAAAGGATAGGGTTTTGGGTTTTTTTAAGAAAATACTTGGAGTTACAAAATCAGCTTTATAAAGGAGAAGGGTATGGGGGAAGGAGTATAGCTTCATTTCAAGTAGTTGCAAGTGGAGCTGTTTGGCACACAGGGCTTTTAGATCAAGATGTGATGGTGTGTGGGGTTGCTGTCATACTTGAAAATGAGAGTACCTTTTGGTGTACACTGCTAATTTTGGGCACTAACATGTGGCTTACATACAGATTATTTGCTTTCCTTTTATCTCATTAATGTCAAGCTTTTCATCCAAGACGGGTTGTGTGGCATCAGTCCTGGCATAGATGATTTGTTCTTTCTCCATCATACTGCCCAAAATGATGATGACATGACACAGACCAGGTAGCACCTACTCACATGAGAAAGGAGAGACTGAGGCCCTTAGCTAGAGAGCAGTTGGTTGTAACTCTAAAGCCAGATAATTAATTATGCTGGGTTTGCTGTGATCTGTGGGATGCAACTAGACTGTTCATACTTTTCATTAGTCCATGACAACTAACAGTGACAGCAACCCTGTTACATTGTAAAGGGCCACCAAAGGGCCACTGGCCATGTGCAGGTACAGAAAACCTGAATCTGCTGATCTGCTATAAAATTTGAAAAGCATTAAAATATGGCGCATTCTGAGAACAGTGTGATCATTCTCAGTGTGAAGCTTGGCCTTGGTTGAAACAATATTAAGTATTCATTTCTACCAATCGGTTTGTACTACTTTGCTTAGAAACATGGAATACCTTTGGGTTCATGAGTAGGAAGAGCTGCTTTTTCTGCTTTTTCCTGAGGAGTAATTGGTTTTATTAAAGAAGGGAGGATATGACAATGCAAAGGGAAAACTGAGACTTGTTGGCCCTGGTAACAGGATTCCCATTGTGCTGGAAACAGCTGAACCAGAAGGGAGAGTGTTTAAGAACTGCATAACTTAAGTGTGTGAATGTGTCAGACTTGTGATGTGTAAAGCCAAACAAGGCTTTGGATTTAGAAAGGGAAAACTGAGCGTAAAGAAACTTTGCTTTTCATCAACCCTACTCTGCAGAACACGCTGTGGGTGAATAAGGAGCATACCACCACTAATAAGAACAATTGTAACCCAGTCATGTTTAAATGAAAGAAGAGCCAAGACATTTGAGTAAGATAAGGATTTTCAGAGGCTGTGCCAAAAGCTGGAATTGAAGAGGGATTTTTATTTCTGCAGCTTGATACTGGATTACTCTAATCTCTCCCTCTCTCATTGCGTTTCTCTTTAATTTTGGAAACAACCAAATGAACAAAATAATCTGTCCAGTGGGTCTGGCTCAAATTACTGGAAATCTGGTGAGAGCTGGCTGTGGTTCCAGCTAGAGACTGCAAAGTTGAGTGGTTTTGGTGATTTGTACTAACACCAGTAAAAAAGAGTATCGTCTCATACTGTAGGGCCCTTTGTCCTGTGAATGTAATCCTTGATCACTGTCTGAACTGCAATTTTGAAGGGTGCCTACTTTTATTTAAACAGGAGGTAATACAAAGAGGATACTTGGCTATACCTTGGCACACATTGGCTGCCAGTTAGTTTGGGTTAGACGAGATCTTAAAGATCATATAGTTCCAACCCCTTGCCATAGGCAGCAATGCCACCTTCTAAATTAGGTTGCTTGAGGCCATCCAACCTGGCCTTGAACATTTTGATGGATGCACATCTCCAGCTTCTCTGGGAAACCTGTTAAGAGTGCCTCACTACTCTGAGTAAAGAATTTCTTCCTAATACTGAATTTAAACCTGTCCTCATTTAGTTTAAAACCATTCCCCCTTGTCCTTTCGCTATCTACTCATAAAAAAAGCTGCTCCCCTTTTATTTACAAGCACTCTTTAATACTGGGAGGCCTCAGCGTGGTCTTCCTGAAGCCTTCTCTTCTCCAAGCTGAACAACTCCAGCTCTCTCAGCCTGTCTTCATAGGAGAAGTGCTCCAGCCCTCTGACCATCTTCATGGCCTTCCTCTGGAACCCTCTGATAGGTCCACATCTTCCTTAGGCTGAGTACCCCAGAACTAGATGCAGTACTCCAGCTGGGATCTGAGATAGGCACAAGTAGAGAATCACCTCACTCGACCTGCTGGTCATGCCTTTTAGAGAGATTTGTTCAAAATACGTTCTTCTGAATGGATTCTCAGGGCAGGGAGTTGGAGGTGAGAAAATAATTTCTCATTATTGTTTGAAAAAGTACAGCTCTGTGGTCTTTGAATAAACAGGGAAGAGGAGAATGGCTTGTGGGTCTGCTGTGCCTTTTTGAAAAGACAGGAGGGTGCACCTGCCATTTCCCCCCACTTAACCTCTTCCAACCTACTGCTGCCCCGGGACAGAGGCATTAAACCCAAGGAAAATCCACTTTGGATCTATACTGATCTATCAAAGCCTTCTGGAGGAAGAGAAAATGAACTTGTGGGAGTTTCTTTTGGCACAGTAAAATATGTGTTGCCTTTGCATTGAATTATGTACCCAGTGGGCTTCTTGAATGAGGAGACTGGTGTGTGCATGGAGCCTCGCAAGGGCGCGTGAGGAGGAGCGCGCGGCAGTCCTCAGTCTGTGCATGGACATGGGAGTTGCTCTGTTCTTCGCTCCTCACACCCCTTGGTTCCTTGGTATTTCTCTTGGATTGTAAGAAGCTAAGGGCAGTAGATGAAAACAATGATTGAATGCACATTTATTTTTTCTTATTTACTGTTATTTCTGTTACTTCAATTAGTTTCTGAAAGTGGCAGCAGTCATTTATTGGCATCTGCTAACTGGCTGATCATCACCTTTTCTTGCTGCTCTTCTTTTTTCCCCTGCTGTTCTTTGCTCCTTTTGGTGATGTACTTCAACTGTGAAATTCAAAGAAAAGATGAGCTTTCTTGTTGCACGGCAACAAGGACTTCTTTATGAAGAAAAATGGGTGTTACCTCTTTCTGTTGCTCAGTGCTTGAGAACAAAAATCATCACTGGTGTACTACTATTGATCTATTTTGAGTCTTCTTAAGCTTGATAGTCTTGTAATATGAATTATTTTGGCCCCACAATTCAAGGAACTAGCCACTATTAGCCAGATTTGGTTACCTGAGACAGAAGATGACAAACTGAGCTTCTGCCCTGTGTTCCTGATTTACTGGTAGCCTATAAGGAACACTTGCATGAGTGAGTTGCTTAGCTTTCTCCAACCTGTATGTGTTCACTTTGCACATGGGTGTGTTTCTACTGAGGGCTCTCCATGTGCTCGTGAGATGGGAGTGACCCTTGAGTCAGGGCCAGGATCAAGCTCTGCAGCTCTGACCTTGTTATGCTTGTTCCTGGTTATAATTGAACCCAGGACACCCCTATCCTGTTGTGTGGTACAGTTTCACTCTGTAATGGAGGAAATGGCAAAAGATGAAGGATTAGGAAGCTCTGCTTTTAAATATTCTCATATTTACTTTTTAATCAAATGTTTGTTTGCTTTTGCATAATGAATTGTGCTCAACTTCTCTAAGTGAAACTTTAACCAGCATAGGTATAAATAGATAACAGTCTAAATATTGTTTGTAACCTTACGATCTTTTAATGTACTTCCTCTTCAGCTGTTTCAGATGTGTCTGAATGTGTCTGTCAAATTCAGGCCATTGTTACTTTTTTTAAAAGCTGCATGGAAAAATACCTAAAATGCATGCATAATATATATATATATATATGTATATGGAGATGTTGGGATGGTGATGTTTAGGTTTGTGTGCATGGTGCTTTCATGGTTTTCCATTTGTGTCAGTTTTGGTTGCAGCATAGGTACTGTAGTGTATGAACAGCGTGGATCAGTTACCACTGTGTGTTTACCAGCTATGATCTGCAAAATTTCAAACATCTCTCTGTTCTTCTTCTAGAACGTTTATTACAGAAAGAGTGGTTTAATTTAGTTGCTCTAATTGCATTTCAGGCTGTTGTCAGACAACAAGCATCTGGTTGTCTCACTGTTTCTGGTCAGTTACGGAAAATCAGCGAGTAGCTAGTGAGGTCAGTGCTGCTTAAGAAGCTTTTTCCAGGTTCTCATCTTGTCCAAACAGACAGCTATAAATCCGTGAATCAGCACCTAAGCAACTGCTGCCTCTTGATACTGATCTTGTAATGACAGAGTACAGATCTTAACATTTCAATATGAAACTGAAGATGATTACTAGCATATCAGTTACATTTTTAATGAGGAAGACCTGCATAAAGACAGTCTTATTCTCCTTGCTTCCTTCAAGTAAACCCAGTGGATAGGTCTGACTATCCACAGCTGGTGATTCTGACTAAAGCACTTGTTTTGTTGACTGTTACATGTTTTCTTCACTTTTGTGAATGAGACTACTCCTAGGTAGTCCCACTCTTTGTAGAGACAAGAGATTTCAAAAATTTCCGTAGGGATTCAAAAATATAACATGGATGTTTTCCAAAGAAACTGTTCATTTGAGAAGATGAGAATGTAATTGAAATGAGCATGTAGGTTGTTTTATAGCTTTATTATATCATTTAATGCTTATGCTAAAATAAAAAAACTTAACATCTTCCAGAAGACTGATGATGGAGTAACCCTGTGTTTGACTCAGAGAAGTAGAATTGTTTTTGTCCCATTTGATGGTGTGTATTTCTGTTTATGGTTCCGTGATACCTGTAGTATTCTTTTAATGTGACTATAGGAAAGTATGGAAAATTGCTGTAAAGCCCACAGGATGAGTTCTATTTAAATGACTTGTATCAAACTTTTGGCTCTTCTAGGCAATACAGTAAATGTGATGCAAAAAATGCTAAACAATTTGAAGGATGGGTTAGAGATTTTTATAACAGTTTTGTAAGATTTTGAAAAGGTGTTGGAGAATCTCACCTTTTGGCAGTAGTATAAATGAATTATGCAGTTTAATAACAACCAAATGCAAATCAGAATTTTGGGACTACTAAGGAATACTGAACAGTTAAAGAAAATTATGGAGAAAAAGGTTAAATAAATAAAATTTCTAAAAAGCTGAATAGCAGTCTCATTCATGATGATGTAAAACAGCTTAGTTAAATGTTCTTTGAAAGATTGTATGAATTCTGCCTTTTGATTTTCCTAAGAGAAGATGGTTTTTAATAAGGATTTCAATATGAATTATGATCAGTGGCAGAAGCATGTAATGAATGAACTAGATGGGGCTATTTGTGACAGTCTCCAGAGACGGGAGAAGTGATGTGTAGCAAATAAACATGGGATTAACATTGAGCAGAGCGGAGGGACCAACATCCTGAATTGTTACTAATAAGCACTAATGAGAGAACATCAGCTGTCCTTTGTGTTGAAAAATGCAGGCAATTTACTAATTAAAAATAATTCATGAAGTGGCTTCTCTTTTTGTATTCTGCCTATAAAATACGTGTGCAAGTGAAGCTTGGAGGCAGAGTAGCAAAGTGATCCTATATAAGGAAGATTTTAAGAGTTCATTGCCCTAATACTTACCTTAACTTTAAAAGTGTTGTTTTGATCGCTTCCATCTTTGTGCGTACACATGCAAGGGAAGAAAAAACCCCCAACTTTTTGGCAAGACTCAGCATTAAGTAATAGAAGATATTGCCATTTCTCTCATTACCATAATTCCTATTAACAAATACAGCATACAATGTACAGTGCCTAAAGCCCAAATGAATACCATGTTCGGCTGAAACTGTGAAAATGAGATGAACATAGGTACAATGTACTATTCCTATTTATTTTGTCCGTGAAGGACTTCCCGTTCCCATAGTGCTTTTTGTACACTAAAGTCACAAGATATTAGTACAGCACAACTTCTTTTCCCTAATTATGCAGTATAAATGGAAATTGTGGGCAAATCTCCTAATCTCCATAGAGACAGCACAACATTTATCTAATTAGTAGTTTGCCTTTTGGCATTACTTTGAATAAATTAGCATCTCATTACATTCCCTGAACTACTTGGAAAAAGTTTCCCAGAGTAGTATTTAGTCTTTCTTCACTAAAGAGTGTATTTTGAATTAGTATAGGTTAATAATGTCCTTTATAACTGCAGAGACAGAGTAGCAATACTGTTGTATTTTTAATATCAGAGGGTTGTGCTTGCAGGTTCTTTGCTTTCTTTAATCCCCGGGAATCAGAGTAAAGTCTTATGTCCCCTTCTTAATGGCTAACTCCTTCACCAGGGAAAAATCCAAAAAAGAAAAGCAAAAAAAAACGGAACAAGGTTGAAATACAACTTGACCTCCTCTCTCTACCCTTTCTCCAGAGGTTGAACTTTTCTTTCCAATGGCAAACAGTGCAAAGCATAGTGGTGTGGACTACTCCAAAAGTCGCATTCTAGTTACAAATGAGCTTTTCTACATTATTCCTAATGCAGCTAATCCAGAATACACTATTTGTCTTCTTTTCTTGTATCAGTGGCAGGAAACTGGGTGACTAAGTTTAGGTACTGACTGCCAGATAAGATGAGTGGCTGCTTATTATGCTTTTCCTGAACAGGTACTGGGAATCAAAACTTTGATGGGAAGTTAAAAGAGGTAATTCATCAAGGATAGATTTTAATTAATTTTCTTTCTAAGTGTTAAAAAGAGCAGAAAGAGAAATCCACAGAAGTGATAAAGGGTGGTGATTTCCTTTCCTTGAGTCACTGGCTGTTTCAGACCCCTGCTTACCCCTTCAGAGAGTCATTGGCTGCCACCTGTGGCAGAAGATTGGCATGAAGTAGGGTGTCAAATATTCGACTCTTCTCAAAGTGGCCTTTGCAGCAGGGATGTATGGTTACACCACCATTGCCATGGTTGCTTTTTGGTAGACGGAGGCATGCAATGAACCTGTCTGTTTTTCCAAAATCCAGAGAAATGAAACATCTTCATTTTGGGTTCTTTGATCATGACACTGGGCCTGCTGTCAGGAGACAGGGTACATGTGTCTCAAAGGGGGAAAGGGTCTTTGCACAGGAGTTAGCAGGTCTCGCTCACTGAGAGAGCTTTAAACAAGATTTGAAGGGGTGAGGGGATAAAATCACGATCACTGAAGACAGACCTGGAGGCACAATGCTACTGTTTGAGAGACAGTGTTAGTGAGGTCCTTGGGTCTGCTGTCTCATTAGTGGTAGGAGGTGGAGATCCATGCAGCAGCAAGGGTTATTGATGTGCTGGAAACTGCAGAAGCACCTGCAAATGCTCATGCAGGAACTGGAACTTCTTCCCCTGAAAGGGCAGCAGGATTGATCACCCAAAGGAAGTGCATCTATACAGGCACATGCAGCATGGGCAGCAAACAGCGGGAACTGGAACCCCTTGTTCAGCAGGAGAACTATGACCTAGGGGGTTGGAAGCAGGTGATGTTTAAGGCCCCTTCCAACCCAAACCATTCTATGATTCTGTGTCAAGAGGAAATGGCCTCAAGTTGCACCTGCAGAGGTTTAGATTGGATATTAGGAAAAATTGCATCACTGAAAGGGTGTTCAGGTGTTGGAACAGGTTCTCCAGGGAAGTGGTGGAATCACCATCCCTGCAGTGTTCAAAAGGCGTGTGGATGTAGCATGGAGGAACATGCTTTAATGGTTAATATGGTGGTGCTGGGTTAACAGTGAGACTTGGTGATCATAGAGGTCTTTTCCAACCTCAGTGATTCTACGTTCTGTTTGGCTGTCAGACTGGATTTTGTATCTAGTAGCACAGCACGTCTGGAGGTTACAATATTTGTGAACTTGGAACCGGTTACAAAAGGACCCCCAGTGCAGTGCTGCACATGAAGGTCCCAGCAGTGTGTTCAACTGGACTCACTAATGTCCATTTTTATGCTTCTGGGCTGGATTCTCTGAGCAGATGGTCACCTCCCTAGTGGTGAGGCATGGACAGGACAACCCTGTACATTCACCTGCCCCTTGGTAAATGGTGTCTTGTTCCCCTGCTCTGGGAGGGCTTTTTTCCTCATTCTTTGTTATTTGACACTGAGTTATGTCATGGTGAGAGAGGAGCTCATGTTCCTTTCTAGCTCTTCTCCCAGCTTCTTTAGTTATCCCTCTCAATCCAGTAATTATCTTGTATTCCTGGTCAGTGAGTTAGCCAGAGTTTTGGGATGATTCTTCCTAGATCTTCTATTGTGATGAGCACCCTGCAAATAAAAACCCAGAAAATTTATTTTCTAACTTTCATCAAATCTGGCTCTTTTTAACAACAGCTGGAACAATTAATAGAAAACTTGAAGATGAGGGAAGACAGTAGAGAAGTAAAAAGACATTTTATTAATTGCTTCCTCCCTCCCTCTTAAGCATCACTGCGGGCAGGTTTCTGCACTCAGGTCTGGTCCTTGGTTACCTCAGTACCTTTGCAGGAAGTCGGCACAGGTTTCCAGTCCTCCCCGACTCCCCCCCGCCCCTGTGCCCAGGAATGTTGTTCCTGCACCTTCTGAGGCCAGTTAGTTCCTGGTCCTAACAGCAGAATACCAGAAAGATCTGTGACTTGGTTGACTGTACTCACCCTCCCTGCCTGGGTGCCAGTGCTTGGCTGCCATATTTTGCATTGTCCCTTGGCTATATCTGTCCTCATAGGGGCCATTCAGTAGCTCACGAAACAGCTCCTTCTTCCTTCTCTCTTCCTCCAGAGGCTCAGAAACTCTACTTATGACTGTACTGTAAGAACAGAGAACAGTCATTTATATCCTAGATAAACACTGAAATTAACTTATCTTCCTGTATTACATTTTAAAGACACTGTGCTAAACCCCTCTAATCTTCTTCTGTATGTTCAGATAATTTCTCTATTTGTTAGTTGTGTTGATATCGCTGTGAGCAAGCATGGTGTAGGGAATATGGATTTGGAATTGTATAAATTGCCAAACAGCACCCATTTTTCTTACCTGCTCCCAACATAAAGTTTGTTTTAGGGTGGAAATCTGTTTTAGGGGACCTGGAAAATGAGAAGGCAGTGTTAGAGGTATAGTAGAGAGAATGACTGCTCTAATCTGATGGTCTGAATTTTGTTCTACAGCTTGATGACTGCACCCTGCAATTGTCTCATAATGGTACCTATCTGGATCTAGAATCCACCCTAGCAGAACAAAGAGATGAATTAGAAGGCTTCCAGGAGGATGCTGGGTAAGTAAAGGTTTACTAAATTTTTATAAATAAGGGTGTGGTTAACTTCATATGTTCAGGTCAGCATAGGAACAGAAAAGATAAAAATCTTTCCTTTGTATGCCTGTATGTCTGCCCCTTTGGATGATTAAGAATTTTATGGCTTCTCTCTCTACGTTCACTCTTACAATTTCTTTAAAAGAAGATGACGTACTGTAAAGAAATCTATTAATATGAATATCTTGATTAGTTTAGTAAGATTTTATAGTTCTTTGAAACTTGATAAATGAGGACGGCTTGTTCGGAGAACTCTGAGATCTTTCTCATGATAATGGTCATGTAGAGGATTATATTGGGATGGTGGTCCTGAAGTTACAAACTCAATTTATTTTGCCTTGATATTTAAGTCCTTCATTTATATTTTTGAAGAAAATACCTATATTGATTTCTTTTTTTACTCCTGGAATTGGTTAAGCCAGCCCAAAGGAGGGAGGTGCATGTTTTTTGAATATTCTCCTCTCTTGCTCTTCTCTTATTTAGTTTTAGCTGGCACACATGGATAGCAATCTCTCCACAGTAATTTCTTATGAGAACTGAAAGTGAAAGCAAAAGTTAGCATCAGTGTGTGTTTGTGTGAATGCACATAGACAATTTCCCTTTTGAAGAAATTTCATTTTCTGGACCTTTCAGGTGATTTTCTTAGTTAACATGTAAAATGAACAGAAAGTCTAGAAATATTTTTATTTTTCTGGTTACTATATTGGCCTGGATAGTTGTGATTATTTTATTGGTGCATTTTGGCATGGACTTCACATGTGAGAAATGCAGCTGTGTCAGAAGGAGATTCATAGCATCACAGAACATGCTGAGTTAGAAGAGACACATCAGGATCATAGAGTCCAATTCCTGGCCCTGCTCAGGACACCCCAAGAGTGACACCATGTGCCTGAGAGCATTGTCCAAACACTTCTTGAACTCTGTCAGGCTTGGTGCTGTGACCACTTCCCTGGGGTGCCTGTTCCAGTGCCCAACCACCCTCTGGGTGAAAAACTTTTCCCCAGTAATTAATTGAATTTTGAATTGGTCAGAGTTTGCAACCCTTTTGCAACCCAGGGAGATGAAACCCTTTTGCTTATACTCCTCCACTTTTTCTGATAGCTGTCTTGCTTTTGATGAATATGTCTTACAAATTAAACTGTGCCTCTGAAGTTTATTTTATGTGGAGAAGAATTTTAAATAATATGTTCCAGATACTCATGTGTATGCATTTGTGTATGTCTTATTCACACATACGAGTTTGGGGCATGTTTTATAACTATACAAAATAAAAACTGTTCTATTAGAAACCAATTAAAAGAGAGATCTCTAATAGACAGAGTAGCCCATATGAGCTGAACTCAGCCTCCTTTCCTATGCAATAGGAGTGTTGAGTGTAGAAGCTGATACGGTCTTCAGTTATCTGCAGAGGTGATAAAAATCATTGCAAAGAACAGCAAGTTCCTAATTCCAGCTAATTTTATAATGAGTTGAAAACAAGTAATATGAAGGATCTCTTTTTTTTTTGGTAGCAATAAATTTTGAGTTTGTCACATTTTTTTTCCCTTCGATTGGTGTCTCTGTGATAATTTTGGTAATTTTAACTTCACTACTTTTGACACCCCACAGAAGAAATTTGGCAGTGCCAAGCAGTTTGGCAAGTGAGAGACCACTTTTCCTGCTTCCACCACTTTTCCTGAGAGGTGCTTTTCCTGCCAGACTTTGCTCTTGAAATGGCGATGTACACCTTGTTTTATTTCTATGCTTCTTTTGGGCATGTAAAATCAATGATATGAATTGTTCCTGAGTTATGATTCTAATTTTCTTAGTGGTGGCTATCCTAGGAAAAAAAAAACAAAACAAAAACATGGAACTGCTGCTCCATGGAACTGGAGGTTTGTACTGGTGAGGATTCAGGTGGATTTCTGCATCTTATTTTTGTCCATGTTTTGTGAGAGAAGAAAAGATTAACAGGAACAACCAGAACTTTAGTAGTGTGTGGGATAAGCTTCTCTGTAGGACTTAGCATTGTTACTTCAGGGTAAATGCAATTTATGTGACGTTATTCAGAAAAATGGAATATTCTAGACAAGGGTAGCAAATGCAGTCAGTAATGCCTTCCTTGATCCTGTCTTTCTAGCAACTTAAACTCAATTTTTGGGCCTTGTAGTTCTGAGACCAAAGCACTGAGCTGAAGTGCTCCTGAGCTGGAGCTTCTGGCTGCAGACCTTGGGAGCTTAGCAGCAGCCCACTGTCTGGGAGGGACTGGCTGCAGAAACCACTTAGTCTCTCTCTTTTTCTGTCTGGGTCATTTCAAGGTCCTGCTCTTAATCTTCAAAGCTTTTAATTTTCTGAGATTAGGCTACCTCAGGACCTGCCTTTCTGCCATGCCAAAGCTGCCGTGCTCATCAGGGTCACTGAAGCTTGCTGAACTCTGAGTGAAGGCTTTAGCAGCTGGATATTCATGGCATTTTTAAAATTTTAGAACCTCAGCTGTGGAAACTCCTATTCAAAGTGACTAGAACCTCCCGTAATCTGGCTGTTTTCAGCATCTTTTTGCCAAAAGTTCCTGTTCGTCCAGGGAAAAATGATGACTTTTTTTTTTAAAACACTTGTAAATAAAACAAGCAGAAAGCAAAGTCTTAAAAGTTTTGATTGGTTTGAGAGGCTGTAGGTATTTATTTTCTCTGGGAGGGATTGGATGAGCGTGGTGGAAAACATGAAGGATTTTTCTTCAAAAGGAAAGAAGAGAATGGTGGCAGTTGCTGGGGTTTTATAATGTGTATCTGTAAATAACAGGTATAAGAAACAGATGCACTCGTGCAATTTCAAATGAATGCTCTTCTATTACTGAATATAGCTAAAAGGCTTTTGGTAGTTGCTGTCCACTCTAACAGAATCAAAACTTTTGTCTAGGGAAGAAGAAAAGCCAACACACATGCCCTTGCACCCTGGAGGGCTAACTGAGCAAAACATGGATGGGGATTGGACTGCTTTCCTGTCTCCACATCTTTACCTGCTGCCATTTGCAACCTTGGGAATAGCTGCGGGTTTCAGGAGAATTGAATTGCTTTTATATGGGGGCTGGTTTTGGAAGAGCCAGGATGAACATCTGGCCAAGTAATGAGGCTGGTCCTGCAGAAGGTGTTGCAATCAGCAAAAGGGTCAGTTAGGAGCATGTAGGAAAATAACCTTTCTTTTCAAATCTGGAATGTGTTCATGGCTCACTTGCTTGTTGGGTGTCGTAGGTGGTTTTTTCTTTTCTCTTGCTTCTAACACAAAATACTTAGTGGATGCTTAGTTGTGTAGGCTGATAATGTGGAGGTTTTTTAGGTGGGCTGGCTGCTTTAAGGCCCACTTTAAGGAGTTGGTGATAGGTGAAGCTCCTTTCCTTGGCTTCCTTGCGATTTTACAGAGCAAGCAAGAATCGTCAAGAAGCTGATGTGTTTAAATTACCATATAATTGCTCAAGCTCTCTTTATGGATATGTCTTAACAGGCCCTCATGGTAGTCCACAAGGTAACACGGTCCTAAAATACAGAACATGAGTTTCTTCAGACATTATGTTGTGAGAAATTAAAATTTCTTCAGGGAATATGTTTTCAAGACTTCTGTTCAGCAGGGATTGTTTTAAAATACTTCTGCTAAATGGCATCAGCGCTAATGTTTTTTCATTCCTTCTAGACACCCTATCTCAAGACATTTTTGGCTGGGTGAGCCTCGTGACAGACCTTTTCCCTCTTGATGGTGCTGTTCAGTCTGGGCTTGATTCAGAGTCTATTGGAGGCAATGGAGTCTTGCAGAGATCTCTAACATTCTTTTCGTGTTTATGTACTGTATTTTTTCCCACTTAGACTTTGCAAATAGCACAATTGTGAGAACGAAAACTTTCTGTCACTTGTTTACATAAGGAAGTTGGGGATGCATTTGAAAGTTAATTTAGATTTTGTTTAACAAAAATGGTGTGGCTCATTTCTACTGAAAACTAGTAGATTCTATGCTGATTTTGTATTAGTTTAAACAGAATGTATTTGTGTTTGTTCGTGGGTGGAAGATGCTCTCAACTTCTGATAGCTTTCTCTCCATATTTCGTCTTGATGTCATTTCTATGTTTCTCAGTTCCAACAACAAGAAAAATAAGGGAGGTGCCAGTGAAAGACTGGCATTGTGTTGCTACAAACAGGAGACTGTGACTGCTTATTGACATTATTTACTCATGTTGTGAAGAATATATAAGTCCATCCAAATATTTTGATTTCTGTGACATTCAGCTATTAGGTCTGATGAAATCAAAAATGTAATCGATGGTCATAAAAAGCATGCAAAAAAGCAATTAAAAAACCCAACAAAAACACAAGAAAAACAGCTCCCTAGAAACATCAAACCAAAAAACCTGGGCTGAAAGGTTATGGTAATTTTGGAAGGTATAAGAATTTCTACAGGGTAGCAGTATTTCACTCTAAAATGCATCAGACTGAGATGCTGAACCATATTTTGAAGTGGATGTTTAACTGAAACCTTACTGTTGCAGAATAAATGTTGATGCAGATTAAGATGTCACATCCCTAAAGAAATACATTGGTTTTTATGGATGAGTAAGTTGATGCTGTTCTTGATTACCTCACAAAGATTGAGGGCAGTAACTATTACTGTGGTGTCGTATTTCATGTTCATATTAAATTGCCTGCCCTGTCCACATGGCTCTCCCCTCCCCTAGTCCTGACCACTCCCTCAGGTTCTCCCTATTGGTCTCCTGGTACCCCAACTCCACCCATGTAGTCCATGTGCTCTCTCCGCCCTCCTCATCCCCAGATAAACCAAGGGTCCCGGCCATGTGATTTCCTCTCTGCATTGGGGTAGTGGCTCTCTGCTTTGGGAGCAGCTCTCTCTGCCTTGGGGCACCAGCCCCTCTCTGCCTGGCCAGGCCATGCCATGTGCTGGCTCTTGACCTCAGGGGGCCAGCACATGGGCCGACCCTAGGCTCCTGGGGGCCATGGAATGAAGACAGTTCTCCAGTCCTCATGCAGAAAGCCTTCTCGCCCCCTTTATCACCCACCACGCTGCGGAGCCACAGCTGGCCGGAGCAAGTGAGGGGCAGCCTGGAAGGGGCCATGGGATGCAGCGTGGCTGCTCTCCCTAAGAGACCCCCACAGCGCTCTCCCAGCAGGCTGTGGCTTGCCATACCACCTCAAGAAACCGACAAACCGCAACATATTGCTACCTATATTTTCAAAACTTCATGCAGCTTTTGAGCTTCCTAATCCTGATACAATTTCTTTGTTAATATATAAAAAAAAAAAAGAGGCAAAATATTGAAATTAATCTTTATGTGGAACTGTAGTAATTCATTTTCATGGTTATCTTGCGATAACCATTGACAGCAAAATGAAATAAAATTACTGGTCCCGTATGGTTTCCCTGTACAGAAAATTGGCAAGGCATCTCTGAGCATTCCTGCTTCCACAGCATGTAATCAAAATAATTACACAAATGTGCACATATTTTGTAGGCCTGACAAATGAGACATGCGACTTCGAGGGATGTGCTCTGAAAGCAGGGTGGAGACAATTAACAGTTGAAAGTTCCACCATGGAAATTATTCACCGGTTATGAGATAAGGATTTCTTGTCAGTGGATCCCCTTGACACAGTATCTTATGAAGAAATGATTGTCAAATTAAAGTTCCTACTAATAGTAAAATGCTACTATTTCTGTAGTTAAAAAATAAATACTGATTTGTGAATATAAAATCTATTTAGAAAACAAGCATCTGCAAAATAATAGAAAACTTGAATAAATTTTACTGCAGGCCAAGGCTTGTTTTCTTACATAGTTTCAGGTTTAAAGCTGGGTTGATGGTGTAGAAGTCAATCTCCTCTGCATATATTGAGGTCAGAGACTGCAAGCTGCTTTGCTTGCACCAAAAGACACGAAATGCAAGGTCTAAGTGAGCTTTTGGAAAGAACCTGTGGTGCCCTGGTTTGGTGTGTGGTGTCTAGGAGGGACCTGGAGTGTGACAGTAAGCACAGAAATTACAGCAATCACAACCTATTGTGTGTAGTAGAATTCTGGGGATGTCAGATGAGGGTGCAGTGTGTGCACCTTACAGCTTCATTCCAGTCTACATGGAGAACCTTCAGGCAAGTAGCCTACAAAAAAAAAGCTGCAATACTGGATAAGTGTCAGCTTTTATTGCTGTTCTGAACATGTCCTTCAAAGGGAAGCAGAGTTGGTTTTGCTCTTCTCCAAACGCCCCAGTCTTGGAAACTGTACTGCACTCCTTTCAGCTGAGAAGGAGCCAGCATCCATAGTAGTGGCTCCCCTGGCTTGGACAAGGAGTCATCATGAGCTCTTTACCCTGTGTGTGGTTTTGGTTTGGGGTGAGCAGGAACCTGGGATTGGTAGACTTGACTGGGGCAAGTCGTGGGCAGCTCTTTGAGTTGACACTTAAGAAATGTGAAGGGGCACAGTGCTCTTGATCCATGTGCCTGAGAGTAGTGTCAAAAGCTCGTGGTGGCTTTTGGGGTGTAAGACAGCACCTCAAATGCCAAGTTCTGAAGTGTTCTGTGGTCTGGTTTTGTCCTATGGGGGGTTTTCTGTAGGTGGGCTTTTTGGTGAGGGGGTTTAAGTGCTGGGGTTTTTTAAGAGCTCGACTCATGATTTTACAGCTTTTGTTTGTCAGTACTACAGCAGCTGTGTCTCTTTCTCTCCCACTTTGCCCCAGAGTTTAGTCAGTTGTAAAGGGAAAAATCTACGTCTGTACCAAGGTACCTGTGGAAACATTTGAAGATCTGCTATTTTTTAATTTACTGATTAGTGCTGGCAAATGAATGCAGTGAGTATTTTTATTCAAAAATAATTTCCACTGTAAAATATATTGCAAAAATACTATTGTGCTTAGCTCTCTCCCAGCCAATTACATACTAAATAAAGTGCCAAACCAAAAGTGTGTGAATAATTCTTACAGTTTTTCCTAGGACAACTTTTTTTAAAGATAGCCTAATTTGGCATTTAGGTTTACATGTGAAAATAGCTGAGAAGTCCAGTATTTCATGGTGGAAACTTAAATAAAAACAGCTTATGGAAACAGCTGATGCCAGATGTTCTATTTAAAACCATTTAATTTTATTAACATTGAAGCTGCTTAATAGCTGTGTTTGCACTCTGCCCTCCTCCTCGATGACGAGGCTTTAAGTTAAGTGAGCGGCTCTCGAGGCTTGGAAATATGTTTCCCTTCAATTTGCGAGGAGGAAATCCCTTCCTCTCTCCATAAACAGATCATCTGTGGGGCTTCAGGTAGGGCTGCCAGAAAGCGCTGCAGGGCTGCTCTGAACTCAACTCCTGTTGCGAGCAGAACCTCTGATTTGAGAATCCAGACCTGGAACAACACCAGCACCGTGGGCACTCACCGTCTGCTGGGGCACACCAGTGTAGTATTGCCTGGAGCGTGTGGGCAGCCAAGGAAGTTTGTGCTGGGTAATTAATAAAAGCTGTGAATTAGCTACACTTCCTATTCCATGGCAACTGTTCCTGTGTGTGCTCCTACCCGGCGGTAAACACAGAGGTTTGTGTAAGCAAGCTCACACTCTGTTTTATCCCATGGGAATCCATTTGTCTGTGTGCATGGCGTGTGTTTGTTTGGTTTACCCTTGACTAAACTAAGGTGGTAATCTGCTTCGGATAAAAATAAGTGTCTCCAATTTAACCTCCAGTTGTGAGCTAACAGCTTAAACTGCTGCAAATCTGTGACTAGCCCAGGATCTCTGGTAATGAAGCCATGAAAATTAGTGAATGCTGCCAGGGCTAAGACCACAGCAGTACAGCAAAACAGTAGTTTATTTCACATTTACTGCTCAGTAATTGTGCTCGCTAGCAAAAGCATTGATGGCCCAGCGATAAATATAAAGCCCATTTCCGAAGTGGAATTAATATGGAGAAATAAGTGGCCTGAGAGCAGTGTTTTATATTTAAGAATTTGTATGTCATTTGGGAAGAAGCCCTTGCCAAACGTGTTGCTAATGGGAAACTTCCAAAAGCAGAGACACAAAGCAGTATGTTGATCAGTGCAAAGTAGACTTTATTTTTACGTACTTACATACACATATGCATGTTCTACTGCAAGGTAGGACAGCTTTAAAATAGTTCTTGCTCAGTCGGGTTAAAATGGTCACATTCTGAGAAAACATAAATGACCAATTAAGTGATTAGGACATTGCTTTGAAATGTGTTGTGCCATTTTGAATAATCTCGTCTTCACTTTGTTATCTTTTTAGTATCATTAATTAAATTGGAAAACCATAAAAGATAGGGGTTCTTCCCTTAAGGTAGTAGAGAATGATTTCTAATAAAATGGAAATGTTTATTAAAATTTCTGAAAACTATTTTTTACAAGCAGATTTTTGCTTTTTTTTTAATTATAAAAAATTAGATGCCCCTTTTGGAACTCTAAGTCAGAGTAAGGTCAGGTAGAAGGGGCCTTTGTGAGAAAGAAAATTATTGTGCAGGTGCTGTTTGTTTCTGCTCTGCAACTGTAGAACTTCCAGTGAAATCGGTCACAAAATCAGCAAATGGGTCAGGTTGGAAGGGACCACAGTGGGACTTCTGGTCCAACCTCCCTGCTCAATCCCAGAGCAGGATTGTGCCCAGGATTGTGTACATAGCTCAGGATTGTGTCCCAATTGTTCTTAAATATCTTCAAGGAAGGAGACGCCACAACTTGTCTGGGCAACCTGTTCCAGTGCTCAGTCACCCGCATGGTAAAGAAATTCTTTATGTCCAGGTGGAGCTTCCCATGCATCAGTTTCTGCGCATTGCCTCTTGTCCTATTGCTCAGCACCACTGAGCAGAGCCTGGATCCATCCTCTTGGCACTCTCCCTTGAGATACTTACAGACATTAATGAGATCCCTCTCGGTTGTATCCTCTTGAGGCTGAACAGGCCCAGCACCCTCAGCCTTTCCCCATGAGAGATGCTCCAGTCCCTTAATCTTCTTTGTAGCCCTCTGTTCTACACCCTCCAGGAGCTCCATGTGTCTCTCGTCCTGAGAAGCCCAGAACTAGACACAGCACTCCAGATGTGGCCTCACCAGGACTTGAGTAGAGGGGCAGGATCACTTCCCTCATCATGCTGGCAATGCTCTTCCTAATGCACCCAGACCACCCGAAGTGGTCTGGAACCAAAACTGTGAGTCCCACAGTGTGTCTGGGAGCACTGGAGGGACCCTTTGCCTGAAGATGTGGAAACATCAAGTGACCCAGCTGTTGGAGATTAGTTTATTTTACTCTCCTCCTTGCCCTTGTCCTGTAGGTTTCCAGTTCTTCTAACATTTTTCCCCAAAAATCCAGATATTTCAAGGCATCTGTTTCTCTAAGTGGAAGAGATTTTAAATGAAAATGCTCATGTAATGTGAACTTCAAAGTACAGGTGATAGGAAAAGCACATGACCAGAAATTACCCAGTGTAATGATTCCTGGGAGGAATGTGCAGCCAGAGCTTGAGAGTTACTGACAGCAGTTGGAGATATATAACCTAAGAACTGGCAAGCATTGGTCAAGTGATGTATCATCTCTGAGGAAGAACGTGATGTGAGGTTGACAAGAAGTGTGGAAACAACGGTTTTGGTTTTGTGTTTTACCCAGAAACAATATTATTGTTAAAATAGCTCTTCTAATGCAATTCTCTTCACCATTTTCCAACTCATCAAGTTTGTGTTTTCTTAATACAAAAATATAAGATGGAGATTCAAATGATCATGCTATCAGTGTTTCACAAAATGACAAGATAAAACATCACACTGAAAACAATTACATATGGGTTGAGCTTTTGGGTTGGGAAGGGACATGGTTTTGTTCATGAATGACAGCCTTTGAAAAATGGTCGTTTTCTGACTGTGAAGGCAGCAGTCAATCCTCAAATATTTGAGGGGCTGTTGGAAGGTTTTTGTTTTAATGTGTGGAAATTGAGCCATTAACAACTGAGAAAGAGCCAGCGTGATGATTCAGAAAGTAGGGGAAGGAAGTGGGGAGGGGATTCTCACTTTCCAGCTCCTGAAGTTTGCTTGCACATAAACTACTGAAAAGGGCAAATGGAACAATGTTTTCCCCATTTTGAACTCACTGCATTTTAGAGAGAGTAAAAGTGATTAATTATCTTTTGGCAAAAATCATTGCCTTGTGACGAGGTACGCAGAACACTCCACCTTTTACCTACATGTACTCGGAATAGATTAGTAATAAATAATTTAGTGTTATTCATGTGGCTTATAATGCATACTTGGTGAATCCCTTGATTGTTTCACTCAACACTTTTGAGTTTCTCATTTTCTTCCCCCTTCTTCTCTCCCATTTTGTTTCCATTTAAAAAGCAGGGGAATAAAAAAAAGAAAAATTACAGCCCTGCTTAGTAAATGTACTTGTGAAGAGTTTGGGGGATGTAAAAACCCAGTACCTCGTAGTGACAGTCCGTAGTACTTATTTGCACAGTTGTACAGACAATGGTGTGTCAGCCAGGACGCTCTTCCGTGCAATGGCATTCAGATATAACTTCTTTTGGGTGGTTTATAGGTTTTTAGTAGGGAATGAGGCAGTTATTTGTTAAAATCATGTTGACAAACACAGAATGTAATATTGGAATTATCTGCAGAGAAAAAACATGTACAAATCTCAGCATACTTTATTCTTTTGTATACTGTTGCTTGCACTAATAATTGGCAATATTTTGCCTTACTAGTTTTTGCTTAGGGAATATGCTAGGATTATTTCTACTTGGATTAGCAAAGTTTTATTATGTTTATGTTTTATTTTTTCAATGCAGAGGGAACAGACGTGAATATTTGCTATCTGTTTACTTATTTTTGTCCATTTTTGTCAAATGATTGTTACTTTAGTAAATGTGTCATGATCCAGGAATGCTCTGAATAAAACCCCTCTGCTAACTAATTAGATGACTTAAAAGTGTATTGCAGGAACAGTGTTCTGACTTCACACTAATTTTTTAGATGGAAAGAATGAGGTAGGAAAGAAAAGCCCACTGACTTCCTATGAGGATGAGTGTGTGTGTTTGCCTCCAACAGCCTTTCATGTACCAGAACAGGTTGTTAGTGCTGTCGTCCATTTGAAGAGTATTAGCATGTAAAAGACTTCTTTTTAATTATTGATATTATTTCCTGAGCTCCTCTGCTTCCATTATTCAGTGGCAATAACATGAGTTTGAACATGACAGTTGGATCTTTGGATTATAATCACTGAAGAACTTCACAAGGTTATTTGTTTGGATAAGATTTTCAGATGAGTTTCAGGGAGATTCTTAATTCCTCTCTCCATGCACATGTGCACTCTCTCACTTTCAAAAAACTTGGCTTCTGTACAATATTTTTTTTTAAGTGTCAGAATTTTTTTTTCATTCTCTTGAATCTGCAGTTGAATGGAGAAGCGTATAATAGTGAAACGGCAGTCAAACCATATCTTAACAGCTTTGAAATCAAAGCCTGGGATTTATGCTGTCTGATTAATAGCAGGTTAAAAAACACTTTCCTTATTGTGTGTGTGCTGGCTTGCAGATCTTTTTCAGGGAAAACCTGATAGACTCAAGTGCTTGAACTCTGGCAAAAATTTTATCCTTTATGCATTCAACAAGGAACAGTTTGTTTTCCATTGCTGCTGTGGAGTACCCTAACTATGAAGCAACTGACTGTGAGGCAATACCCCATTGCAGAAGCATTTTCCAGTCTCTGAAAGGTGTGTGCAAGTGAAGATGGAAATGCACGGGTTCTGAAATGAAAAAGCAAAAGCCATTTGCAAAAGTAATGCACTCTAGAGCAGGTCTGTTGCCATGTGTTTTCTTCTGGTAGGATACCGTAGTCTAGGTTTCTTTTGTGGGAGTCAGTGATTCTTTCTTGAGCTCGGCAGTTACTGGATGCTGTTCTCGTTCAGCTACTTTTGTTGGAAAACATGGATGTGATTATTGGAGATGGTTAATCGTCCACGAAGAAACCTGAGTGCTACGAGAGGCTGTAACAAAACGTGAAGCATGTGTTGTGCATGTGTACTTTGAAAGCAGCGTCTGTGTTAGGTTTTCATAATGGTTAGATTGTTACATCAGGCAGAATTAGGTGCAGAATTGTTATAGGATAAGTTGTCAGGTTAGGCTGATGTTAAATGCCGTTAGAGTCTGGAAATATTTTCAGTGTTATCAGGTTGAGGTTAGTTTTCATCCAGCCTCTGCCGTCTTTGGGATAAATGGGCAACAGCCCATGGTGTTAGTTTAACTTGGTTCAGTAACCCGTTGTGTTTGCTTTGGTAGAGGTTCTGAAGGATTATGAAAAAAATCATCTGGTTATTTCAAGAGAGGCTTGGGGTCAGGTAAATACAGGCCTGGCTCATCTGATACCCACTGGTTCAGAGTTGGCCTTGCTGTGAATGACTGACTGATACTGCACCTCATAACAGTGTGAAAACTGAATATTGGGGAAGCTGGAGGATGGGGGAGCAGCAAACCTTCCCATCTAGTAACAATTGAATAATAAAAATACAAGGTGCCTATACTGTTTACCAGTATATTATTTTATTTTCCTTGATTTTCCTCGATTTGGTGAAACTTAGAGGAGAGTAAAGCTTATGTAACCTGTAGGTTTTTATGTAGTTTCACAAGTTATAGGCAGGCTGCAGCTGTGAACTGCTGCTCTTTACAGCGCTCCTCTAAAGTAGGATGAGGAAGGGCATCAGCTGTTCTGTTAGCTTGGTACAGTCGGAAAGGTAAGGTCCGTCCTCTGGACCCCCATTCTTGCAATCTCTTTGCTGCTGTTGCCAGTTTGAATTGAAACTTCTAGTATTCATTTTCCACCACATCTAGGCTGTCTTTCTAGAATAGGATTGCTTGGCTCAGACAAAGGCTTTACTTCAAAACAAGTAACTCTTTAAGACAGCCAACCGAGGTACTATTTTCGAAATATCATTTAAATCAAGACTTGGAAATGTACAATTGAATGAAACTATTTGTAATGTGGTACATAAACAATGACAAAATAAGGCATTTATATTCCATAAGACAGGCACTCAGTGAGCTGTTGGCATGTGTTTATTTGCTTTCTTTTATTAGAGAAGTTGAATATAGAAAAAGTTTTGTGTCTTGGTAACTCCAAAGACTAGAAGTTAATCTTACAGCAGTAATGATTCTTATCTCAACATAGATCAGCGGAATGCTATGTCGACACAATATGTGAAATTTACCTACTCTACTATTGCTAAGTTGCAGCTATTAAATTAACTCTATTAAATACTTCTTGGCTTTTTTTTAATAAATAGCAGCCAGTTGCACTCACTGAAACATTTTTTTTTTAAAAAGTCATACCAATAAAAATACAAGGCTTATTTAAGAGTAGATTACAAACTTTCCTACATGTCAAGGTTTTATTCTTAATAAATGAATCTTGTTTGTTGGAAATACTGTTTTCTGGAGTGTATTTTTGAACCTACTTTGTTTTTAATGCAAATGGCCTGTCTGTGCCATGGCACCCCCCTTCCCTGCCCTGGTATCATGACAAGCTTGCCTACAGGTATGCTTTTTATTTGGCCAGTAGTTCATTACTGTTTGGCCAGTAGTTCATGAGTCTGTGAAATCATGGATGGATTTCAAGTTGCCCTTTTTTTATTTTGGCATTTATTATTGTAACACACTTTCCAGGAAATAGGTATGTGTAGAATCATGGATGTGGTAATTTTCAGAGGTGATCTTAATTTTGCGGAAGTGTTAGTCATATTCAATGATAGTCAGGAGTATTCAGCAGGAAATTGCGTAATTTCTAGTATTTTACATGTGACTGGTCGTCTTATAATTAGCTGCTGTGTGATAAATCTAGTTAGTATGCCCAAACCCCACAAAATGCCTCTGTAGTGATGATCATGGTGTGGCCTGGGGAGAAAGAGGGGAATGCACCATCATAAGTGAGTCTTCATCTTTGTAATTTCTGGGGCTTGAATCATGTCGATTTTGGTAGACTGGAAAAAATTGCCAATGCAACCAGTGGGAGATAAAGATAAAATTTATGTTTGTGTGCCTGAGAATTTTCTGTGGTAAACAGTTGCAGCGATGGTGAAGAACAGAACCTGTAGAAGACAGCTTGCTCTAAGTTTTGTTTTAGGTTTTTGGGGTGTTTGTTAAGAAGGAGAGGTGGAGAAGGAAGTACCGCCACTGTTGAAGCTTGGAGAACGACTGAAAAAAAAGTCCTTGTTTATATTGAGAAACATCGTGCATTAGATTTTTAGAACAGAGGTAAAAACTGTATTTAATTGTAATGGGCCTGAATCTCTACAGGCCTTAAAATCATGCTGATTTGTGAGGTCCTTGTGTTCATTGACTCTCTGATGGCTGAGCACTACCTGGTGTCTGTTCTTCCAGCAAATCACCACAGACCTGTGGATTTCAGCAGAGAGCTGGTGAAGCCATTGTACTCTACAGACTGCTGAAACTGGAGAGTGCCATGATAATAATGTCCATTATTTGTTACATTAGCAGTTTCTTTTAGTTTTTCAGGATGGGAAGTATAATAGGTATGATTATGTATACTTCCTTTTACTTTGCTAACTCTGAGTTACTCTTTTACAATTCTGAAATAAACAAGCTTTACTCAATTCTTCCATTTTCTGATTTTGTTATCTTGGAGTATTTGGGTATGTCAGCTGTATTAACAAGTGCATCAAGAAAGGGAGATCAAGAGAACCAGTTTCTGTACGGAATCAGATGTTGGGAAGGGCAAGAGTTTGGTCAAAAAATCTACACTGACTTGGCAAATTAAATATTCCAGAGGAGTCCTGGCACTCCTGTGGGGAGGGGCAGCTGTTAAAACTCTGTAGTGCAGGCCAAGACTGTGTCCAGCCAGAACAACAGGAGGAGTTTAGGTGGGCAGAGAGTCAGTCCTAAAGCTGGAACTGCTCTAGGAAATTTCACAATCCAAACTACAGCCTGCTTTTGTAGGGGCAATCGCATGTGCTGCTTGGTGCTTCAGGGTTTTAAGAGAAGGGTGACACTTTGCCCATTCTGTCCTAATGATGTCCAAGAAGACCCATTAAAGAGTAATTTCAATTAAACGTTTTTGGTTTTGCCTTTTTTTTAAAAACAAAATCTATGTTTAATGTTGTTTTGTTTTAATCTATAGAGAAATCTTGCCATTCTGAAACTGGAACTAAGTCTTGTATTAGCAGGTGCACAGGTGCACATTAACCACTTTTTTTCCAGGTCCTTACTTTTCTTTGTTTTCCCATATCTTTTCCTAGGGGCAATATTTTTCTGAAATTACCTGTCACTACTTCTGTTACCTTCCTTCCCCTGCAGATCTTTCAGAAAAATATTATAAAACTTCTGGCGCTTTTTTTTCACGAAAATAATTAAAAATATTTTTGTTCTGCAAAATAACTGTGGGCAGGAAAACAATAAGGTTGGGAAGAACTTTTGTTGTTACCAGAAAACTGTTTTAAGTTACAGCCAGTAGAAGATTCTGCTGGGTGCGTGTGTAAAGGGTTTGGCCCTGAAGCCTCTCAGCAGAGTTGCAAAGTATATAATTGAGAAAGGTTGTGCTGGTTTGTGCTCTAACTTGCATGTAGAAGTGGGTCTAGGGTTCGCATGACACAAACCAAGCTGCATCTGATTGTGTTCTAAAAACAGTTTGCCTTTCATGCGTGTTTTCCCACAATAAATTCACTGAATCACAGAATGGCTGAGGTTGGGAGGGACCTCTAGAGGTCATCTGGGCCACCTAGAGCCACTTGTCCAGGAATTGCATTTTTAGTTTCAGAGAAAAGAAGGAGAATACGCTGCTGTACAGGTAGAAAAGACATTTGGCTTTCCTTACTCTCCCACCTTTCATCAGGTGAGCACTTTTGGGTGCAGAGGAAAGGTGTTGTCTGTGCCCTCATGCCAGTTTGCAGGTGTAGCACCTAGAAATCAAGAACAATGCTCTTGTCTAGGTTGAAAAAATGCAACTAATAGTAATTTGACTGAAAAACAAATGAGGTATGTAGCAGCTAATAAAAATAGTCACTCCATTTAAGACCAATATGGAACTGAGAGCCAGAGTGAAGAAGGACTCAGTTTTGCCTTTTTGCATGAAAAACACAGCTACCTTTGCGCTTTAAAAACCCATTAGGCTACATGAGCGGATCTGTGAAAGTGTCAACAACCTCATTTAACCTTGGATTTTCTTTTAATGCTTAATTATACATAGTTTTAAAGTATTTCTGTCAAAACTAAAATGTGCAGTCATTGCTTGATACTTCTCTAATACAATTTCATTGTGGTGGGCTGTCTTTGGCAAGTGTCCAGATGCTCACCCAGCTGCCCTCTCACTCCCTCTCCCCAGCAGAAGGGAGGGGAAATAAGGTATCAAAACCTTGTTGATTGAGATAAAGATGGAGACATCACTTAACCATTACTATGATAGACAAAACAGTCTTGATGAGAATATTTAGTTTATTGCAAATTAAAATGGAAATGGATTATGAGAAACAAAGACCAAATTTCTTGTATCTTCCCTTCCCTCCCACCCTTTTTTTCTTAGGCTCAACTTGACTTACTTATTTCCAGTTTCTCTTCTTCCTCACTACACCTTTACATACTTTTCTTCTCTTTTTAGGAGGGGCAAGAAGCACAGCATAATTCTGAGGACCCAGCTGTCAGTGAGAGTCCATGCCTGCATTGGTAAGTTAAGTTCCACATGTCTGAAAGAGAACAAATAAACAGAATTCCAAGAAGCAAATCTGGGGAGTATGAATCAGACTTGGCTGTGTTCCAAATTGATGATAATGGCCAATAAATTGATTTTATTATTTTGTTTGTTGCATGCTGAAATTAGATTTTTCTCTAACTCCACTTCCCTTAAAGCATGTTAAACATCCCAAGGAAGTATAGCATTTGACAGTGAAGTCAGATGGTTGGGTGGTGCTTTGAAGAATCTTCAGTTATCTGTCTTGTCACAGCCTTTGTGTGCACTTGAAAAAGACTGCGTTCTGGACTGGGAAGGGATCTGAAGAATTGTTGGCTGACAGCTAACTACTCTATTTTAATAGCATATAAAGTTTATTACTTCACATCTTGCAGATCTTGGCCACATATTTGTCATTATCACAGTGTCACTGTCTTAAAAACTCTGGTTAAAACAATGCTGTCACAAGGAGAAGTCTAATGAAAGTCATAAAGTGCGTGTCAAAAGAGCTTTAAGGTTGCATGAATGGAGGCTGATGTTCTGGGATGGTGTTAATATGTTCTCCAGCATTCTACAGAGCAGAATGTTTCACTGAGTGTCAGTGGCAAAGCTAATGCTCATGTCCCGGTGATACTATGAAAGATTTTATGGGAGGCTGGTTTTAAAAAAAAAAATTTAAAATCCTGTTTGTCTGTGCCACAGTTGTTTTCAGCTTCTTCATAGTAGATTCAGCACACTAGTATGTTTAACTTGTTGTTGGTCTTGCTTCAGGAGATCATAGCTTGAAATATAGGGATCTTCCTTAAAAGGAGGAGGAAAAAGTCAAATTCTATGTAATTTCTACAGTGACTTTGTCTTTTGGAGGATTCAGGCTTTAAATACAGCTGAACATTTTCCCCTGCCCCCAGGATATGTTACGAAATGGCATTTCTGAGAATTTGAACTGAGTATAAGCAACCTACAGAATTCCTCAAATACCTCTCGTTGAGAACGATCTCTAGGCTGCCCTGTGCAGGAACTGTTTCTGCTCTACTACCATTGACTTGAGGAAGAACAGTAGAGCAAGCCTACGTGTTAAGTGTTAGAGAAGGAACAGAGATGATGCAAAGTCTAAACTGATTTTATAAATGTGAGTGAAATTAAGAACAGCTTGGAGAAGATTGTTCTTGTTAGGTCTGGAAGTATATTTGGCATAACAGAACAGTGCAGCAAGAGAAGATTTGATAAGTTTCCCGGACTGAGGTTTTATAAAAAGAATTTTCATGGTTTTTTTTTTTTTACTCCAGAGTGCAGCCATCGAGGAATTGGAGCACATAAGGTTCTGAGCTTCAACGCGTGGTTGCATTGTTGTTATCTGTTTTCATTCAAGCTTACTGTGGGCAATTAGGCATATTACTGTGCATGTATCTTAATTGTTCCTGTATGAAAATGTATTCCCTTGTCAGGTGCTGTTGCTCTCTGGCAGCAGTGATGCATTCAGCAGTGAGTACAGAGGAAGCCAGGCTGCAAAATTTGAGTCCAGATTTCAAACTCGTAGAGAAGAGGTGTGTTTGGATATGGGCTTTTGGCTTGGTTCATTATAGGCAGAAAAGCCAAATGCGAGTTCTGGTTCTAATTTCCATCCCCCCTGCTGAAGTTTAGATTTTTGGGGTAAGTTTTTGTTTCAGCCCATAGCTTGATGTAATGTAGTTTCTCTTCTCTTATTTTCTTTTTAATTTTTGTGTATCGAGCTTGTATTATTTTTTGGTATGGGATAGTTGGAAAGAGTCAGGGAACAGTCTGTGTTTTTTATACTGGTGCTGTTTGTAGAGCTGTGCCTGGCAGTTAAACCTGTCACAGAATAAGAGGGTTATTTCACTGGCAAAATGGGTGCTGCTTCTCTTCATCTCGTGTGTGTGTGTGTGCACATCAGCTGCCTGTTAAGGTCTCTTCTATAAAGCAAGTGTTAGGTTTAGAGGTTAAAAGATGTGTTACATAGTTGGAGTAGAAGTCAGGAGCTAGAGGAATCTGAGATGGTGTTATGTAGAGTAAAACTGTCATGCTTCGGGTGTTTTCTTTCAGTCTTCACAGTATCCATGGAAAGCATTGTGGTTAGCAATGTTACTGACTCTGCAAAGTCCCCAGCAGTTAGCTAGGGCTGCTTTCTGAGAAGATGTGGTTTGTTATGTAGTGACCTTTCTGCAGAGCCGCCTGTCACCTTTGTATTCAGCATTTTACTTTGCTCTTAAGAGCCGATAGGTGTAAAGAAATAGCTTTCCTGACATAAACTCTCCCATTTTGAAGTTGGAGATATATTTTTTCCCTTCTTCCTAACTCACTGTACTTTCAAATTGTGGGAAATAACAAAAGTGTTTATGTTCAGATATCCAGATAAAGTTTTCCATCATTAGTGACTTCAAATCTCTGGAGAATTCATTGGGCTTCAGTGTCAGAGGATGTACTGACTACAGGCCAATATCTTCTGAAACTTGGGAAGACTTAGCAAGTCCCATGTCAAGCGGGGTAGGGTTTTTTTGGTTCTAAGCAGAGCAGGGAAGGAATAATACTTAATAACTTGAGCGCAGTAGTTGTGGTATTTTCTATACTGTTAAATACGAGTCCCTCTTAAGTACCTTAATTTAATGCATTATTACTTTCTTCTTTTTTTTAACTCTCAATTTGAGTTCTTTTCTTGTGTTCATACTAAGGACTTATAGGAACAATTTTTCTTTTAAATGTTACTCTATTTCTTTTCCTATTTTGGCTTCATCCTGATTAAATTATCAGGATTAAATAATAGCTAATACATTTAAGTGGTTTTAATACAAACTTCAATATTTAGAATGTTTCTTTATATCAAAAAGAGCATTGCTGAAACCAGTTCTGTTCAGAGAACATAACTAATTGAAAATTATAGATGTATTTTTGTACTTGTCTATGTCCAGAGACCTTAGTGGAGGAATCATAGAATCATAGAATAGTTAGGGTTGGAAGAAACCTTAAAAAAATCTATTTCTAACCCCCTGCCATGGACAGTGATGCCACCCACTAGAGCAGGTTGCTCAGGGCCTCATCCAAGCTGGCCTTCAACACTTCCAGCGATGGGGCATCTACAGCTTCTCTGGGCAACCTGTTCCAGTGCCTCACCACCCTCACAGAAAAGAATTTCTTCCTAATATCTAATTTAAATCTGCCCTCTCTCAGTTTAAAACCATTGCCACTTGTCCTGTCAGTAGCCACCTATATAAAAAGTTGCTCTTCTTCTTTTTTAAAAGCCCCCTTTGATTACTGTAAGGCTGCTATAAGGTCTCCTTGAAGCCTTGTCTTCTGCAGGCAGAACAGCCCCAGCTCTCTCAGTCTTCGCAGGAGAGGTAACCAGAGGGCTGGAGCATCTTTGTGCCATCTAGACCCGTTCTACCAGATCCATGCCCTTCCTGTGTAGGGGACCCCAGAACTGGATGCAGCACTCCAGGGCGGGTCTCACAAGGGCAGAACAGAGGGGCAGAATCCCCTCACTCACCCTGCCGGCCATGCATTTCATGCAGCCCAGAACATGGTTGGCCTTACAGGCTCTGAGTGCTCTGTAAATCAGATAGTGTCTACTGCAGGGTTTTTTTCCCACAAGCTTTCTAATATGACCTTTTATTCAAATCACATTTATTATGAGTTACTACCCTTGTGGGAAAAATCTTTTTAGTATTTTTGGCAGCCATGTGACTTCATGTTTAGTTGTGTCTTAACATTATTTTAGTTTGTGTGTATTTAACAATTACAGGGCTCAGCTGAAGCCGTGATAAAGTCTAATGAACATGAGAATGTGACTATGGAGAGTGAACACCAACAGTGTCAAAAAGTTTTAGACCCTGAAACTAAAAGGAAGGTTTTAGTCAGAGCAACATTATGACGGTGAAATTTTGAAGATTTTTACCAGCTCCAGTTTTCCTGCAGAAGGACTTGGTTTAACCATTAGGTCGTTGGTTGGCCAGCTCTCTTTGTGGCTACTGCTTCATTTGTTTGTGCATTGCTTCATAGTTTTTTTCTTAAAATCTGATGTGATCTTTGAGAGAAAAGGCACCATTTGCTCTTACATATCTGGATGCTGTATTTAGCCCAAGAGAGCCCCATGTCCTTTTCTAAAATGCTTATGCCTGTGATGTTAAATCAGGAGTGTTGCAATCAATGCTGAGAACGATGTTTGGACAGGGATTCATGACAATGACTTAGAATGATTCTGCCAAAAGAAGTTTGATATAAGCTTCAGTTGTTAATACAATGTAATACAAGAAGAATGCAAATAACAAAAGTTGATGTGATTCTGAGTGCATGTATTGACCTGGGATTACTTGGAGTACTGTGGCTTGGAAGGCCAGCAAATGTTGCAAGGAGTATTTAAAATTTTACTACCTTTTTGTGTCAGTTTATTATTAAAAAACCCAAAAACCCCAAACCAAATAAAACCAACAAAACCAACCAAAACACACACCCAGAAGCCCCCAGTCAGTTATTTAAAATGCTTTTGCACTGTAAAATTACCTTTTTTTGTATAGTTATATCTCTCTCCTATATTTGTGCAAAGTCTTTCTTTTATCTGCCAATAGATTAGAAATAATTTGCATAGATATTTGTGTATATTACACTTCATAGCTTGATCCAGTGAGGGCCCTAAACAGAGTGCAAGTATATTATTGCAAGAGTCTTGCTAAATGTATAACATAGCTTCAGTATTAGTTGTTATAACCATTTTATAATCCAGTTCTGTTGGCTGTTGCACATGAGCAGATGCAAAGTTACCTGTGCAGTGGATTATTCCCAACTCTGGGACACAAGGGCTGCCGTGCCGCACAGCGGCTCTTTCTAGCCCCTATTATCAGGGCATCTGTGTTAACCAGCAGTGTTAGCACCAATAACTCAGCCTTTCCACAGAGCTCTTGGGATTATCTTTTTGATATCCCCATGCTCTTGATATCATTTACCATATGTAAATGTAGCCATAAATATCTTCCTGAGCCTGTATTGTTCAGGGATACCTGAGGAAAGCTGTAAGCTGGTTGTAACCAGGGGGCTAGTAGAAGCCAGCTGTTTTTATTTGTCCTGTAATAGCTGAGCTATGCGGCTAGTCCTTTTTTCATGTACAGTTTTCCCTTCTGTTATCCATTATGTGGACTTGTTGCATGTGTTAGAGCAGATACGATTAGATTCTGCAACTATTTCTGCATCTGTTGAACCTTCTGGTAGGACTTGCACCTCAAGCACGTGGAGGGACAAGTTCCTCCCGAGTGGAATCACAGTGCTTTCACAAAGACAAAATCCTGTCTTGAGTCTGTAACTGTACCTGGCCCTTTCTAGCAGAGAAGTTGAGATACATGGGGTGAAAGGGGGAAAAAAAGGTGGTTTTTCCTCTTAAGAGTACAGCATCGAGGTGTTGAAAAGTCAGTGCTGTTGTGGTTAAAGAAACATGAAACCATGTTGCATTTCATTGTCTGAGAGCAAAGTTAAGCTTGTGCCTACAGCCCGTGTTCCTGGTACTCACAGGAGTACGTGTTCCTGGTGTCTCACAGGAGATGCTTCTCCCTGCAAATATCATTACCCCGTTTCATTCTGGCATAAGTGCATTTGCTGTGTGCTGAGTGCTTGAGTCGGTTTTTCATGGCCATGGACAATGTGAAGTTCCTCTAGTTCATGCTTTAAAACCTTGTTGCTTTGTTTTGTTTTTTTAAAGGAAATAACTAATGGATTTTAAAATAAACAGCTTTCTTTTGATAAGAGAGTTTCTGAACACACTAAGAAAAGTAGTCTTATTAAAAAGCTTCCCTAAAGGAAGATTAACTGTGGGACTGTGAGCTCTTCATTTGGGCAAGCAGTGATACATTCCAAAGAAAGAGAGGAACTTTGAGTTGTTTGAAGGCCATTTTACAGTTTTATGTTCAGTGCTAGGCATTCCTAATAGAAAACATTTTCAGTTTGAGAGAGGGAACATGTGGAGAGCATTAGCAGTTCAGTAAAACGTGCAACCAATTCGGATTTAATTTAAAGGGAACAAAAGAGGTGCCTTGAGAATTTGTCGGAAGCGCTGTGGTTTTGCCTTCTTTGCACTGATGGTAACAGGAGAGAGAGAGAGGTGAGTTGAAATTGCTTTATCGAATATCTTCTTAGCATAATTGGGACCAAAAAGACTGTGATTAATGGATTTAACGGTGCTACACAGGGATCTTGCATGCATTATGGATTTGTAATCGTGATATGCTTCCTATGACTCTTGCTGTAACTTGGTAAAAGTCCTGACTTAAATGCAGATAATAAACAACATGCTTATTAGATGTAAACTGACATCACACAAATTGAAAAAACCTGAGAAGGAATGCCAGAACTTGGGGGGAGCTTTTTAAGGGTTAGGTTTTTCTAATAGAATAATTTGAGTTCTAGTTAAGACAGTGCACAGTACTTACTGGGGCCTGCATCCAGATGTGATTGGAGATATCTGGTTCAGCTCTCTTTAAGTGAAATGTGAAATAGCTGCAAAGGCTGTGATAAAAATACCTTTTTCAGCTTTTAGGATTATTTAAATTTTCTTTCCTGAGAATGTGGAACACAGATGCTTTGAGTAAAATCCCCTGGTTCCCAGATCAGATTACTTTGCGAAAAATCTATCCATATAAATAACTTGTGGTTTTGCTTTAAAAATGTACACCTCTTTAAATTGAAATGTTAGATTTCTGTTGTACTCCTTGTGCACGTGTTTAGTCAGCCTCCTTTGTGGAGATGAGCCATGGTACTTTCCCATAACCTGTGTCTTACCTTCTGTTACTTCTCTGAGAAAGAAATGGCCAGTCCTGTAGGATCTCAGAAGTTGTTTGAGAAAAAGGTAGATTTCCAAGGTTTGCCCCTGCATGTTTAATTTAAATTATGATAGATTTTGTAGCAAGAAGAACCAAGAGGCTGTAGAGCAGGTGAAGCCTCCATTAGCAGTGGCATTTTCACATTAAAGTGGTAGATTCTTGCATTAGATGGGCTTGTTCCAGATTTGAAAGGAAGTCTGTGGGGCATGTTAGTGGGATGCTTTTCTTGTCTTGGGAAGCATTGTTTTAAAATGTGAAAACTCAGCTGACTCATCTCACACTGGGAAGTGCTGCAGAAATCGAGTTAAATGTATTTGAATTGGGATATCCTCTTTCTGCCCTTTTTTTTCCCGACAACTTTCCTCTTTTTTTTTTTTTTTGTCATATGTAAAAATATGCAAGGAAGATGGAATCTACTTTTGACTCGGAATACATAGCAAGATTTAAAACAAGTCTTATTTCTAAACAAAATAAAAACAACAACAAAAATTCCTCGATCATCTTTAATGGTACCATAAAGGAAACCATATCCTCATAAAGCCAGGAAGGAAAATTAGTCTATTACTCTGGTTCCCACTCCCCAACAGAAGTCCATTTAGATTTGTTTCACATTTTTTCCTAAAGTAATTATAAAGTATCATATTATTGATACATGGAACTTTTTAAAGTGGTTTTTTTTTTCCTGCAATCTAATAATATCTTTTGGAAGATTAAAAAAATTCTGTATAAAAAATTAAACTGTTTATAGCTGCTTATAATGGATTCCTCTGAAAATAATTGATAATAACAGTTATATCTGCGTCAATGAGGTCAGTGCTGTTGATAGCACATCAGTGGCTGTTGATAGTTTTCATATAGTTTCCCTTTTTAGCTATTTGCACTTCCCAAATACTTTATAGATACTTGTATTGACAGACAAAGCAGTTCTTCCTCCTACGGTCAGTGTTCAGACTGTTGAACTCATTTTGCTGTAGACTGAAGTACAGCATGTTCAAGTCCTTAATTAGGGGGAAAATAGTTAAGTTCATATTAAATATCTTCAGATAAATTAGCATTACACTTGGGAAAGAACAGAATTATTTGTTTCCTGCCTCCATGTAAACCTGCTCTATACAGAAGATATAAACCAAACAAGTGAATTGGATTTGGATTAGTTCTCTTGAGCCAGTCCAACACTGTCATGTTTTAATCTTTACCCTTCAGAACTTATGACAGTAAAACAAAATTAAGGACCTAAACTATGGAAGAGAAATTAGAAGCTGTTACTTAAAAGCTGTGGGTTTTGAATAAGAAATGTTGCTATTTCTATGTGATATTGTTCTCAGCCCAACCTCTGATTTAGCTTTGTTTGTAAGGAAGGCAGAGGGTTGCCAATTTTGCTGAAGTGGAATTAGGCTAAATATAGTTCCATCCCCTCTAAGGTGTTCTAAGGTGCATGGCCTGTACATGTAGTGTAATAAAAGGGAAGAAGGGGTCTTAGTTCATAAAACAGGTAATCATGCTAGTATGGAAAGGAAGCTTCCCTTCTCTTCAAAATTAATCATTACATGTAAGCTTTGGAGGCCTTATGATGGTTTATTTCATATTAGCTTAAAAAAGAAAATGCATGTGTGTCATTGAAATGCAAGGTCAGGAGATGCATGTTTGAACATTGTGAGACTGATTATCTTTAAAAGTGCTGTAAGTAAAACGTGCAGATTCATGGTCAGTGATGCTTCAAACAAATGTCACTTGCCAACTTTTTGTGAACTTGCTGCTAGTCCAGGTATATGGGTATCATATATCAGACCAGGGCTATGTTGTTTCAGTCATTATACTTACTGAAAGGAAGGTGAAGTTTTGTTACCACTGGAAGATCTCACTGTGGAAGATGATATAAAATACATGTGGTTTCATAATGCTGTTCAACTGATTTTTCATATGATTTAATAACTTTTTTCCCCACAATGATATGTAATGATAAATGCACTATCTCATAATTCACCAGTCAAGAAATAGTTGCTCTCTGTTGTTGATTTTCATTATGGCATTCAAATAGCGTGTACTGTTCTTTCCTTTTCTTCAGCTATTCTGTTCCTCTTTCATTTACATTCTTTTCATCTTTTTCATGTGCAGCTGCTTTTATTTCTGTAGAAATTAAGATGATTTAATTTGTAAATTGTGTGCTTCTCAATTTATTTCTTTCATGAAAGAAATACTTCAAAGACTGAGGAGCTCTATTTAAATAGGTGGCAGAGCACCCTGATGTAGTATATGTTGTTTTCTCTAAGACTGTCAAGTGAGATACACACCAAATCGACCCAGTTTCAAGAATAAAGTGTTTACTATCATGCAAAATATTGTGACAGTACCTCTGGAAGCATTTAGATGAAATTCTCATCTTGGTCTCAGAACATGCCATGTGTTCATGATGTGGTCATGAGTGGTGGAAGAACCACCACTCATTTTCATTATGGTTTTGTACTTGAATGAGCTTGATGAAATTGAGGAAATCATGTTATCTCTGTCTGGAAAAGGGGAAGAGATACCAATATTTAATTGGAAATATTATGTAATGTGGAAAACTTGCTTTATTTCACAACTCTGTGTCTTTAAGTGTTTTTAATTATGACCTGACCTTTTTGGGGTGTGGGGGTTTTGTTTGGAGGGGAGGGGAAGGGTTTGTTTGGTTTTGGTGTTATTTTTTGGTTGATTGGTTGGTTGGTTGGTTGGTTTTCTTGTGTTTTTTATGTGCAGCATATGTATTTTAATAATGATAACAGCTTCTTTAAGGTTTTCTTTTCCTGCTTATGACTCAACAAGGCACACAAAAATTTAGGCTACAAAGAGGTAAAGTTACAACATCTTTATTTAGAACCTCAGCAGTTACTGTGGCTGAGCAGCATGCTATTGTAAGATGTAGGATGTCATAAGCTATGTCAATTCATATTTAGCAGTTTGAGATAAGTCTGGTATGTTATAAGTTACATATCAGGTTTCTTTTAACCTTTCAGACATTATATATTAGGTCTGGTCTTACTATTAAAACATGAGGAGGACAATATTGGTAAACTTTGCTTAAAAAAAAAAAAAGGCCCTGTTTCTGCAGGTTTATTTTTCCCTGTGGCTGGCCACAAGGTTTACACATCAGCTTTAGCGACCAGTTAGAACTTCAGAATGTCTAAAACTGGCGTATCAAGTTAACTTATTTCTGTGCTGGAGAGTGAAAGATAAATGTTGGATGTTTTTCCTTCTTCCCATAATCCTAAATTTAAGTTCAACGGACACTTAAAAGCCTATTCAGAATCAAATGCCTCTGGAGACATTTGCTTTCTTTGTGTCTTAGTGTGAAATAGGGACAGCTGAGAGTGTAGAGAGCTTCTCATCAGGTTCAGCACGGGAGGAGGCCTGGTGCCGATCTCACCTGTGCCCAGGGGCTGGGGTTTTCCTCAACCCTTGCAGCAGGAGGCTCATTCTGCAATGTGTGGGGGCTGCATGAGCTGTTCTGGGCAGGGATGGTGATGATGCCGGAAAGAAGGCAGCCAGCTGTGCCTGCCTTTCTGCTCCTTGCTGCCCAGAGCATGCGTGAGTGGTTCCTTGTAGCTGCATCAGAAATACATCAGGAGGCTTCCTTACCTGGTTTTTCCCCCCACGCTGTTACGCTGAAATGCTTGGTGTTGTGCTTAGGAAAAGCTTGCTGTAGAAAACGTGGGTGTGTTTGCATGAAAGGTCTAGCACCGTAAGTAACTAACCAGAAAACCTTTATTCAAACCCTCACAAGGGAGTTCTGCCGTGTTATTCTCTTCAACAACAGAATGTTAAAACTTACTAGTTGTTATTAATGCCAATATGTTAAAATTCACAGTATATTAAAAATACTTGAGAACCAGAAAGAGTGGATTAAAAATACTTGAGAACCAGAAAGAGTGGGTGAGCAAATAACATCCATCCTATATATTTGCTGGAATAGCCAGGTACTACTGCAGTATTCTCAGGGATGGTGTAACCTGGGAAAAAGGAGCTACAAGGATACTCTGAACAGCTCCTTAAAGCCCTGGGTGTGAGCACGTGCTGTGATTTTGACACAAGGTGAGTACAAGTGATGAATAACAAGCACCTATAGTTACCCTAGACAACACACTCTGGGGCACTCTGGCAGCAGTGACTGGGTCTCCTGGATTTTCAACCCGAGGTTAGTGGTCTGCACATTGCTGTCACCATGGTCTTCCTGTTTTATATTGTGTACTGCAGGTGTTGTGTGTGGTCTTCTCTTCTGCACAGTGCATGTTTCAAGCTGGCATTCAGTCATTTGCAGATCTTTACCAGGAAAGCTGTGAGATTGAATGTTTTTGCTTTAAAGCCACTAAAATTCATATAATTTGGTACCAACTAGCAGGACCTAAAGGACCGTCTGTGAGTTGGCAGTACCTGTTTGACTAGCGGCCTGTTACCTTGGGGTGCTGGGTACTGTTTCCAGCTGGCCCCTGGGGATACTTGTCAGGAAGGCAGGAAGTGGGAGCAATTCAAACACAGAAATGCCCAAACAGTTTCTAAACTTCTCAGTAGGAAGAGACAAAACAAAAAGCTAAACAGAAAAACAGCAGCAGCAGGTGTTATGCAGAAAAAGTATTTTTGCAATTGTATCTGTTTTGTGAAGACTGAGAATCCCTAGTTTTACTCTTAAAAAGAAAAAAAACCACAAAAAAATGCACATCCAGGCCTCAAGAGAACCCTCCAATGCAAAAAACCACACCAAATGCAGCAAGAAAACAGCATTGATTTAGTTCTTCCCTCATTTCTTTGTGGCAGGAAAGCAGTAAGACACTTGCAAGGCTTTTTTCAGCTGCTAGGTTGTTTTAAGTCATCAGGCAGAGTTATTCTTTCTCATATAGCTTAAATTGCTTTTAACTATGTAGGAAACAACTTTCTAGGTGAAGGTTCACTGCTGTACCACTGCCAGGGGTGCTCTTGTTGTCAGCCTCCCAGTGATGCCAGGCACACTGCTCGGCCACGGCAGCAGCCACTGGGCCTCCTCTGTCCCGGGGAGCAGAGTCAGCCCTCAGGGCACATCAGAGCATCTCAGTTATGTTCCTGCCCTGAATTGCTCTTGCTCCATTGACCATAAAGGGAGCAGATTAGGGAGAGGAATTGCCTGGTTGAGAGGTACGCATACGGTGCATCGTCCATTTCTGGTTTCTGTCTTCAGAGTCCTGATAATCATTCTCGAATGACAGCAGCTTTTCATTGAAGTCTGGTTCCTTGCCAAGCTCTGAATATAGATGCACTGATTTCTTTTTCCTAGTTCCTATCAGGATCTAATACATAATTTGTATATGTAAATTTACTTGCTGGAATAACTTCTGAAGTTTTGCTGGAAGGAAGTTTGTTAAGAGCGAGTAAGATTCAGGGATTCAGGCTGTGAGTTACCTGCATTGGCTCTAAGGCCCATCATATGGAAGCAAATGGAGATGGAGTCTGCTCTGCACGTGTACTGAAGGCTTTACTAAGACTGAGACAGAAATTATCAACATTGGAACACAAGACTTTCTGGGCAAACCCTTGCCGCAAAAGGTGGTCTGGGGTGAGAGTTGGTCCATTCTGCCCTTGTGAAACACCAGTCTTTCACTCAAATGAGATGGTGCTTTTTGATAACTTGTACCAGCCAGTTTCCTGGGCATAAGAAGTGTAGGTACATGCCTTCCCAGGAGAAGAGGAAAGTTAAAGAGTTTTATTCTGGTCTTTCTGACATGACTGCCCTCAGAGGAAGCAAGGAGCTTCCCGTGTTGCAGAGCCTGCCATGTTATGTGCCCAGCTGCGAACACCGAAGAGGAGGTTTTCTTTTCATTTTGTGTCTCTCCCCTAGCTGCCAAAGAGTTACTTTCTGGCATTGCGTGCCCCTCTTCTGAGCGTGATGCGCTGCAGCTGGCAGCTTCCGGAGGCGGCTGTCGACTGCCTGTGCCGCCTGCTGACGGATGGGTCGGTGTCAGGCGGCCAGGCAGCCGCGGCGCCGCGCACACAGCCTGCGGCCTGGCCCTGCCTTTGAGGGTCCGGTCAGCTGTACTTTGGCGTTCAGCGCCCAGCTGGAGAGATCTTTTCGGCTTTTCCTAAGAACAATAAGGAAGAGGAGGAGAGAGTCACTTTGTGGGCTGTAGCTGTACGTGCGTTCTCCCCACTGAGAAAACAAGGGATCTGTTTTCAGGGCAGCTGTATGTCCTGGGCATCTAAGTAAGATACCTTATCAGAGGTGGCTGTGGCACATGTCAGCGTTCACTCCTTTTGCCTTGTCGTGTTGGTAGATAGTGAAATTGTGACTTACACCTGTCAATCCTGCCTTCTCGGTGTGACAACCAGCATTACAGCGAGCCAGATACGTCTCAGTGACCTCTTCATATCTGTCTGTATTGCTGCTGTTTACCTGCTTGCATATGCATGACACATTGCTTTTAATTTTTCTTTTTTTCTTACCTCATTGATAGTACATGAAATGTATTACAACCTTAGTACTTCTTATCGGGGTTAGCTTGTTTTCTTCAGGAAGAAAAACAGTAGCACAGTTTGGACAAAGAACCCAAATTCCTATCTGCCCACCCTTTCTTTTCATGAATACTTTAAGGTTAAGTAACATTAGAATTATGCAGGGAACCTCTTATATTTACTTTCCTCAACCTCTCATTTCAGAATAAAAGTAGCTGTTGTGAATGGCACATTTGGTTGCAGATGTGTGTTTGTCATTTGAGCTCCATATCCGATTTGGAAGTTTAATGTTTTAGTGTTACAAGGAAGTTTCTTGGCCGATTTAAATTGGTGTGGATCCCTGCCTTCAGCATTCACCCCTGCCTTTGTCCAAAGCAGTGGTCTGAGCAGCCGTGTCCATCTCTTTCTGTAGGTCTAGTGCTTTTTCAGTAATCCCATGGTCCTCATGGGGCAGTGGGAAGTGTGTGTGCAACTGAGAACTTGGCATCTTCCCCTGAACCTGAGGCTCCTGAAGCGCTGCCTCACGCCTGACAAAGCAGGCAGCTTGCTTGTGGCTTTCAGGGGTTTTAATCAGACTGAACAAAACACACACTGGGGAACAGAGTGATGTTCATGTTCTGTGGATTTCTCCCATGTGCCCCAAGTGACTGGATTAGTTTTTTCCCTTATGAGGTAATTAGGATTATGTTTCTCAGGCTCATTTCTTTGACAGTCTTGGTCAAATATAAGGAGATTAAATTTCTTGGAAAAATGGGTTTTTCCGAGAATGGGTATTTCTTTTCCATTTTTAATCGTAAGACTTTCATTAAAGACCTGTTAGTGAATAGTCCCGTTTTCTCAATCTTATGTTTATTGTTCCATGTTCTCTTGATTTTTGTAGCTGCCTGGTACTTTGGCTGCTCTGACCTGCATGGGTAGGAGGGCCATATTGTGCTGCTTATGTTCACAGAAAATGAAAGAACACCTCTGGACAGCTGCAAAACAAATGCTGGTTAGAGACACTTGGTTCTCTGCTTTCAGCTCTGGAAAATTCCAGCCTGGATTTTTTTTTTTTTTTTTTTTTTTTTTTTTTTTTTTTTTTTTTTTTTTTTTTTTAGGTGCTGCATTTCTTAAAGTGTACTTTCTCTCTGATCATCTCCTGAAACCTGAATACTGTTCCCTTTTGCAGCTGAATCACATGTGTAGTTGGAAAAATTTTAGTGTCTCTTGCCTGGGGGCAACTGTGCAGGTAGAAAAAAAAACAATCTGTGGGAAGGATCTGTGGGAGTGTTCCTTGCTAGCAAGTGAGTAAAAGCATAAAAACTTATTTTCTAAATGGAAAACACTTTCTAATCCCTGTGAACCAAGTAGAAAGAATAATACTATACCCACCCCTTGCAGCATGGGTTTACATATTTGGAAAACTAAGCAGGTAATAATGTAGTGGTAAATAACTCCAGCATCCTCAGGAAGCAGTTATTTGTAGGAAAGTTGTGAATACATGGTCTTGCTCTTGTGCTTTGATGAAATAAAGTAGACTTGCAAGCACATACAGTGTATAGGTATAGTGCAAGTAAGTGTAGAACTGACTTAGGTTATCCTGAATGATCGGAAGAAACTATGAAGGTGATTGCTTTATTTTGTACAGGATTATTTTACAGAAATTAGTTAGGTTATTCCCAATGGATAACTTATGATTGATTTTCATCTTCCCTCTTAAAAAGAGTGGGCAAGTGTAAAGTGATTCACAAGTGGGCTGTCGAACAAAATGGCCTTTGCTGGATCAGATCAAACGTTTGTCTAGGCTAGTTCCTCAATCCTTCTGCTTCTCTTTGCAACAGCTACTTTGAGTTGCTGAAGTGAAGAATGTATAGAAGAATGATGGTATTTCACCAGAGTGTTCTCCATCCTCTGGCAGATTTGTGCTTCAGGGACTCAACGGTGGTGTCTTCAACGTGGTGTCTTCACAGTTTGTCATCTTCTGTAGATTTTCTTTCTGAGAACCTGCCCGGCTATGTTTGAGGCATCCTTCAAACTTTCAGTGTGTAGAAAATATCACAAGCAGGAGTTCAAACAGTTCAACTGCATGTGGGTGAGGGAGAGGCTCTTTTTTTGTTTGTTTTTTTGAAACTTTACTTTACTTTTACTTTACTTTTGGAACTTTACTTGAAACTTTAATTCTACTCCCTGTAGCTGTATTGGAAAAGGAATTCCCTCTTCATCTTCAGCCTTCTGCTGAAAGTTCAGTAGCCATCTCTCTTAGTTACCCTGCCACACTCTCACCAGATCATCTCTTTAAGGGGTGGAAACCCCCATAAAGGATACAAAATGCCTGTAAAGTATTTAGGAATGGCCTAGGTGGCCAGTGCAATGGCCTCCAGTGCAAACTGAACTGTCTCTGCTGTGTTATGCTTCCTTTAAATATTTCAACAGTTATCTGATATGACAAGGTTGATCAATGGCAAAACTGAAAGAGCTAGAGCATTATTTATAGTGTTTGAGACTCAGGGTCTCACCTTTACTTGCTCTTGAAAATGTGGGTACACAGTTTCTTTAAACAGTATTTTTATGATGCTTTCTTCTTTGTGTTGTATTCCTTTAAAAATAATTCCAAGGGTCATTTTGCTCTGGAGCAGCAGCTTCTCAAAAAGTTCAATTCAAGGCCATCATTATATGGAGGGTTTGTAGAATTTTAAAATCCTACCAAAATAAGCACAAAACCCCCAACCAAACAACCCAAAACAAAAAAAAAAAACCCCACACCAAATATATAACACTGCTCTGCACTGAATTTCATCTCTCTCTTCTATTACCCAGCAAGTATTGGGTGTTCCTTTGTCATTTCTTCACAGCTGAAGCTCGTATCTCCTTTGTTCATTCTACTCAAACATTTCTCCCTTTCCATGTAATGTTTTTGTTTACATTGTTTATGACTGTGGTGATCAGCACTGGGCCTGTTCATCAGGTCAGTTCGCTAGACCCTGAATTAAAATTTTGTAAGTATAAATTGGATATAATTTTAGCTCTGGACTTTCTGAGGAGTTAATGAAGGTCTGAGTTTGCCCTAATACATTTTCTTCTGACGTGAAAATGAAGGTGTACCCTGTTCCATATTCAGGTGTGTTGAAGGAGCCATAACTAACCCTTGTGTTCGTTGTTCCAGGATGGGCTTGTCTTAACTTGAATGTGATTAATCACCACACATCTGTTTTTCATTCTAATCAAAATGTACCACTTTTTGCTTGCTCATCACTGATTTTTCATGTATCCATAACAGACTCAAGAAAAAAGTTTGCTATGTTTGCTGAAATTTGAGATCATTTGAGTAAAATTACTTGAATAATACCAGTAAATTTCAATTAATGTTATTTAGTAAGAATAATGACTATAATTTGACAGAAAGCAGGACTTTGCTTTATGAGCTCATTACTTTATCAGAAATAACACCACTCCTCTGTCACAGCAGTTTCCTCTCCTCTTGTTGAACTGAAGAGAAAGTGCTTGTTTTTTTTACAGGGGTGTTTTTCTCTTCTCCCTCGTGATGGTACTTTCATAAGGCTTGAATGTAACAATTTGCTGCAGACATTTGCTGAGGAGGTTTTCCTGTTTGGAAAGGTCCAGCAGTTCATTGAGCCTGTTGATGACTTTTAATAATTAGGGTTTAAGAAGGGTACGTGTGTTGTCCCAACCACTAATACCAGGCCTTGTGTGCACATAGGAAGCAAAATGAAATACAGCAATAGCTTTCTACCTCCTGGTCAGTTTGGTGATTCAGGGGAGCTGGAATCAGGGGAGCTAGAATTCATGGGAGCTAGCCTGTGTGTGTTGAAATTAGCTAAATTCAGGTTGTGGTTTCCAAGGGGGACTTGCTGAGTGCTGTCTCCTGCCCCTCCACCACATTTTGCCATCCTCTCAGTCGCATGGGTGTCTCTGCTAGACTGTGCTCCTTGCTGGACCACCAGAATTTAGTGGGATTATTGGAAGTACTCATAGTCTGTGTCCTGGCACAGGAGGGGGATAGACTCCAAGCACAGAGTCCTAAAAGATATTTATACATTCCTCAATTTTAACCACAAAAGATGAGCATCCTGTTTTAAAAAAAAAAGAAAAAAAAAAAAAAAAAAAAAAAAACAAAAAAAAAAACAAAAAAAAAACCCAAAAAAAAACAAAAAAAAAAAAACAAAAACAAAAAAAAAAAAAAAAAAAAAAAAAAAAAAAAAAAAAAAAAAAAAAAAAAAAAAAAAAAAAAACAAAAAAAAAAAAAAAAAAAAAAAAAAAACAAAAAACAAAAAAAACAAAAAAAACCCGAAGTAGAATGTTTTTCAGATAGGTGCTAAATTTCACAGGATTAAGAAGAAGCAATCTGGATCACCTGTGGAAACTGGAAATGTATCATCCAAACCAGTAAAAATGTTCTGTTGAGGAAACTTGTTCCTTGTCTTGCTTTGTATCTAACATGATTTAAATCTCCTGATCTCCTTGTTCTCCTGTTATTTCTACTCTCTGAACATATTTTTCCCATTTTGAGACAGAAACAGTTGCATTAATTTCTGCTGAACCTCTGGGAGCTTATCTTATCTTGAAATCAGTCCCTTTATTTGTCAAATACTAATATTTTGAAGATTTGCCTTTTTCTTCCTTTTTCTACTTTGAAGCGTCTTAGAGCTGTGCACTTCAGTCACTGGTGCTTGTTCACCAGCAGGCAACGTGCTGATGACTTCAGTTTTATTACTTGGTTGCTCAGTGATTGTGAATTCCCATTTGATACGGGTTGAAAATCCTAAAGCTTCACAGTCTGTTTGCGTGTGTAAACCTGTCCCACAGTGGCAAAGTATGAGGGTGCTGAGGGCAATTACTGGTGAGCAGGGAGGGCAGCCTGAGACACCCTGTGTACAGAGGAGATCAGTTTACCATGGAAACTCACAAAAAGTCTCTGCAAATCTGCTATGTATATCAAAACTATAAAGCGACTCGTGAGGTAGAAGCATTGCTTTCCACAAGGAAAAGAAAGAATCTCTGCAGCTTTAGTTTTTATGCACAAGGGTGTTTATGGATGTTAATTTGAAAATTTGTGCATGCTTTCAAAACCGTGTGCTATAAAGAATGTGCTCTGGGAAATCAGTGCTATTTTGCACTGTTCTGTATTAAAGTTGGTTTACTACATCACATCTAGTAAAAAGCACTTTAGACAAGTATTTATTTTCTGCTAGTCTCTATGAAAGGATTTAAGACTGGCAGGGGCATCCTCTGAGAGCAGTCCTCTGCTCTCCCGCATTACATAATCTCCTCTATAAAATTCCTGCTTAATATACATGAACATGGCAACAACCACTCCTTTTGCATTCAGTTGCATCTACAAATTTCTAAGTTCACCCTGTAGATCCTGGATAAAATTGAATTTCTGCTAGGCCTGCAGCCCAAGATTTAATTACTGCTGACCAGACTTGGCATCCAAAGTTTGAGAACAGCTGAGTGTGCTGAATGAGATCTTCAGCATGTGCAAACTAATTCTTTTGTAAGTCAGCTGAGAAGCTGGTACAGCCTGTATGTAATTTCTATCACGTATAGATGTGAAATACTTATCAGCATGATACCTGTGTTGTTGCTCTGTAGATTTTGGGTTCAAAGCAGCAAGGAACTTCCAAGGTGGAATCTGAGAGTGGAATAAAATTAAGGTAAACACAGTTGGGGTAGAGATCAACAGTCGAAGATTAATTAAGGTCTCATGCTCAAATTTCAGATTGAATATTTCTGTTCAGCAGCAGTTTGCCTTTAGGGATTCTTCACAATTAGTTTTATGCTGAGTATATTTTCATTGCATTGATTCTAATGAACAGGGTGTTGTATGTGGCATGTGTTCATTGAATATTGACAACTTAGAAGCACTGGACAAATGTCTAGAGTGGTGGGAAGGAAGAGACTATGAGTTTGCCTATGAGTCTTGAATTTCTGAATCCAAGCAATTTATCTTGAGCTAATTATGACGCGGATTGGTGCTGGATGCTGCTGTGTTGCATACCCTGCAGATTTCCAAAGGAGCAGCTGTGAAGGCAGTTAAATTCACTGAAGACTTTCCCTGGTATTACAGTAGGGTATTTGGCACCAAAAATGAAATCTGAGGATATAGAAATACTGTCGAGGCTACTAAGCTAACTCAAAGGGGAAAAACCCAGCCAACAAACCCTTCCCTCCCTTCCTGAGGGAATGCCTGCTTCTGAGGATGAGGAATGTCTGACTGGTGTATATATACATTACAGTGGTCTTGGTCACCTTCACATCCAAATGGAATATTTGGATTTCCTCATTGCTTTAGGAAAAAAATGATGGTGTTCCTGGGGAAGCCTTCAGTGCAGCTGTAAACAGATACCTGGGTTGAAATGAAGCTGAGTTAATTCAATACAGGTTCATTCCTAGAGGACAGGTCAGTTGAGCAGAGGTAAAATACTGCTGCAACAGACAGACAACTGCTTGGGAACAAGATTGAAACAGAGTAAGGTAATTAGGGCAGGAGACAAACGTATGGCATGACACTACGTACACGACTAGGGCTAGAATCAACAGCAACCTTCCTGGAGGAGTATAAAAGTGGAAACAAAGCATTATTTCTATTGCAATTTCTTTTATATGCTTACATGCATGGTACTTTCCAAATACTTGAAAAGAATAATCTCTGCTTCAAAGCATTAATTTTTTGACTACATAAATGTAGAAAGGTATATGTAGTTTAAATGCCTAATTGCCCATCCAGAAAATATTTAAAACAGTTAAGGTTAAGAGTTAAACTTTGAAAAGTTAGGAACAGTGAAATTACAAGAGACTTCAAAGCTTTTATTATGGTATATTTCAGAGCTTTTTATCTGTGTGTCTTTTCTTGGCCTTGCATACCGTAGAAGAAGAAAAGGCTGCATGGGGATAATTGCGTTTAGCTCCTGCTACTTCAGGCATCTGTGTGCATTGGATGCTGGGTGAGAAGGACCTATGCAGCAAATACCAAATGGGTCATGGCACACTTCTCACCATCCTGCAAGCAATTAAAGGGCAGAAGGAAGTACTGACAGATGTAATCACAGCCTAGAAGTGATGGTGGGCAGTGCAATTCCCAGATGTGGCGTGTTCCTTAATTAAGCGTGTCATAGAAGTCTTAGAGTTGTGTTTAGCTTGCAAAAAGGCTCTTGTCAAATCCTGCAGTGTGGCATCCAGGGCTGAGTGCAAGGTTTCTGGGGAGACTTAGGTGAATCTGTGTTGTGTACTTCTTGGCACAGCTGGGACTGCCCTAATGGATGGCATGGGAAGGTTGAGGTTGGCTGTGGGAACTCATATTTTGCCAGTGGTTTTCTCAGTTATTTGCAGGCATCAAAAGTATGTTGACATTGCCAAACTTCGGGTGCTGGAGGGAATATGTGTTAGAAACCACAAGTTTTACTGTTTTGGTAGCTATATTTTCTAGCTACTGGTAGAAGAGAAAAGGGAAAAAGTGAAGTTTCTTCTGTGATTTAACCATTTTCCCCTTTCTTATCTTTCCCTGACAGCCTCTTTGCCTCCTAGGAGGGAGAGAAGAGGGGACAGACAGCAGACCAGATGGCTAAAGTTTGGCTAAAAAAATAAACAGTGAAGAGTAGGGTCTTACAATAACAAGAATTAGGTGGCAGTAACAAGAGGCAAAGCAACCAGACCAACTTGTAGCTAACCTAGTGATGATGTTCTGGGACAGAAGTGTCACTCAGAGGATGCTAAGGATGACTGATAAAACAGCTGCTCCTTCCATCAACATGTAGGGCTAGGGAGAAAATTCTCACCAAATAACAATTAAACAAACGTAATTTTAACTTTCTTACATTTCTGTATTTGAAAAGAAGATGGTTGGCATAGTGCACTGTTGAACCCTTCCCCTCCTCTCCTTTATTTTTAGGACAGTAGTTACCAAAAGCTGTGAATTATCCCACTGAGTAGAAGACTGTACAAGAAAAGCTTTAGCATGAGCATACACATTTGAGTTTTTTCTGAGTCAACTTCCAAGACCATATCCAGCTGTTTGAATATCTTTCCAAAAGGAGGTTATTGCCAAGGACTTTTTGTGGAGATAAACCATGTGTAACTGCCAGTACCTCCAGCAGTCAGTTTATTGCAGGAAAAGTGCCATGTCAAAACATAAGTACCTCAGTTGCCAAGCACTGGATTGTGGACTTTCTTGTTCTATTTGCAGTTCTAGGTGGCCATTGTATAGGTTATGTGTTATCTCAGAGGTTCAATTCAGGTTAACCTAGTTTATTTTCTTTTCCTGTTCCATTTCCCATCACTTCCCCACTGTTGGATTCACAGTCTAAAGGAGTACAGAAATCTGTCTTCTTTGTATTGATACACAAAATAACGGTAGTCAAAATACTCTACAGTTCAATTAAATAAAGAAAGAAATATATTGTCTCCTCTATAGCAAATCAGCCAGGAGTGGAGACACAGTCTATTTAAAATATAATTTGGATGTTTTTTCATGCACTTTTCTAGTCATGGCTACAACATTGGGAAGGTCAGAGGCTTTATTATTACTTGAAATAAAAATGAGTGAAAGTGTTTATGTGATCTTAGAATTGAATGTAAATGGATAATATTGCTAAGGATTTTGCAATCTAAATTGTATCTAGTTGTATTACTTTTTGTCATGTGATGGCTTTATGTATTCAGGTATTAGCAGCTCGCTGAATCATTGTATCTCTTCAGCTATTACCCCTTCTCAGGAGATTTACACAGTCATATGTATTTTATTTCAATTGAAATGCCTTGTACAGTCTTTCAAAGAACTGGTTTCCGGGGAAGTCTTAAATAAGAGGTTGAGAGAAATGCGAAATAGTGCATTGTAAGCTGATGGTTACAGGCATTAGAAGGACCATTTGCTCCTCCAAAGCTTGATTTTCACTGTTAAGGCCAACTTGTTACATCCATCCCCATGTTCTGCAGCCCCCTTTAGTCTGGCTCCTTGCTTCTGCCACGGTCTGCATTTCCATGGAAAATGCTCTGGAAGAGCAGTCATCCTCCAGGGGCTGGGGTGAGTAAAGATTTTTTTAAGAGCTGGACTGGAGCTATGAAACATTTCTGTGACCAGACTGGCAACCTGTCGGAGGTTGCTTTTGTGTGTGGCACGTAGTGTGTGTCCTGCTGTGTGCAGAGCTACCGCTTTCTCCTCTTTGGACAAGTCCATAGCCCGGAGGCAGAATGTGTTACACCACGTTACTAAGTGTCCTCCTGGCTCACCTTGACAGCACAAGTACAGTCAGTCTGGCTGGCACGCAAGTTTCTGCTGCTGTCTCCAAGCAGCTATGTTTCCCTGCCCAAGTTATTTCTGTCTTAGCAGCTTAAAGAAATAAAAAATCAAGCTCCACAGGACAGGGGATCCCCAAGCTCTATTTATAAAAGCTTCTTACTCAACCTCACATTACACTGAGGCAACTGCATAGTGAAGCTGCTAGGCTAAACACACATTGACTACAGTATTATAAATTCAGGTCCTTTGGCTGTAGGCTACAATGGTGTTGAATCATGTTTTAGGGATCAGACAGAAAAATACAACGTCATTGAAGTATTTATTACGTCATTATCCTCCTCCAGGAAGGATTGTGACATTTAAGAAACGTTCACCTGTTAAAAAGAGAGACCTGTAGGTGTGTGTACATACAAAGCTATGTGTACATCCATGTTCAGCATTATGAGAAGTACTGTACTCCTGTTTGCAGAAGGCGACAGCAATGAAAGAAGTCAGTAAGTGAGGACATCAGTTAAATCTCAGTATTTGAAGGAGAAATGGTCCTTGCCTCCTTTTTTTTTGCTGTTCTCTAAAAACAGGGGACACTTGAGGTTTTTCTCTTGAGCTGAGCAGGTTCAGCTCCTTGAGAGGTTCTTCCAGAAGAAACAGAAAGGCAGCAACCTTACTGTTTGATTTTACTGCTCTGTTTGTTTGGGTTGTTTTTTTTAAAAAGTGTAATGCATATAAAGAAAAAAACATTTTTTACTGTAAGAGACTCTGATAGCTAAAACGAAGGAATAAGTAATGCCTATGTTCTAAAATTTGTGTTGGTACTTACTTATCAACTCTGATTATCTTGTACATTATACTTTATAAAATCTGTTGTCTCATAACTTTGACAAACTTTATGATAGATCATTAGACCCTTAGGCCAGATGTAGATTTTTCTTCATTTTCTGAAATAGTTTGTTCTTTTTTAAAGAGACCGAAGAGCTTGTTGCTCATTCAAAATCAACGAGCTTCTGAATTTGCAGTGGCTATATACTGGTGTGCCACAGCAATGCAACAGCTCTGTAAATATTCAACAGGTAAATTCTCTAAAGCTTTGTGGAGATACTTCTCTTTTGTTGATTGACACATCAAGCACCCTAATTATCTGCTAATTATATTACTGAAGTTCAAGAGAGTCCTGTTACAGCTAAATTGCTTCTTCCCTTACTAGCTTTTCAGACTGGTGAAATACATCCTGGATTAGAGTGAGCAGAAATAAATAGTTAAATTAATATGATGTTTTTTCCTTTGAACCCCTTTTACTTTCTTAGAATTTGGATAGCAAATGTAGGTAATCAGATTTTGTTCCTTGCTGAAGCAATTAGCTGGGTGCTAGTGGGCTGATATGTCTGTCAAAGGAAATCAGATCTCTTGTATAAATAGAGCCAGGTTAAGATGGGGGAAAGTTCAATTACAGTTTGCGATGGATGCAGCACTGATGTTGTCTTATATCTCCTTTTGTAATAGGCTTGTTCTTTGTGACCACTCACAAGCTTATACATAGAACAGCTGCCATGAGGGTTAACAGATTGTACAGGTGGTCAGCATGCAAAAGGGAATTGTTTTCTTCCTTGGTATTAATAATACATCCCTGAAACCCGCCAGGTACAACTTCTCTCAAAGCTCAGAAGGATATGGAATATCCAATAAGAGAGCTTGTACTTAGCAGCCGTATCTAAAAGAATTGAGTAAAGGTAGAACAAGATTTAAAACCCAGCATAAACATCTGTCCTTGCCTTCCTGAGCTGAAGTCATCACAGCTCTGTCCCAGTGATCCAGTTTCAGGAGCAGAGCTCTGCCCAAACTTCAGTTTTGAGTGTCAAGTCATCCTTTGGGGCAAAGAGACCTTCTAGTGTTGCCAGTGATGGTCAAAAACAGAGTGTGTGGTGCTGAGACTGTCGATAGGCTATTGGGAGTTCTGGGGACAGTTTGCATCCCTAAATCTCCCTCTGTCCTGTGGCTCAGGCCGTGTGCAGGAGATGCACAGGCTGAAATCTGTCTGTGGGGGCAAAGTGGGGTCAGAGGGTCTATAATGCTTTTTTCAAGTAGGAAGCGGGGATGATTCTTTTTTTCTGATACACAGTGAGGTAGTGAGAAGGGAAAGGTCCCACTCCTGGTGGGCTGACAAGCGCTTGTCTACCAGCACCTTCTGGCTGAGAACAGGAAGAATGCGCGGGTGGCCATGGGTGGCCCTCAACAACAGGAGGTTTTTTTACATAGTTTTCTTTCTTTAAGTCAATGTGTTGGGCTGTGTCCTTCAGTTGTTAATTTCTGTATTGAAATGTTGAGAATTTTTATTTCCTGTAGTGTCAGCACGGCACTTAGCTACATTGCTTATTCTATAATACATATTTTGGTTTTTGTCTTTACACGGGTAGGTAAAGGTAGGTAGGTAAGAAAGTGTAGCTTGAATTTTAAACTACAGCTGAATGCTAGAGTTTTGTCAGAAGGGTGGCATTGGCATTACAGCTCTCAGTAGTACATAGTACAAAATTGGCCTTGCTGAGATGTGTTCTCTCTGTTGCAGACAGAGATCTCTCTTGGATTGGGTCTCCTCTGGTTGCATGGCTGAAAATGGGAACAGGCATAGCATTCTGTGGTATAGGGAAACACGTAGTCCATGCTGCTTTACTTCTGAGTCCTAGAGAGTTTTGGGCAAAAAAGACATCTGTAGGCTTTCTGTAGTGCAACTTTGTAATCCTCTGTTGTTTAGAGATTAATTGGGTTGTGCACATTATTGAAATACTTATATTTAAACACTAATTCTATCCCTGATCATTGTTTGTAATGATTTTTTCTTCAGTTGCTAATTTTATTATATCAGAAACATTCATAAAATGATAGCAGAGTTTAGACAGTGGATTTTTTTTCTGCGCACTGCAGTAGAATTAGTTTTGATTTGTCATGTAACTAGTGTGAGAGTAGATTCTTTCACTGATTCTGATGGTACTAGCAGTTTGTTAGATTTATTTAAAATGTAAGATCATGATTTTGTAAACTGTGGGGCAAAATATGGCCTACTGTATTTTGAGATCTGTCAATAATTCTGGAAAGTATCTAGGCAGGAGTTTTTGTTTCTAGTATGTATAAGACGTACCTAAAGATGTCCTTTTAAAAGGCAGGATTTTTTAGTCCTGACTCCTACTGGATCATAAATGGAACTGTAGAATAAAGATTCTAGTTATGTGCAAATCAGTGAGAAATTTGGTGAGATATGATCAAATGTGGACACTGATATGATTGGTGTTGGAGGCCTCTAATTCTATACTGTATATACAACTCAGAGTCTTCAAATTGTATTTAGTTGGTCCCCTGGGCTGTCTCACCCTAATGTATGTGTTACTCACAGCTGTATAAAAGACCAGTCATTGATTTGGACTTTCACTTTGTCCTTAGGAGTTAGAACATATTTGTTGTGTGTCTGGATCATGACTTCTGGTTTAATTTATCTCCAAAAGAAGGAATATGTTAGCACACACCAAAGCTGCTCTGTAAACCAAAGCAACGAATGATTAGTGGGAGCAAGCTGGGGATTTTTTTCTTTCAAAATAATTCCAGCTGCTATCAAAGGTAAATTTAGCTGTCAAGAGGGGTTCCAGAAATTCAACTGATGGAAATACTTCACTCTAGATTTTCATCTAGCCTGTCACATCTAGCAGTGTCACTTATGCAACTAATTAAAAAGAAATGCTGTTCGACAAAGTACTGCCATTGATGTCTTTCCTTCTGGGGGTGTGGTAATGATTTGCCATCGGCCAGAAAATGTTCTGTCGCTGTTTTCAAGATGGTACCATTGGTTCAGTGAAACAGGGAAGTCCTGCTCATTTACATTTCTGGCTACAGCTTTTGTCAGGCTCTGGGCCAAAGGGAGATCCTGCACTTTTCCATGCCAGGCTTTTATTTCTAGTGATTGTGGCAGTGGGTTGTGTTTGCTGGTTAGGCAGCATGACTGGAAATGCAAGTGCATGAACTGGAGTATTATTTCAGAGCTGGTGTTTCCCAAATGTGTAATGCACTATGTAAAAGCAACCTGGGTGTGTATAAGCACCCACCCTCTACAAGCAGATTTTCATCCCTTTTCTTGTGTTAAATTTTCCTGTATCTAACAGAGTGTATATATATAACTATGTATATTTTTCTGTATTAACATGAGTGTTGCAGCAAAAATCTCTCAAAATAGTACACTAAATTTATTTTATATGTTTCTATTTCCACGTCAACTTCATTATTAAGGCATTAAAAAATTGGAGCAAGATGTGAGATACTTGTTTTCAGTTTAACGTCAGAAGACAGAAGTGGATGTTGGTTAATTATAGTGAACATGCCCAAGAAGTTTCTATGTTCCAAGTGGACTAGTTGTCATCATTTCGCTGTATAATTACCCAGAGAGATTGCAAGTGATGTATGTTGTCAGTCTAATCCCCAGGGTGCTGGTGCGTATAAATAACCCTAAGCATATGGACAGACTTGTGCAGTTGTGCTCACTGCACTCTTGTGCCGCAATTGCTGTTCTTTGAACCAGGGTCTTGGTGGAGCTGACATGCCACCAAACTGCAATAATTTTCCACCTTGCAAGAGAGAAGCGTTGCTCTGTAGGATTGAAAAATGCCTAAACCTGAATGGTGTGTAGCCTACTTCTCCATAATGAAGAATGCAATCTTCATAGTTCTCAGTTTGTTCCTTCTTTTGGTAGTAATTTGTGTGTATTTATTAAATATTTCCAGTGTTTGCATTACAATGCTTACTGTACTACCCATGCAGCTCTTAATTATGCTGTGGCTTTTTGTCTTCAGAAACTTGAGAGAATAAAGGATTTGTTCTTGACTCCATGGAATTTCTCTTTATGCAGTGTGCAACAATGCAAACAGAGGTTTGGGGCTTTATTGAATTAAGCACTCCTGTAATTTCAAATGAGTATTTATCACGTGGAGTGGGAGTCCGTCATATGAGAAAAACATGTACCAGCTATTTCTCAACTACTGTGTCTTTTATTCTGAAAAATAACACCATTGCCATCTTCTCAGTGTCCTAATTTTTAGGTTGTGTGGTTTGCACTGTCTGTAAATGTGCAACTGTAAATTGTATTGACGTGAGTTAGAAGTTGTAACTAAGAGGACTATGCCCTTAAGTTCTGGACCTGCTTTGTTCTTGCACACTTCAGTTCTAATTTTACCGGGATGGGGCAGGTGGCTTGTTGTTTGCTTCTTTATGGATTGTGTTTGGGCTTTTTTGGTGACTGAAAATACAGAGTGAATTCAGACTCACATCGAGTATTCCTTTCAGGAATATACACAAACTGTGATGCCTAGGGCAGAATGTCAGAGTCCTTGAATTTCTCCTTTTTAGTAAGTTTGCTTGTAGCTTTAAAATACTATTTTTAAGCATTTCCTTGACAGTGCTAATACGATGATCAAGTCCAGCAATCTAGAAGCTTGTGGAAAGCTGGAAGCCGAAATGTGATGCAAAAAAAAAAAAAAGAAACAGAAAACCCTTAGCCAACCTACATTTACTTCATTCAAGCTGAATAAATGATACAACTTCCATAGTGGTCTTTTCAAAGTTTTGGCTGAGGAAACAGTATATGACCATGACCATGCCGAAATTCAGGGTGAGGGGAAAAAAAAATATTAAGTTTATGACTAACTTCTGAACTTAAGATGGGAATCCTTTGTGTATTCTTCTTACAACAATGCCTCCAGTTACTATCCATAACTGTCATCTGGAATGCGAAAATTACTTTGGGAAGATATCAAGCTGTTCTCCAAATCAGTACAGATCTTTTCTTGATGTGGCAATAAGTATTTAGAAATGCAGACATGGAGTGTGGTTTGTAAGGAGGTAAGATTAGCTGGTAAGGGAGACTCTAGGCAAGCCACTTGCTAGCCCTTTTCATGAGTGTTGTAAAGTAAAAATACCAGACTTACTTCTTTAACTAATGTATGTTTTACAAGGAGATCTGACACTGTTGGATCAAGTCTTTGGTGAGGTTTTATCAATCACTTTATATCTAGTTCTGTATATGTCTCTAATGTGTTCATATTCTCCTTAACCCTATACATATCTTTATTCTTACCAATACCACTGAGATGAAGATAGCAATTTTTCTCTCAAGATGTGCAGGGAGCAAGGAAGAAATGTGTTCTTTGAAAGCTGTTTAGTCTTTGATCCCAAGAAATTAGTAGCATGTCATGTTCTGTTCAGTGACTGAAAAACAGTGAACAGGATATGAAAGTAATAAATTAATTTACAAATAAGGCACATTGTTTTAAAAAATAGATTTACTTTAGGGTGTGGAAAATGAGAATAGCTGAAGGCTCTTTTTCCATTGGATGCTATGGTAGGTAGGATCTGTTCATGCGCTCTATTTCTGCTGCCACCATTCTTTCTCTTTCATACTCATATTTTCCACGGAGTTTTCCAACTTTCAGAGTTTAGTTAACTTAGATTCTCTCCTATGTATTCCTGTATTTCTGAAGGTAATAATAATGAAAATATTTAATATTTATTTAACATATTGATATCATTATTTAGGAACCTAAGCAGAAGAACTTTAATTTACAAGCAAGGATCAGCTGGTGCTCTTCTGGTTAAAGTCATGGGATCACATTTCTGTATTTTGAGGGTGCCTGAAAATTACTCAAATTTTATTTCAGTAATGGTTAAATTTTCAGCCTCCAGTTTGAAAAAATTGGGTGTAGATGGTCATATTCAACCAGGGAGGGGAAAAAATGCATTTTGATTTTGGTTCTGTTTGTAATTAAAGATATATAATAATTTTTTGGGTTGAAGATAAGAGTAGAAACTCTAAACACCTTGTAACCTACCCGTGGGATGACTTAGGGGTCTGTGAAGTTGCACAGCTTTACAGAGCTTGATTTCCACTGAAACTGGTTGCAAAATACTGGCACATGAACCTGGACTGATACTAGAAGCAATTGGAGCCTGTAACTCAGACGTGAATTTTACCATTTGTGTTGGGTCTCTAAATAAAATGGAAATGCTGGAAATATCGAATGTGTGCTTATATATAAGAAGATAAAAGTGAGGTTTTTAAGATACTCTGTTGTTATGCTTGAGGAGAAGAACTGTAGCCTGAAGTACCTTTCTCTAATTCCCCTCAGCTGCTTTCTTTAAGTCCTTCACATAACCTCTAGGATAATTTCTTTGTGCACAGCAGTGCCAGCATCCTGAAGAGATGAAGGGATGCTGTTCTTGGAGCAGAGCTCCTCTGGGAACTGCTGCTTTTATCTTCCCTCCTTGAGGTGGGATTGAAAGATCCTTGATGCCATTTGCATGTCAAACGGCAGCTGGGAGTCCCAGGGCACCCCCTGAAAGGCCTTTGCCACCCCTGGCACAGGGGGCTGTGGGAAAGCAGCAAGAGCAGCCGAGGCTTTGTGCTGCTGGCTTTGTTCAAGCTCAAGCCCCATGAGCAGTCACCTAACTGTACCAGGGACAAAAGGCAGCAACCTGAGAAATACTGCACTTGGATCAGCGTGCAGGCTGCATTTCTCCATGCTGCAGTTACACCGTCACTGAAAACGTGTGACCATAAAATTGGTTGAAAGTAGAATAGTATAAATGTTTCCTTGAAGTTCATATGATTTATTAATGGTGAGGTTTATAGCAATTTCTGTTTGCAAGTGGACTATTGCTCTTTTGTGAACCTAACTGTAGATGTTGTAGAGACAAGCCCATTAATACTTCAGTTATTTTGAAATGGAGACAGAAAAACAACGGGCAGTGACATCATTTCATAAGTCTTCCTTGTTCATTGCTTTGGTGTTAGCACTGAACAAAAATGAATAAAGACGAACAAGTCCTCATAACTCTCTCTGATAAAAAGTGTAGTAAGAAGGTGTTTCTTGGGACTACAGTTCCTGCTGGTGGTCTATTTGATTATTTTTGTGTAAAATTTTTTGTATGAAGGAAGGGGATCAATGGTGTCATATTTACAGCTGTGTGTGGTGGGATAAAGTCTAAGTGTTACACCTCTTGATTTCTTTGGATGGAGGCAAAGATGAGTTTGGCCCATGCTTTTTTAGAAAGAGTATTTTTCTTAGCTGCAGGTGGAAAAGTCCTTAAGAGGAATATTTCTGTAGGCTGTAGCAACTTAAATGAGGTTTTGGCAAGACTGCTGTTTTGTAATAATATATTTCTGACCAGTTGCTTTTGACCATTTGATGCTTAAGAGCATAGTTTGTAATTCTTCAGAAAAGGTGGAAGAAATTTAACTTTGTCAGTGGTTTCAAATATTGCCCTCTCTATGTTTTAAGACCTTACCTTGCCTTCAATTAATACGAGTTTTGGAAAGTACAGTATTGACTTCTTCATAATGCTCAAGGTAATTTAAACTAATACTTTTTTGTGGAGGGGTGGGTGGTATTTTTTTTAAGAAGTAGTAGTAAGAGATGTTTGCCAAGGAAGAAAAGGAAAGAAGTAAAGGAAAAAATAATATATTTTATATTTTTGAATACTTTGAAAGTCAAAGGAAGGACGTAACTGAGTTGCAGTTTTGTCTTAAAGTCTTCTTAGATTGTCATTTTGATCAGTAAGATTTTACATGCTTCTTATGACATGTGTTGTATTTAATCAAAAACCTAATGAAGAATAGTTCTTCCAACTGCAAAACCCAGTCAAGAGGTCCTGAAGTTATTGGAGTCTTTCCAGTTGCTTCCCTGGGCACTCGATCAGACCCTTGAAAATCAGATTTCAGAAAGGCTAAACCTGAGAAAACTTTGACATTCAAGAAGTTGCATTTCTGAATCCTTTAAGAAATTGTCAAGGAAACCATGCTGTCAGAGGAGAAAGCCATTTCTGAACCCTTTGTCAGCAGTGGGTTGAATTCAGCCCTGAGGTAGGATTCACATGGGACCGGAGTGCCTCTTGGATGCCCAGTTTAAGACTTCACAGTAAATTGTATATAAAAGGTACATAAGCCTGCTCGGGCGTTTGTCACAGGGGCTGGACGATTGGTATTTTGCATGTAATCAGAAGTAGGTAACACATCAATTCAGTCTGTGAGCTTCAGGGATTGAGGTGATTTTATTTATTTATTTTATTTCAGTTTATTTAATTTATAAAGCTAAAATTCATACGCAGTGTCTGGATTTCAGGAACTGGAACTTCAATTAAATAATATTATCTCAAAAGTGAAGTAATGTTCCTATGGGTTGTAATGTTGTGCTGTTAGTTTTTGCTACATTGCAATCTTGCCTAAGGTTGCAGTTGTTTGCATGGAAAAGCTTATCTATTTTTGATTCCAAATTTTTGGTTTTAGTAAACCTGGGTTCCCATATTTGTTTTATGCCTCTATGTTACCTCATGCTAAATTCATATGTTTATTTTGTTTCATAGTTAGTGTGTATATATATATGTATATGTATATAGTATAGTATGTCTATCTGTACATAGCTATAGTATATATCTATGTATATGTATATAGCTAGCAGGATTGCCTGCAAAGCACGTTACATCATTGCTAATGAGGAACTGGCCGTGCCACAACTGTGTGTACAGGGTTCACTCTCTGTGGATGCTGCGGAGCGCAGAGCAGCAATGTGCGTGATGAGTTAAAGCTTATCAGTAGCCTTGCTTTTCTTAACTGTTCTTTGTGCACCCTTTTCAAATGGTCCGTGGAACAAGGCTTGAAAGTTGCCAGTAAAATGTAGAAAAAACGTTGAAGAGCCTGCATAGATACATCCACCTCAGAGCTCTTGCGGTTGGCTGTAGATACAAGGGAGTGAGGCAGAGCTGTGCCGACCCCGGTGAGCCCCGGCTGGAGCCGGGTGAGGTAGAGCCGGCATCGTGCAGCGTAACGCGGAGACGTGCTTCGGATGCTGGCGGTGACGAAGTTTGGTTTCTATTTACGGCTGCCTATTGTATAGTCTGCATTCCTGCCCAAATCCCTCCGTTTTGCTGGAGTGCTGCTCTTGGTTGAAGTCATTAGAGAACTGCTTGAAGAGTTCACTTGTACATTCTCTATATAATTTTAGCAGCCTGCTCACAGGCTTAGTTATGCCAGGCATGATACTGAAGAGTATTTATTATCTTTGGAAACCGTTGACATGACAAAAACACATGGGCTGGAAATTGTTCTGTAAGCTCGTATTGTAACCAGTTGAAGTCAGCTTTAGATAAAAACGTTCTCCCTGTTTTCTTAGTAGTCTTATTTCATTGGTAAGGATCATGACACCATAGTATATCCAGAGGGGGAAAATGGAAGAAAATTAAATCACCCATTTCACTTTATTTCCATTGACGATTAATTGGTAATTAAAAAGAAAAAAAAAGTTGCAACTGTTTGTAGATGTCAGCCCTGGAGTATTACTTGCTGCATTTAATTCCTAGTTCTCTGTCGAGCCTCACTTCGCAAAGATTCTCCCATTTGCCCCAAAGCTCAGGAACGATGAAAAGCACTATTTGTGCTGCATGTTCTTTGAGTGCTGACCAGTAATAGTCATTTAAGTTGACTATAGAGCTGAAGTCATGGTGATGCTAAAGGTAGGAATGTTTCAAGTTGTATGTATTAGTCAGAAAGGAGTTAAATGTCTTTAGTTCCCAGAAAAAATAAAATCTCCTTAGGTGATTTCCAGCTGAAATCATGACCTTTTTGGATGCCAGTGTAAAATTAGTATCAGTCAGATAAGGGTGGGGATTGAAATGTTAGGTCATGAGCATTATTTGATTGAGTAGCAGCAGGTTTGATTTCACAGTTTAAGAGCTCTTTGAATTCCCAGATCAGTCTGTTACTTAGTTCAGGTCCTTTATTTGACAAACCTAAGTAGGATATACAAAAAAAAGGGCGGGATATGTGTATGGATGGTTGTACTCAGGTTTAATATGTGCATAAATCTGTTAAAGACAATGAAAAAGCCAGAGTCTTGGAAAGATTAAACATGTACTTCAGTGTAGTGTTGAAAGAAGAAGCTATTAGAATTACAAAATCAAGTGGGATTTGAAAATGCCTTTTTTGCCAGAAACAAGAATGAATTCCATTTTATTTTTCTGCTTTTATTTCAATAAGAAGGATTTCTTTTCATTCCTGTGGGAATGGTCACGCTTTTGAGCAGATTGGTCTCTGTTAATTAAGATCTTGGATATATCACTAACCAAAGTTTCCATGTAATAAATTCTTCTTAGAAAAATGCAGATGCTGTTTATGTGTTTTTATTTTAGTGTGAGCTTGTGAGACAAGGTTTCAGTGAAGACACAAGGTCAGTGATGAAGCGTAGGATGTAGTTTGTGTTCATAAGATGGGAAAGGTATTGAAATAAGTAATTTTAGATCTGTTTATATATCCTGATTTGGTTTTTGTTTTCCCTTTCATAAATGCATGATCAAGTCTGTGTCTTCAGAGCTTCTAGTCTTGCAAGTGGTTTTATACAAAAAGGTTCTGAAGTTACATGGATTCCATTAGCTGGTGGAATACAGACTGCATTTCGCAGTCATTTTCTTGTACCATGAGCATCGCCCAAGCCTCTGGTCTGTATGCATAACCTTCGTAGTACTTTCACACAGGTCTTTTGATCTTCCTCATATAATTTTTGCTTAAAAAAAATCCAACAACAAAAACAAAAAACCAGCCCAAACTTGGGAAGTTTTTGTATAATAATGAGCAGTAAACATTAATGGTAGGTGTATTGCTCAAGCCTTGTGCACAAGGATGGGGTTTTGTTGCTGCTGACTTGTTCCAGTAACCCATGCAGCAGTGCTTATGTTGACGATAAAAAAAGTGTCTTTGCCCTACTTGTCTGCCATGACAGGCATGGGGTGCGAGTTTCAGGTTGTCTGTAAGTAGCTTGTGGATATCTCATTTCATTTATTCCTGCTTTGCATAGATTGGAACCCGTTACAGAGCACATTTGGCTTTTGGGTCAGCATTGTGTGTGCATGTTCTTGCAAAATGATGACTGGAGTGATTCCAAGCAGACTTTCTCAGATTAATCGTCCTCGGTAGTGCAGCACGTGTAAGGGGCTTCCACAGTAGAATCCTGTTTCAGAGGCTGTTGTACCTCCACAATATACAGTGCTTGCCAGGGTGAAACTTAATATTTAAAATCTCAGTCTGACACATGACAAGCCTTTTCAAACAAACTGAGAAAAGTCCATCTCCCCATTTTTCTTAGTGTTGGATGAAGTCAGACCCTGACAGAGGCCCATGGTTATATGTTTGTTACATTCTAGTAAATACATGGCTCGTCTGTAATTGCCTTTAGCTTTGAAAATTACACATCCAGTATAATCTTCTCTGTATCCATGCCTTTATCATTTTTAAAGGTAAATTTTAAGTGGGTAATAAGCATTTTGTCACACAAGTTCTAATTATATTGTTTACAGACCTTCGGAGTCCAGCCAGCCTAATTAGTAGGGTGTCCTTTTAGTATGCTCCAGAGGTGTTAGATGATGCCAGAGCTAGGTTCCTGCAATGCCCCATGAATTTCTATGAAGAAAAGTTCATGAGTAGAAGGCTGTCTTGACTTGCAGGAAGCTGCATTGTGATGGCATGACTTGCAGGAAGCTGCATTGTGATGGCATCCTCTTGCATGTGCTATTTCCCAGGTGAGAATTGTTGCTGAGATTTTTGCACTGAACAGTGAACATAGCTCATCTTTCTTCAGCTTGGAGCTGGTTCAAAGCTCTAACCCTTTTTTAAATTCAAGGATCACAGTGTTGTTTCAGAGAGCATCTCTTGCGCATTTCCTTTTTATACGTGTGCCTGACTTCACTGGGTCACCTTGAGAGCTGGAGCCATAACCAGATTGTCAATGAGAAACCACTCTCTGCGTGATGGGTGGTTATTCTATGAATAAAACCCAACCTTGATCTAGTTTTCTGCAGTCTGGACTTTTATGTTATTAGGATGTTATGATAAAATGTTAATAATACTTGTGTATTGGTTTTCATTTGGATTCCGCCTCTTGGTGATCATAAAATACTAAGAATATTAAGAATATTTGAATGTAATAGAATATTTCAGTTGGAAGAGACTAGCCCATTTTGAACCCATGTTGACTATGCCTGATAATTGCATTATTCTCAAAATGCTTTTTAAAGATTTTCAAAATATACTTCAGAACATTTGCATAAGGAAGCAGAAGTTGTGCTATCTTGAATATCCAGGAGAGAATGTGACAATCTGCGTAAAAATTTTTGTCTCTTTGAGATACTCTTAGATGTATACCATCTCTCTTCCCAGTTATGTTAATTGCAATTAATGCAAGGTGTTTATTGTGTCAGGAGGTGTGCTTCAATGTTCCTCGGGTCTCTTCCAGCTATCCACAGAGGATATTCTGTGATTCTATGAACACTTAAAAACTCTTCTCCAAAATGCAGTTTAAAATGTTCTGCAGGCTGGCAGTCTGTTGTTTGCTCTGTGTGTGTGTGTGTGTGTGTGTGTGTAATTACACCATCTTCAGGATAAACAAAAAGTTGGGAAGTGGTTGTCAGGTTGTCAAGCCTTTGAATGGGCCATGTAACCTTTTAGTAAGATAGCACATGGAACATTTAAGTGGCCATTTCTTTTCTTGGTCTGTTTACAGATAGCAAAGGGTTGCTTAAAGGATTTCTGAAATGTGGCGCTTAGGCTCACTTGTGCAAAGTATTTTGGTGGAGTCTTTTGTTTGCTTGTTTGTTTTCAGAGTTAGTTATATTTTTATTTATTTATTTAGTGTGAATGCCAGGAATAGTTACACTTTGCTTTACAACAAGATTTCTGGGAAGATAATTAAAAGTTGCTGCTTCAGGTGTCCTTTTAGTTCTCATACTTTAGCTGAGAGAAGTAACCTTGACCAATTTGTATTTTCTTTTGAATGTGTTGTTAGCTGCTAGAAATTATGTGGAAAGTACTGAAACTTCATATCCCCAGGGAAAAATATCTTCTGTTCTCAGTTGTTTGGCTTTATCCTCTATTCTTATTGTACCCACATTTTGCTGCCTCCTATTTATCAGGAGGTCCCTTAAGTTAGGCAAAGTTCCAAGGGTGGTTAGAGGCAGAGACTTGTCAGTAATAATCCTGCAGTGATTGTCGTGAACCTTCAATGGGCCTCAAGTGCAGTTTTATCCACTTGGCTTCTCACATTTTGTAAGTGTACTTTTGAAAAGAGGAAGGGGTTTATGTTTTAATAATAAAAACTCAAGTCAGTTTGTTCGCATGCAGTGACTTAGTCAAAGCTTGGAAGTCTTTCCTCCCTTGATTTCTGTGGTGCCAGAAACTTAGAATACCCACTTTGTTAGCTGATCGTGGCATCTTCCTGCCTGCAGTAATTCCGTGTGGGAATGGGAACAGTTTTAAGTGTGCTCATCCAACTGGACTTGTAGAAACTGCAGTGTCTGCTTGTCATGCAGAAAGAAAGATGCAAATACTAACTAAGATAAAGCAATAGGAACAACAGGGGTGTTTTACAATTTCAAGCAGTTCTGGAAAATAAAGTATTATGTGCCAATATTTGACACATCATAACTCTGCCACTATTGTTCTCCCTCCCTGGCAGGGAGAGGAATAAAATGGGGTAATGGGATTAACCTGTCATATAGCTGATGAGAAATACTGTGAAAGCAGAGAGAAGAGAGGGAATTTAGGAAGAGAATTCAGCAACGTTGCTGGTTTGTCCTTTCCCCTCTGTAGGGCTGCATATCAAGGAGGCTGATGAGTATTCGCACCTCTCTTTTAACTATAAAGACCAGGTGTATTGAGAAGTTCTGCTTATGTTGTATCTGTTACTGCTTAAGGAGAACTGATCAGAAAAAAAATTGTCCTCTGAAAAACCTGATGCATAGTTGGAATTTATAATCTATTATGGATGAACCTCTCCTGAAATTACAATTTTCAAAGAGCAGTTCTGCTGTACTGTGGTCCTCTAACATCATTCTGTTGACTAGAGGACAAAAAAAAAGCACTTATTCATCCACAGATTTTTAGTGAGTTACTCATGTTACTCACTAAAACGAGTATGAGAGAGAGAGAGAGAGAATGAGCTCTTGACTGGGTTTAGCATCTGTTGCAGTGTACTTAAGAAAGTGGGTAGTATTTTGTGCTTCTTCCTATTATTTCTCCAACAGCACTTACTTCAAAGGAGCAGGAAGGAGCTGCTGTACACAAGCTGGACATTCACCCATCCCAGTTACTGATGTGCTGGTGTGGAAGTGTTTACATGGGGTGGCACAGCTCAGGTCTGAACTTTCTGTGCAGGCTGAATTGTTGCCATTGTAAGTGTTTTGAGAATCGTGGGCTGACATTGATTCGACAGTAACCTGAAGAGAATAATTTAATGAGCAAGTCTTAATGCTTTCAAGACTTTGCCTTTGGACAAGCTCACCTTTCTTGCTGATGCATTTGTAGCCACCCTTCCTAGGGAAGCATGTGAGTTTTGCAAGATTCATTCTCTATGGAATTTCTTTCCCAGGATCCTTTTTGTATTTCTTGAAGAAGTCTTTAACAATTCCATATCAGCCAACTTTGCTTCAACTTTCTGCGGATTCAGGGTGCTCCCGATGCAGCTGGCTTTCCAGTGATCTGCAGAAATGTCCTTTTCATCTGCTACAAATCCTTTTACCTTTCATATGTCTCTCTTTTGCTGGGAAGACAAATAATCATGTTGGTTTTTCATGAGTCTGTCTGAAGTTGATAAAGGAGTCCTTATCCTGGCCCTTATGTTGGTATCAGAGTGTCACAGTGGGTCTACCAGGAGGTTTCCACTTGTGCCAGGTCCACACACCCCTGCTGTACAGCCCATCTGTACCTCTCATTCCAAACGTTTGTGTAGGGTCCTAAAGAAACATGTATGCCATCCTTTGGCTCTGCTCATGTTTGTGGAAAGAGGCTTGGGGCCTAACCGTGTATTTTGCTCTTGTTCTTTGTTATTTGAAACACATGACTATAATTCAGTTAAAGACTTTGTGGTAGCACTTTCCATGCCTCTTATGCTAACATAAATGTGCTTGTTTGAAACATGACTTTTGGATCTGTATAAAACCAGGAAAGGCAAGGGGCAAGAGGGATGGGATTGAAGGGGAGGAAATCAGGCACAAAGAGAGCAGGTGGAATACGTTTTTGTCTACTTTGTTAGATAACCTTGAAAAATAACAAGGCGTTTAGGAGGTTTATTGGCTGAGTGCCTGCTGTGAATAGAGATGTATTTCTGTAACCTGAAGGTGAGTTATGTGCCTTGCCACAAAGCTGTTCATGTTCCTAGGATAAGACTAGTATTTCTTTTCTCCTGATTTTTTCCTCCTCTCCCTTGATGCTTGCTTCAATTGAGGTGGTCTTACAGAGCCAGAATTTGCTTTCGTAAGATGTTTTGTGCTTCACTATTGCTGTGATATACTGAGCCCCCTTTTTTTTTTTTTTCTTTTTTCTTTTTTATATCAGTGGACTGGTGGGAGAGAGATTTGGTTTGTTGATTTATGTATTTATGTTGGGTTTTTTTTCCCTTGGGGACATTTATTTCTTCTGTCTGATTTCTCCTTCATGCAAGTGCCAAGACATTATGGGTTAAACGTGAAAAAACATTCTGCTTAAATCGAACAGTAGTAACAATGTGGTAAAATTTGAACATTTGTGAAACGTTTTTTAATATCATGGCTTTATAGCTTTGTCCAGTTCACTGGTGATATAGATTATTTTCAGGAGCCTTAAAATGACAAAACTGTGCTACAGAATTAAAAAGAGAAAAACAAAAACAAGAAAAACCAAAACAGCCCACAACTTTTTAAATTTTCTTGTTCTGTTGATGGCACATTATGGAATATGTTCAGAGCTACTTGGCTGCAATAGCATCTTGAAAGACAAATGGGAAGGTGTTGGAATTGTTTACTGAGATTAGTCTTTCTGTGAGCCCCCTTTTTTTTTCATAAAAACATTCTAACATTCTAACATTCTGTGTTAGAATTCTGGATGAATTCTTCCTTGGTCTCCCTTACTTTGGTGGGTACTGGACTCCATCACAAATTTAATATCTTTAATTTTCCCCTTTCCAAAAAAAATCCCATGATTTTGCAAAAGAGTTTAGCTACTCCAAAGTAAGGGTGAGGCTTGCACTGCTGGTGCTTAGCTATTGCCTGCAGAATAGTGCAAAAAAAATCTAAACCAAATCCCAGGCCACTGATATGTTTCATGATTGTATTCATGGTGTTAACTCACAACAAAAAGAAAAAGCATGTTGGTCCATAACAAAATTTTTAAATGAAAGAATTTGGCTTTTTCTGTTTATCCTCCCTCTTTCAAAAAGATATTTTAACAAATTTTAAGAAACTAGTACACAAGCGCCTTTTTCTCTTTTTAGCTCCACCCAGCAAAACCAGGACAGTGTGTGTCCCTGAGTGACATTTTCTGCTGTGAGAGGCAGGACAGCTTGTGCAGCTGGAACCTGACGAGGTAAAGCATTTGGCACAGGACAGCAGCATAAGTCAGGTGCCTGCTGTATTAACTGCCCTTGGTAATGCTGCTTCTGGGTATAGGCTGCAAGAGAAACTTCTGTGATGGGTTAGTCTCAAAGTGGTAAATTCTTTCAAATCATACTTGTTGAAATTTGTCCTTTCATGGAATGTTTTTACGAAGTCTTTGTACAGTTTTCATTGGGAGTCTGTGGAGTATTGATGGATCATGCAGCCACTTTGAGAAAACCTGAAAAATAAATTCTAATCTCTTCACCACTATAAAACATCAGTAATATTTCCTAAAGAAATCTTTTTTTATAAGTAGTTAGGCCAAATTACTGAAAATAATTGCAGAATGGACATCGAGACCATGCTGTGACTTTGCTAAACACACCTATCAGCAGTTCATTTCTTTTGCATAGAAAGAGAAAAGGAGTACTTTGTGTGGCTGGTTTCTTTTTCCCTGAGCTCAGCCTAGAAAGCAAACAGGCAGTCTGTGATGTATCTTCATCTGCGAGAATGATTTAACACCAAGAAATGTCAGTATTAGCAGAGGAGCAAGTGAATATAGAGCAAATGCATGCTAAATGCCTCCAGTGAAACTATTTGTGAAAATTCAATGGAATGTTCAGAATATTTACATAAAGAAAAAAATAAAGGAAGCCAGTTTTGTCAGCACTGTGATTTTGTCTGTTTTGTACCCTGTCCCCTCAAGTTTTAAGAAATCCACTTTCTTGACTTCCAAAGTGAGAGACTGTTCTGCTATGTGTTTAAGAAAACTGGGTTTGGGTGTAAACCAGTAGCCTCTGGGCAGCCCTGGCATGTGCAGCAAATGGTGTGAGCAAGTGTTAAAAGGACTTTTGTTTGCTGCTTCCTGTGTGCTATTGTATTTGTTTGCTGCTCAGTGAATAGTAGTAAGGCATAAAGAAGAATAAGCTGAAGTACTGAACAGCAGAGACGTCCCAAAGAAATTGATTAACGTCCTAAGTTGCTGAATGGCTCAAAAAATGCAGGCTTGCTATTGTCAGTTTTAATTTTCTCTGGGTGTATTTCACATGCTAGTTGCATCAGTCATCATACAGAATAGGGTACTGGGTATGCCTTAATTCTTTGTGACTGTGCTATTTCTACTTCTGTTTATTCTTTGTACTTTCACTTACTTGTCTTCTGAGGTCCAGGCAACAAAGAGAGATGCCCAACCTCATCGCAATCTAAGAAATGTCATTATTCAGATCCCCTCCTTGTATTTGTCTAAATTATCATGGACCTTTTTGCATGATCCAGATGATGATATGTTTTGGCTCTTCTCTAGTAGAATTTGCTGTGATGAGTTTTGAGTGTTCAGTACTAAATACATAGACAGAGACAAAAGTCTGAAAGCACAATTTTTTAAAGTGATATTTAAGTAAAAGTGCCCATACTCTTGCACTCCTGAACAGTACCCAAATCCTGCTGCAGCTTTGTGCCAGCCTCTTTGGGTTGGGCTGTAGTTATTTTCATAACTAATGATGAGCTTTTCTCTATATAATGAAACTTTGTGCTCCTCTGTCTTGTGTCTGATGTCAATTTCTGGCTGAGGCTGCCGAAAACCTGATGATACGTCTCAAATCTTAGTACTTGAGATAGTTTCAGATAGTCACAAACCCCAGGAAATCATGGTATTTTGAGAAACACAGAAGACCCAGTGTAAATGTTCACTCTCGATATCAGTGCCATCAGTGGTACCGGTATTGATCTGGAATGGGGAAGGGGCTTTCCCAAGTCAGTTCTGTTATATGAGTTATTAGCAGGCAGCTAGTTTGAGTTGAACCATGGCTGAGCTGTTCACCTTGTAATGTTGTCTTTTTAATTTGCTGAACGTATGTCAAGTTTTTGTCTGGTTCAGGTCTGAAGGAGATACAGATTCTCTAATTGATAGTCAATAGTTTAAAGTTTAACAATATCAACAGAACTCCCCTGGGGTTAACTGAGTTTTGATGTATTGAGAAAAACATACTGTAGAATAATGGGATTTTATAAAGTAGGGATGTAAGTTTAAGAAATAAAAAACATGATAGAGGATAACTTCTTAACTTATCATTAAAACACCGAGTGGTTAATTAGGTTTTAATACCATTATGCTGTAGCTGACATGTAGGCTGCAGGCTGCACTAACTTCAGGTGGAGAAAAGGCTGGTTGACTTCATGAGCCTGCAGCGATGGATACACAAAGCTTAAGTCTCAAAAATCCACCGTGTACAACAAATGCAGAGAGTTTTATTATTACATACGGCATTTAATGCAGTTCAGTATCTCTGTAAAGTCATTGCCGCTTATTCTACTGACCACATTTTGCTCATTACTGCTGAAGTGACTTAGGGGATCTAAGACAGAATGTAGAGTGTAGTATCAGGGACTCTTGCCTTGTTTTTACTTCATCATTTAAAATGTTGAACAGCAGGAAGGTTTCTCATGAGAGGCTCAGATTTTCCTTGTTTCCAGATATCTCCAGCGCCATCAAACTGCTGAGCATTATAAAGTAATTTTGTAATGTTGTTTATCAAATTAAACTTGAAGCAGTTACTCTCAAGCTGTTTATCTTGGAAGTTTGTTACTTCTATTTTAGGCCTGAAAAAACATTTGAATTTCCTTTGTGTTTTCTTCCATCTCCTAATTGAGTCCACTGCTGTGCTATCATTCTCTATAAACCTTGGTTTGAACAATATTCTCCATTTAAAGCAAAAGTAATAGTAAAATCACTAATAATTTAGTGCATCAGGAATGTCTTGAAATCGTAAATATTTAATTTTAAGAAAGTTTAAATATTTTGCTTTTGAAAGCTAAATTCCAGTGAGATTTATTCCTAAAACTGAGGTGCCTAAAATTTCCCTTATTTTCCAGCTCTGTCAGGTCTAGGCCAGTTGAAACAAGTTTTAAAACATAAAATAAAATACTTTTGTGCAAAGTGAACACCAGTCTAGCTTCAGACATCCAAGGTGATTGCTCTCAACTACCTTCTGGATGTACCTGCCTTGCCCAGTATGTATGTGGGATACATACATAAGGACAAATATTTGAGTCCTTCTCTAGTGCCCATCTCCCCTTTTCTGTCAGGAATTTAAAGATCCCCAGAGCATGCCCATGTAAATGCCTAAATGTGTTAAAACCTTGCCAAACGTAGCCACAGTTTTATTGCAAAAATGTCATCCTGTACCAGGAATCCCTCCTTACTGAAACAGAATGAAGCAGACCAGCCTCAGTCTCTGTGGCACTAATGTGACTGTGCCCATGGTGTGAGTGCTGTACCAAAAGAGCCTTTTACTGGTTTAAGACAAAAACTGAAACAAACAAATAAACAGTCTAGGTACAGCACCCTTCCAAAAATAAAGTCGTAAGGAATACATTAGATGTAAAAATTTGAATTTCAGACAAAAGCTTTCTATCATCCTTCTAATCACCTGAATAATGGTTGAGCTTTAGTTTTTAAGTAACAAAATTTTGCAAAGAAGCCTGAAGAATCCTATGTGAGAGCTTACAGCTTGGATACAAATTACTGTCTTCATTGTCATCTAGCAGTTTATTAATCTAGCAGTTTCATTTCTCTCTCCTACCAAGTCCTCAACTCAGTTTTGAGCTTTCTAATTATTTTTTACTTTTATTAGTGCTGAACATGCTTTTCTGCCAGTGTTCTATTAGTACACTAATAAATCTTCTCGCAAGAATTTATTTAATAAGAAAACAGTTCACTCTGCAAGAAATCTGCAATTTTTAAAATTTTATTAATTTTCAGTTATTTACTGAAGACTAAAATGAGAAGGGTCTGCATAATTCTTGCAGGTAGTGCTTGTTCTCCAGCTTGTTTGCGAGAAATCTATTGCGAAGAGCAGTACTTCAAATCCCAAGCTGTGTTGTTGACCTCTATTATAAAGCCCACGGATTAGGTGGTACACTGATCTGTTCCCCAAAGTAAGGGCCTTGAGATTAAAGTGCATTTATAGTGTAAATATTTGTATTTGCTCTCAAAACCCTCCCTGCAGAAGCTCTCAAAATAATACTTAATGTGCATTTTTTCAGAAAATCCCACCAAAATCTTCACTAGCAGCTCTATTCAACACAACTGATGAAAGCTTATCTGTCTTAAAATTGTCTGAATAAACCTCCTCCACCATAAACACATAGCATTTTTAACTCAGAATACCTGTTTTCAGTGTTATTTTAAATGTTTGATGCTTCAAAAATTGCTGATTCTGGGTTTAATCATCATGTAAAGAACAGCTCATTTGGGAAAATTTTCAGGTATTTTTACTTGATGAAATCAAATTGCAAACTTTAGAAGATGGCTGAAACATGGGGAATTTTCCAGTGTGGTGTTCATGGAACAGTTCAACAGAAGCAGTAGGAAGCATTCAGTACTACTGCCCGGTCAATGACATCACCACTGTTATTTTGACTTAAGGCTCACCAAGATTTTGCCAAAGATAGCTTCATTTACACAGGATTTACAAATGTCTCTAGAACAAGGAAATCATTCATTCAGTTTCCCTTTAACCACCTCCAGGCTAAAGATCAGGAAGAAAATAGTAGCTGACCTGCAGTCATCCTCCACCGTAGATGCTGTTGGCATCCAAATGCTCTCTCCTAAGAATACCTTGAACTGTGCTTTTCTTCCCCAAGCAGATGATTCCTCACTGTTGTGATAGATGAAAGCCTGAACATCAAAGAGAAGCAGATATTTAAGGAAGAATAAGGAAACACAGCTATCTGAGGAACCCTGTGTGGATAAGCAGCAGCAAGCATAGATGTTTAGCTGAGAGTGAGGGGGCTTTTGGTTTTGAGGGAGTGAAACGGAGGTGTTCGAGCTGATGCTCCTGTGCAGAGCATCGCTGCCATTCACGTGTTAAGTGGAGATTGTGGCAGCAGGATGTGCTACAAGGCCAGCCCGAGGTTGTGCAGTTTGGACATCTGTGTATGAGCACACATGTGCTTGCACTCAGCCTGGAGGAGCGTTCGAAACCAGATGGAAGGTCTGGGTAATGTTCACATCACCTCATAGCATTTCACATGTGGCTTCTTCAAAGCGGGCAATAGTAGCAGTGCAGCGCAGGCTAAGATCTTAGCTCAGCCACAGCCATAGCTCTGATTGTTACCTGAACTGGATGGTGCAGATGCCTTCTCTCAGAAAATACATGACAGTGACACGCTGTGTAGGATTTGCTGTATTTGCCACAGCAGTGCCACAAATCACTTATATCCAGTAAGTTTAAAAGACAAAGCAATATGGTGTCGTATTTCTGCATGTACAAATAGGAGTAATTTTACTTCCTACTGGAAAAAAGGCTTAATTAAGATGATTTGGGGGAGCGACAGCAGGGAAAAGGGGGAAACTATTTTAAGTACCTTTCAGAGTACCTTGATACAGAGCCTTTTGCACCTACAGCAGTTTAAAGGGAGTCTAGCTTATCTGGTTGGCATACATAGCTCTACTTAAATCTAAATGAAACTCTTTTCTTCCCTGCCAGCCGCTGAGACCTGAGGAACCCAAGAATAACTGTTTCATTCCCACAGTCTGGTTCCTTTGTTGTGAGAAAATTCCTAGCATGGACTCAGCATCAGCTGCAAGAGCCTGGCACAGAGTCTGAAAGCTGATTTGTCCTACTCTATGCAATGTACATTTAGTGGTGTCTAGGAATTTGTCTTAAAATGGAGATTCTGGAAATCTCACCTATTTTGAACCCACTGACTTCACGCACATGCGCACAGACACACGTAACTGAAAATGCACAACATCTGGGAGACGGCTGTAAATGCCATTGGCTTTTCCAAGTGGTAAAAAGATTGGATAATGTTTTATGTGAGCTTCTGATAATATCACTTCTAAGGAATATTTTTCACATCTGAGTCATCCATTTGTTTTCATGCTGTTCTCTGTCACTACAGCTACTTCAGGACTTTCTCACATGATCTGCCAGAGATTAGTCACTGTCCCGGTGACATTGTGTACAACCTCCTCTTCTCCCAAGGGGCAAGGGTTTTATTCCAGTTGTATTGTGGTGGTAGTTTGGGTCAGTGCTTTTGTTGTGGCTCTTTGGAGATGGGTCTCTGATTTTGTTTGCTTTAGGAATTGTGAGGGTATAAAAAGCTCCTGTTGTGGTAAAACAGCAGAAACATCTGCTGAAGAGTGGGAGGAGGAGGAGGCTGCTAACCAAATGCAGCAGCAGGGAGCTTGCAGTTCCTCCTCCTCTGCTCTCACCGCTAGATGTGAACCTGCTGTAATAAAAGGGCTGGCACCACAACACAGGCTCCAGGGGGAAACAGGTCTCAGGTCAGCCAGCTAGAGAAACCTCAAAAGAAAACATTAAAACTGAATAAACATTGGAAATAGTTTTGGTAGATTAATTCACTCCATTCTATCCCTAATGCGGTTCAGAAGTTGTGTGTAAACTCCAGGGAAAGTAGAAAGCAAGGCAAATTTGTGCAGCCTGCTGCTTCTGAAAGTACTGTCAGCCTTTACACATCAAACTTCTGATTCCTTTATTGAAAAATGAGTGAAATAGGTGGAAATCACATCACTAGAGGTCGGTTTCAAATCATACTCTGCAGTAACCACCTGAAGCATCTGTACTTCTTGTTTGCTCCAAATGAGTGTGCAGCCTGCCCTCTGTTTGGCTGGCTTGAGCAGTGAGAACAGCTTGCAATTCTTTTATGTGAAGGATGCAGACCATTTCATCATCCTCTCAAAAGCAAGCTGCTGATTAAATTACTGATGATTTCTTGCTTTTATTAGGATCAGAAGGCAGAAAGTTCTGGGAAACAGTAAAGAAGATAGGGAGGTAGATTTCTTACGAAATAGAGACAGAATCATAATCTCAGGAATGGTGGTTGTGAGCTTCCTATGAGAAGGAAACAAAACACACACTAGAAATCTTGTAGGCAAATAACAGATCATCTTACTGAGAAGATGTAAGAAATCAGGGGAAAGCTTTAAGGTACAACCATCTAACCTAGAGGTCAAATTATTGGCTTTTGTAGCTTTACCACATCCTTTCACCTTACTGATTTAATCAGTGACCACACAGTCAGGACAAGGTGTGGAGAGCCAGCACAGAAATGAAATAGCAGTCTGTGTGTTTGATCTCTGCTCTGAAAACCATGTTTGCCCCTAGATCTGGAGAGCTCTCTGCTTCAAATTGTTTCATATGGGTTCTAAAGATGAGATGGGTGGGATTGAAACAGAGCAGTTGTTCTACCCATCTCACCTGGTATTGCTCTGTGCTGAGAGCAGGGGAGCTGGGAGGAGTGGAGCAGTGTCAGGGCAGTGAGTGTCATGTGCCTCAGCTGAGAGCAGATCCTATGGGATGTCTGGCTTTTAGAGGTGACAGGAGTTGCCTTTGCCCCATTATCCCCAGACTGCAGAGGAAAGGTCAAGACTTTCAAATGTGTTTTGAAGCCATATTTTATCTCTGCTTTCTAACTGCTGCTGCTGCTCTCCAGGGGTTGACGATGATGGTGTTTGGCTCTGATGCTCTGCTAAGCTTGGATGTACTCAAGAGTGACTGTTTGCAGTGTCTATACACCAGCAGTTACAGTGAGGCATCTACCAAAGACGTGTTTGTATTCTAAATACATGCGGATAACGCTCTAGATTGCAAATGCTGGTATTCTGTAGAGGGCTCCACAGAATAAACCTTGGAGTGACTGATTTCTGCCTTTATTCAGAAAGCCCGGTGCTTCCGTGCAGTCTTGTGTAGATGCTGTCAAGAAAAGATGTGGTTGTGTCTTTTGGGAAAAACTCTTGTGAGGATCAGTGTCTCAGATGTAGTGGGTAGTTACACTTCATTCTGGTCTTGTAAGTTTTTATACAGTTCCGGTAGTAATACATTTTGGATCAAAAACGGCTTACAGTCTTTCATGTTGCCTGTCAAAATAGCACACCAGATTTCTACCAGATATGGATTTGATGAATTTTATCTTTAAATTATGCAGATAGGGAGCTTATAATTGAGTGATACCATGTTTCTTGGTAGCATCTCAGTAACTGGGCCCATGTTTGGACTGAAGCAGAAAGCTGTAAGCGCTAAAAAGCATCCATACCTGTCATACCTGGAGTTTTGGTGGACATTGCTGTGCCTCAGCTTTGATGGACAGGAAGGAGAAGGATCATCCTTTGTCTGTGATGATTCATTTGTGTGCCAGTGGAGGTCAATGACAATGGTCATCTCAGCATTGCAGCCTTTTGAGTTTTTAGTATATTACAGGTAATGGGAAGAGGTTTTGTGTGCAGAACTTCTCTTATTGGCACTCTGTATATTTCTTTGTAAAAGGTCCTTGTTTTTTGGAGTAGATGTGAATCCAGTCTGGATGGCAAAGGAGCTCGGAAGTCATGTATTTCATCCTATATATCTGCTGAATTTCATTCTCTTTGCTTTAAAACAAACCCCACAAAACATGTGATTTAACTTCTCTTTTAAACCAGTTGAAATTACAGGTTATCTTTTGTTTATGAAGGCATTGTTTAGTTTGAAAAAGATAGAATAGGAATAGTAATTTGTGACCCAGGTCAATCAAGCACTTCTGCATTTTGAAAACTCAGTTCCTCTAATTTCCTGACAAGTTTGGTTGCAGTTTTCCTTTATGTTTTCTGGTTTGATTTAATTTTATTTTTCTTTTAACTTTAAAAACCTCCCTCCTCCTTTTTCTTGTCATTCAGTCAGAAATGTTGAGGAACTAAAGTTTCTAAAACCCCAGCTTATGGAATTGTGGGTTCCTATGAGAGATCTCCTATGGGAGATCTCAGCTTTGGGTGGGAGCGTAAGTTCTTATATTGCTTTTTGTTTGCTTTTTTAAATAAGCAACTTTGACTTTTGATCTACCTAAACTGAACAAATACCTCAAAAAACCCCTGAAATAATCCACAGCACTGCTTATATAGTGTGAAAATTGTTAGTAATTTGTCTTGAGTTTTAATGTGACTTTTTTTTTTTTAACATACAACCTTACTGATTTTTTGTTTTGGGTTTCAGTCTTTGTATGCAGACATAGGTGCTGACTTATGATATTTCACCCAATAATTATGAAATACTGTTCGGTACTTTCTGGAGCATCAGTCCTTCCTTTCCCATCTTGTGTCATGAGGTATAAGTCCCTTTCCTTTTGCAGAGTTCTGGCACCTGTACCCAAACTATCGGTGATGAATGTTCATCCATGATGAATATTCTCCTCAAAGCTTTCTAGCAATAAAAACTAAACTTCTTCAGATGACCGACTAAAAATTCCACCTGAAGTCCAGCTGGCTCAGAAAATGTTGTACTTGTGAGCTAATGCTACAGGATGTTTTCACTTTGTTTGTCTTCATTTCTGGTTATGTTTTATACTGTGTTGGCACTGCAGTGCAAGACCACTCTGTGAGGACTAGTGTGACATGGATAATTTTTGATGGTGACTCAAAAGGGCAATTCAGCCTTTAACTGGTTCCTGGTCATTCTAACAGGAGATAATATAAAGAATGAGAGAACATGTTGGTAAAACACTGAGCTTTTCATTTTCTTGTTCTCATGGTTATTCTTTTGTGATAGCAAAAAAGTAGGTGAACAAACTAATTCTCTGGAACTGAGCAACATTGGGTAAACTGGTTGTATTTAATCATTGTAAATGTACCTGGTGTTAAACAATGTTTTATTTTGGTAGCTGGTGGTCTTCTATGAACACACGGTGCTTTCAAAGCCCCATCACCCAGCACCCGCCGCCAGGCCTGTCAGCACTTTCATCTGAGCTGTCCTTAGTCTTTCCTGCTGTGAGAAAGGATGACATGTCATTTTATCTGCCTTGCAAGCAAACACAAAGGCTGGATTTCCTGCGTGTTTTTTAATTCTCCTCCATGGGGATGAAGGCTTGTGTATGAAGAGACACTGATTAATGCCAGCTGTTTGATTTGCAGCTGAGGACAGGTCCCAGCTGAAACACTAAAGGCATTTTGTCACCAGGAGAACCAGTGCCCAGTTCAGCGAGCTGAAACTGTTTCCCTTCAATAGGCTTTTCCAAGCACCTTAGACATAGAGATGGTAAATCTAGATCTTTATCTTGAGACTTTGTCTTCTGAATCTGTGTTATCTAATCTGTGTTCAGTACCTAATCTTTGTAAGGGTGATTAAGCCATTATAACACTTCGTAGTGAACTGTTCACTGCAGATTTTGAAAAAAGGAAGGGCTATGTAGCTGGAGGTCTGAGAATATAGATGGTTGCTGAACAAGTGGATGATAGCAGACTTTTGATATGAGAGTGGAATTGAAGATTTTACTGAGGAGTTTTGCACCATGGTCATTCTCCCCTTCTTTTATTTCTGCTCCCTCTAATTTTAGTCCATCTCATCCCACTACTTCCTAAAAGAAGCTGTGACCAGTTTGTAAAACAGGAGCAAAATCTTGACAGAATAACTGATTTTTAAGAAACTGTTATGAGCAGGGCATCTTTCTAGGCAAACCTGACATATTTTACATATCCTTTCCCAGAAGGGAATGGGCTCTGAGGAGTGCACTTAACTTAGTTTGTAAACTTGTTACTGTGGGAAGGTCAGGATAGAGGAGACAGATTAGGGGCAGGAGAAAGAGGATTAAATGTCCAACAAATATTTTAATAATAGTAAAGCCTATAAAATCTAGATTGAACCTACTGGGATATATCTATTTATGTGCTTTTCTGTGGGTTTTTTTCATAATTTGTAGTCTAGAAATTTTTGTGGCATATGTGCGTTGCTTGGAGCTCAAAAGTCTTTCTCCAGCTTTGCTGACAGGTAGTTGTTGGTATTTGCGTGGGTTACTGCCATGTGCTGTAGGCCAGGAGCAGGGAACTGGCTCCTTTGCAAGGGTCAGCGAAGCCTTTTGGACACCCTTCTGCAGGCCATGTATTAACAGATAACTTTGTAGTATTTGGTGATAGCATACAGAAAATCAGCCACTGGTCATATGCAATTAAGCTGTAGACTATATTTCCTAAGAAGTGCTGGCTTCTGACTCCTGTCTGTTTAATTTATGTTCTGTCTTAATTTGGTTCAAAAAGTTTAACTCAGTACTGTATGACTTACAGTGCACAGCTAAAATATACAGTGCAGTGTTTGTCCTTTCAGCCTGGTACTGAACCATAAACTGCTTTCTAAAAAGAAAGAAAACTTCTTCATGTTCGTATCGATTTCTGTGTTTCTGATGCAATTGAGGATGCTGGATTGGAGCTAGCAGGAGAGGGAACTGTAGAGTTGATTTGTACCATATGGGTTCGGTTCTCCACCTCCAGGTGGCTGCACTTGGGGCTTTCTGAAGCCTTGTCCATGCTGAAAGTAATCATGTTCAGGTTGGCATATTGTCATTGAATATTATGATTGTTTTTGCTGCAACGTTGAGATTTGACTTAAGGCATTTTTATATGTTTCCAGCATTGAAAAAAGTTAAGTCCTCTTTCATTTTTTTGCTGTAACATTTAACATTCGTGTGGCATATATTTTGAATTCCACAAGATAATACTTCTTTTTACAATGATACTTCTCACTTATTTTCGTGAGAATCCCATGCTGCTCTTTCTGCTTTCCAATAGTTACTTGGCGAACTTCACAAAGGAGTTGAGTATCGTTAAGAAAAATGTATTTTGCAATGTGGCAATTACAGCTGGCATGAAAGTTGCTCAGAATTATTGGTTGTATGGATAGCTTGTTTGGTCTGACTGTTTTTCCTTTTAAGAGGGGCTCTGATTACTCTTTATTTTTACACATGATGTTTACTGTGATCTATAATTTTGTTTCATTCAGATGCTAAGCCAGCTGGATTCATGTTTCAAAACAAATTGCCGCCTCTTCTTTTTTTAAAACTTTTTTTAAAAATCCTACTCTTTTTAGAAATCTTATAACTTGGCAGGCACTTCTGATTTAATAGAACTCTTTGTTCTTTTGGAGGTGTTGTGGCCAAAATATTTTTTTCTTTTCTTTTCTCCATGCGAATAGAATGCATTTTTTTAATGTTATTTTTCATTGTCTGCCTTATTAAACTGTAGATGAATTTTGCAGAGTTTGCTTCCTGGAGAAATTTCTGAAAGGTGATCCTGTTTTGCGTGCAACTGCATACTTTGTCTAGCTACCTGTTTCTGTGTTGCTCGTGCACAGTGTTTGACTTTCTCTTGCATCTTCTTCTGTGAATCTGCTCTTGTTTTCCCCTTTATGTATAAGCCCTTGCAGCCAGATCCATTGCAAAGGAACATTTTTCAGCGATGTTTTCTGCTTTCTGATATAATGTAGAGCATTTTAGTTGAGGCGATCTTTTCTGTTGCATACTGAGCCTGTTTGTGGCAGTCTCTGCAGAATGAGGATAGAGGTTGGGGCAGAGGAATGCAGATATAGTTATCAAGAGCTGTGAAAGGTGCAGCGTAAATGAGTACACGGTGGGTTTAGAGTGATTTATAAAACTTGCAAAGATGTTCCTCTTTGAAAGCATAGCTGAGCCTCTAAATCACTCATACCAGTGTGTGCTCACTGTTGGGGTTAGGGACTCGAGGAACCATTAAATCAGAGTGCAAGGGAAGGGTGTCAGGAGCGCTGAAGGTTGTATGGATGAGGATGAGGTGAAACACGGAACAGCACAACAGCTGTAAGAGGGACCGTGTGGCGATGGGGCTGCCCATGGCAGGAAGCCAAAGCTCTTTTGCCAGCTGGCTGCACACCTTGGCATGGCCTGGCTATCGGTGCCTCTCAGGCACTGCCCTCCGCGCCTGCGCAGTGCCAGCGGCAGCAAAAACCCAGGAGAGGATCAGGAATAGAGAAGGCAAGAGAGAGCAAATACAGAATAGGGAAAGAGAAAGCATTAGTAAATGCTAAAGCAGTGCATCATGCTGATGTTGCTGAGTTGTCATGCATTTACACATGTTGATGTTGGCTTTCCTAGTTTGTTAGAAGGATCTGATACTGTTTGTAAAAGCATTTGAAGATGAAAAATGAATTTCCTGAGATGTATTGATGCTATCATTCCAGGCAAAGCTCAAGGCAGGAGCAAATGAGGTGACTGCAATCAAGTTGCTGCTTATGTTTGTATAAACCAACATCTCTGACATATTTAAAATTAAGAGGTCTTAAAATCATTTCACTCAAAGACCATGTTATCTGATCTTTTTTCTTTCGTTCATACTCCATTGAAATAACATGCTTGTGTAAGTAACTTTCCCCAATAAAAGGCCAAAAAGAAATATCCGTTACGTTCAATTTCTGTATAAACTTTGGCAAAAAGTAAGGTTAAGGTTGAAAATAAAAGGTATTAATGGAGATTGCATCCAGAACTGCATGCAATGGCAGACTTTCTGAATTGCTTATAAAACTGTAGCAATAAATAACTTTTAAGGTGCTGTAGCTTTCAAAATTACTTTTTGCTTAGTGTGAGGGAGTCATATGCTGCTTTGAGACAAGAAACCACCATCTAGGATGTGGTGTCAACCTGCAAAGTACAGGTAGTCCAGCATTCTCTAAAGGACATAAGGTATCCAGCAAAATACCTGAAAAAGAAAATAGCTAGATATTTGGATGAAGCTATTCCAATGAATGTTGTGTATTATTGATAATTGTTTTGTTCCATGAAGCAGAACTAAGTATTACTGTGTTTGCAAGGTGAGACTGAGAACGAAACTTGATGCTACCTCCCATCTGATTTTAGTTTGAGGGAAAGTTTTGTAAAATATCCGAATGAAGGTTCTTTTCAGTTTCCGTGGCTGAAGACTGAGTGCTTGAAAAAATATGTATCATGGCATTGATGTTGTTTTGGGTCCCCGTCTCCGCTCTGATCTTTGGTATCAGCTTTGGCAGTCCCTCGTGAGTGGTAGCACAGCCAGCTCCCTGGGACCCTTCCAGTCTGCCCTACTGCAGATTTACTTTGGAGTACGTGTTTTAGGGCAATTGCCTCCAAAAGAAACTAATAGTCTTTAGTCTTCTCTGGTAAATGTTGGCTTGACTTAGGTTCCTTGAGGAACAAGAAAGTTGAGTTCTGATTGGCATTGTAAAGTAGCATCTTTCGTGTGGGAGGCCCTCGGCGCCTCTGCAAGCGTCTTGTCTTTGGAGAAGCTCTGCCCAGTCAGTCAGAGGTTGCTGCCAGCCCAAATAGCTCCGGCAAGGAGTCAATGAGTGCTCTGTTGCCTTCCCTTTGTCTGGCCACATTTTAACAAAGCGCCTGTGTTTGCGGGGTGGTGGAAATGCCATGCCTTGCCGCAATAACCTGAGTGGGGGCTATATGAAAAGTTTCCATTTTTAGCTTTTCTTAAAATAATGAAAAGGATTGTCTGGGGCAATGTTGATGTGAAATGAAACTTTGAACTACTGAGTAAATAAAACCACTGAACGTATGTGATTTGAAATTTTGAAGAAGCCACTGTGAAATGGTAAACTTGTCCTTGTGTCTAAGTGGAGTGAGGGTGGAGTTGTCTAAAAAAAAATAATTAAAAAAAAATCAGAATCTTTTTTATTCTTGTCTTTAAGATGACAAAAGTAACATTGCGTCTGACATTTAAGAACCAAAGCTTGTGTAAGGGCAGATGAAAATCTGTGGAGTAAGTACTTGGGAAGCTTGGCCTTCCAGGTGAGCAGCAGGCTCCAGGCTGCCAGGGCTCACAAGCACCTGACCTCCAACCCTGCCTGGATAGAGGCTTCAGTCAGCTCCTGGGGCTCCCACCCTGCTCCAGCCTACAGGTGCTGCCTGTGCCACCTCCTCACAGGTCTCCTGGGGTGACAGGCTGGAGGAGGTGAGCTCTCTGCAGCCCCTGGCTCTGCTTGTGTCAAGGCAGCACCTGTGGTCAGCGTGTCCCTGAGGCAGGAACCTCCCAAGGGATGGGGAATGAGGGATGAGAAACCTTTAGCTGGCCCCAGTTACATTAATTTTTTGGCAGATTGAGGCTGTTTATAGTAGCAATTTCCTGACATTACAAAATGTGGGAGCTTGGGAAATTTGCAACCTGGAGAAGGCTAATAAATATTTTACTTGATATTTCCTTGCAAAAGCTTTTTCTCGTCCTGGAATGAGCCAAGTATGTGTGTCAGAATGCCGTTTAATTAAAATCCTCAGGGTTTGGTGGTTGTTTGGGGATTTTTTGAGGTTATGGCTTTGTTTGTTTATTTTTGAGGGGGGTTTTCATATATAAATAAAGCTATGATAATGTAGGAAAAGTTGTTTTCCTAGCAGAGTTTACTTTTCATTTAAATACTATAAAGCAGATACTTCTTTGACCTATTTTAGTTGTCTTTTAGTAGAGCTAATGTACATTAAAATAGTATAGATTGTGGAGAACTAACTGTGTTTGTGTCAGGTTGACTTTTAGTGGAATACACTGATGTCTCAGCCAAAGCAGATCGATTGGTGGTCACCACTGGCCTGTTGCCCACTATGGCATGGAGGTCAGCAAGAAAGGATGGGAACAGAAGAAGCAAAGAGAACACAGTATATTTAAACCTGGGGAAAACTGCTTTTTCACTGAAGTCAGATAAATTTGGAATACTTTTTCCTAGAAGACAAAACTGATGGTATTCATAGTGCATTGTTTTATTTTTGCAGTTTTTGATAGAGCTTACTTCTTTATGCCTTCCTGAATATTTACTTGCAAACAGGCTATATGGTATTTATGGGCTTATTATTCTTTTATATTTATGAGCTCCATGTCATGCAGCTCAGTGTTAGTTTCCATATTCTTCTCCCTTTAGTTGTACATATAGTCCCTGTCCTTCAACTTCCACTGTCTGCTACTGTCTGACAGCCTTCTTTTCATACTCCCGTTTCATTTGAGCATTTATGTTGTTTTCTTGTTACATGGAAAGATATTTAAAGGAGAGCTAAGCTGCCACTTCTGAGCGGTGGCTGGTAGAGCCAGAAGCCCAGTGGCAGCTGTCAATCAGGTTATTAATCCACTTGGGAAGGTTTTCCTTACATACAGCAATTTTGAGGCTGCTGTGCATCAATATATTGTGGTTGCAGTTCCAGGCTGTTGGCTTGATTTTCTTCGTTTTCTTTGTGTTGAGCATTTATATTCTTCACATACCCTGATTTGTTTTGGGATGAGTTGAAGCTTATTTCTGGCTGGGCAGTATCTGGTTTTCACTCTCACTGTTCACTAGTGGGTGGCCTCTGCCTCTCGACCGGCTGCTAAAGGTGGATATTTTTGTGCTATTGTTTAAGACTCAGTTTTGCATTCAGAAGTCTCTTATGTCATTGGCTAAGTAGTCAAGACACCTAGAGCAAGATTTACTGCCATTTCTTCTGGAGTAATTAATCAGAATTTGCACTGACTTTATTCACACCAGACTTTCAAGGGAATGAATGAAATGGGAATCTGTCTCGTCTTTTTCAACTTTCTGACTTTTCTGGAAGTCCTGGTAAACAGAATGAGTAGCTTCACAGAGCCTATTGATTTAAACTCTGCAAACTGATGTCATGGTTATTTGACTCGGTTTTAGGAACTGTTCCTGGGTTGAAGTATTATTAATGGAAGCAAATCAGGATAGAGTCCTTGCCTTGGCCCAGGAACGTTTGTGTGTAGCTGGGATTGCCCCCATTCATTTGCAGGAACAGGTGATAGAAGTCTCCTGCTTTGGGGAAGACAGGGAGCTGTGGTTGCACCACCACACTGAGTAGGATATTGCCCTTCATTCCCTGGAATGCAAGTAGCTTTATATAATACAGACTTTGTAATACCAATAAAAAGTGCTTTCTACTACAGATGATCCCTCTCTGTCTCAGCAACTTGGAAATGTGCTGAATAATACTTAGCATAATACATGGAAAATAAGACATTTATCAGGGGCGACCAACTCACTTTTTGGCACTTTTTGCTCTTCTTCTGTTTTGCAATCTTTTTTTTTAATTATTATTTTTTTCTCCCCTCAGGCTGTGGTCTGTGGGGGAGGCTTGTTTCTAAGGAAAAAAAAAATGCTGATACAATGTTGAAGAGCAAAACTCAGCACTAAAGCTGCTCAACTAGTTGTGAAGTCCCAGGAGCATTCCGTACTTCCAGTTAAATAAGCTCTTTCACACTTGGTTGCAATTTCCTAAGACTTGTTGCCCTTTCACTAGGGAAAGTATTTTAATGATCACTAAAGTTGTTAAACTCTGTACTTGAGACCCTAAATCAACGTGTTGATCATTCAAACCAAGAGGAAAAGGTAATAGCTAGAACCCCAAGTATTGCATGAGTGCCACAGACCTTGCACCTTTGCCCTCTGTGAGCTGCTGCAGCTCCCAACTTGAGGGAGGGTGTGCGAGACCAGGCATGCCTGGGATCTGTCTGGCACCCAAATTCTTTTATTATTTTATAAAATCAGTCTCACAATCAAATCGCTTGGGTGAAAATTCAGGGTAAATTTCTATTAGAAGAAAATTTTTGACTGTCAGAGTCTTGGAAGGTCATGTGAAAATGTTTGCACATGTCTCCTAAAACTTGAAATGGGAAGTAAAATAATCTCTAATTTAATAATTTTAAGATGATTCCATCTTTTTAAAAAGCAATCCTAAGATTTCTGAGCAACAGAGTTTGACAGCGTTGGGCACCGGCAAGATTTGAAAATGGCAAATACTTTCACTGTCATGTATTTGTAGCCAAAACAATAGTATGAGGCTGCAGCCCATGGTGGGTCTCAGAGCACAAAACCAGAGAGAAAGCTGGGTCTGTTTATGTGGGACTGTTCTTCTGACAGCTTGGTGTTGTGTGGTTGAGCTACAGCAATGCCAGATCTAGCAGCAGCTTTATTAACCTATGATAAATCTTATGCTCCCTTGAGTCTAGTCAGGCAGAAAGTTCTAAACTGTACAATGTAGGTTTGGGGCAGCATTATTCTTCTGCTGAAGTTAATCACTCGCTGCTACAGCTGTTAGTGTTGCTCTGCATTTGATGCTCATGAAGACAAAGATGGAAAAGAGAGGAGTGTTCTTTGTTACTCAGATTTATGTTACAATTTTGTCAGACGCTTTTGGACAAGCATAATTTTCTTCTGTTGTTGCAATCTAGGACAAACTTAAAGTGAATCTGTTCTTTCTCATATTTCAAAGTAGAAAATGTGATTCAACTTCCAGGGGTCAAACCAATCCCTACTATTTCTTTCTAACTACATTTCAGAGTTGTCTTTTTTTACGCCCCCCCCCATGACTGAGATCCAGCCAACACAGTCTCTTCTTCATTCCTGCCATTCAACATCTTATTGAATTTTGACTGCAATAAAACTAAAATTTATCTCTGAGTTTGCCTTCAAGCCTGTTTCTTAGTTCAGTTTCATTTGTGTCCAGATATTGTCTTGTGAAACTAATATACTTGAATTGCAGAAACACTGTTCAATGATGCATGTTTTCTCTTGAGCTTGCTGCCTATCGGGATTAGATGTAGTCTTAGAAAACAAGGAAGGCAACCATATCAAAGGCTCGTATAGATGCCAGAAAGTATAAAAAATCCCATACCTGTTTAGTATTGAAAGTGTTTCTAATGCACTGGGAGCATTTTCTGTTGATTTGTGTGGGATGCTTAGCATTTCCACCAAGTCTCCTGAGGCAGGGGCAAGTGAAGAAGTGCTGGGACTGGTGTTGCCACTTGGCTATCAAAAACCAACTGGTTTTGCAATCCAACTGCATATAAAGGAAAATGCAGTTAAGAAACCAAAAGAAAATGAACAAATAAAACTGTGTAAAATTGGTGAATTATAAGGATCTGGTGAAGGTATAAAGTAACTGCCAGTTCCCCTCAGAAATTCCATGCAACTCTACTTCTGAGTCAGAGGGATAAAAAAAAAATCCAGTTCCTTTCAGGCATGGGGGGAGAAGTAGCTGGCTGGAACAGAAAATGGAAGGAAAAAGAGATTTTAAATGAAGGTTTAGTCTTTGAGAAATGCACAGGCAGACCAGGTGAGCAGTCCAGGAGAGTCTGAGGTTGTTGGCAGTGTGCCAGAAGGCGGCGAGGAATTTTGGAAGGGGCCAGGCGAGTGATAGGAGACAGAAGGAAATATTGGAGGTTTGGGGAGACCTTACAGGGGTCTCAGATTAGTTTTCATTTTTAATTTTTTTTAAATCAGCACAGGACTGAATCCAAGTTTCTAGTCAAGTGTCAAACCTGCAGATAAAGACCTACACAGAAACCTGGCTTGTAGCTGCTCTTTCCATTTAAGCATGTGTAGGTGACATGCTTCTGCCATTTCATTGACCTTTTCTGGTCTAGACCTGAAAAAGGAACGCTGAAAATCTCCTACATGTTGCTTGTAACTTAAAAGAGCAAAAAATGAAGCCAAATGCAGGTGTTGGGCTGGGTGGGAAGCACTGATCCTCCAACTCCCCAGTGGCTGCCATAGGGGCTGTGAAGGATGACCTCTATCTCAGACATCACCAGTTAATTTTTGTCTTAGTTAATGTAAGTGAAAAGAAATTTAGGTTGTTGTAGCATCACTGAGTGTCAAATCTAGACCAACTTTTTGTTAGTGGTATTCCAGCAGCCAAAACCATATTGATTCTCCCACATCTGTTGGGTTAACAGGGTAGGAAAATGTTATGGGGCTAACCAGGCTTATCCAGGAGTCACCACTGTCACTGATATCACAAGATTGACCTTGACCATTGATTTTTTGTCAGGCTAAGAGTCCTTTACAGCTGCGGTGTCAAACGGAGAAGCTGGAGAAATTTTTTTCTTCACCATGTGAGGGGTGAGGTGACTGAGATATTTGTCCAGTACTGCTAACAAAAGTTTACTTAATGCAGAGTGGAATTCTGATCTGCAATTGCCTTAATCCGCATTCCTCAGTTTTCTCCTGACCACAACCAATCACATACCCGCACCACAATAACACACTCTGATTGTGGTAGTGCACCTGTGCTGCGTAGGTTTCCTGGCCAACTTTTTGTTAGGATTTTCCACTGATTTTATCTTTGAACTGTAATGATTTTATTCCTTACAAAGATTTTCAATCAAGTTAAAAAATTTCTTCTGGAAAATTACTTTTATCTAGATACATTCAAAACTATTTTAAAAATAACTTGCTGTTGGTCAGTTGAAGTCCTTCCTAAGAAGTTTGGTTAGGTAGAGAAAAGTGTCTGGAAATAACAATACTTTCAATTTTCATGGTTGTACTATTATCATTAAGAAATAATAAGGGAAACAGAATTGCCAAACAAACAGGTTATCAAAATGTGTGCTTGTGTTCTGACCACAAACCACCAGTTCTGCTGCTTGAATGCATTTTATGTCATGAGGACTTTGAAATACAAGCAGTAAAAGAAAGCACATTTTATTGAAGAATATATGTAAGGTCTGCTAAAAGTAAAGCCAAATCCTTGCTGCTAGAATTGCAGTGGAGCTGGATGTAATATCTTGTGTCTTAATAAAGGAATAATGTCTATGTTGGCAAATAACGAATGTGAAATGAACTCTTTTTGTTCACCTTTTTTTTATGCTTTTTATCAGTGTCTGTGTTTTAAATCAAAAGTATGTTTGCAGAAACCGGTGTAGGTCTCATTCATTTTGTTAATCATTACAACTTTCCACTTCAGCTCCTTCTGAGTGAACTCAGTTCTTGAGTGTAGCCAAACTGTTCTTACTTGTCATTGATTTTTAATGTATGGGGGCCTAAGTGTCCAGTAGCAGATGAATAAGCTTTTTAGGAGTAGTTGGAGTAAATGATCTGATACTACACAAGAGCTTTTACTATTTTATTTGACTTTCATTTGGTAAACAGATGTATTTAATTTTGCTGCTACTCTGTAAATAATTATACTACAACACAAAGCCAAACTTAGGAGTTGTTCAGCAACAAAAAAGAATCCATGAATTCCCATGCCTGTTTGAGTCCTTCTGAAGTGGAGCACGCACCTGGTTTTAGGCTACAGTAGACGCTGCTTGCACAGGTCTTTCTGCAGTATACATCCCTGCTGTGTTTGGCACACAAAGGCTACTTTCTGACCTGTTGCCTGCCTTGTAGAAGGTCAAGCAAACACCATCCTTTTCCATACATGGTACAGTAGTTAATTCAGAAAAGGTAGGGGTTTCTTACATCTGTCACTTATGGGCAGCCTGGTGGTACTGGTTCACTTGGTTTTTGGTCAAGTTTTCTGTTTTAAATTTGGTGAGAGGGATTTTAGACTTACACTCTATGGATTCATGTTGTTTCATTTTTGTTGTTCTGGCGTCTTCCCATGTTTGACCTTTCTTTACCCTTTCCCTACACGCTTAAAATCATGGATATTAATTTTTGTATGTCATAAATTTTTATGTATAGATTAAGCCTGAAGTACCACACAAGTCAGAAATTCAGGCTAAAAATGGAAGAACTGGCCTATGTTGTACCACCACAAGCCCCAAAAAGCATCTCCGCAATGAATGAGACACTGAATTTTACTGCCTGTGGAAATCCCCCAAAGCACAGTTAGCCTGGCTAATTATCTATGTATTGATATTTAAGTGTTGTAAACAAGTGTAGTCACATGCTCAATCTTTACCAAAATCTGAATCGTGCTTACTGCCCTAGGCATAAAAAAAAAAAAAAATCAAAACCTGATGCATTAACTCCAGTATATGGAAACAAAGATTTTGTGAATAAAGAGCTAGAGAATAAGAGGCATCTTAGACATAGACAACTGACTGCACAGCAAAGATTTCTTTCGCAGGAATATCAAAATTATATGTATTGTTTTCCCCTGTAAGAAGCCAGCAAAATGTGCTTTAAAGCTATATAGATGAACAGGTGGGAGTGAAAAAGGTAAGTAACATCAATTATGTCTTTAGGACATCAGAAATTTTACTAAACGGAATACATTTCTCAGAAAGAGATACTGAAATTGGTACCATAATGAGATATATTACAAGACCTGCAAAATAAGGACTTTCTTAAAGAAAGTATTTTAAATATTGTGGCCTATTTTCATCTTTCATTCCATGTCTGACCAGGTGATACAGTTCCTAGAAATTCAGGACTTCTTTCCCTTTTTGGTTTAAGCTTATAAAATCATCTTCATCCTTCTTGTTAACAGATTTACATAGATGTACACAGATTTACATAGAATACAAAGTATTCTTACGTCACCATTCTGCTGCTTAAACATAACACTTACAGTTAAGGAAAAAAAAACCAGTAAAATAATGAGTAGCTGGCAAGTTCCAGTAGAAACAATATTTGCATTAAAGCACTTCAGCTGAGAAGAAGGGGGAGTTTATGTCCCAAAAGGGAATCTCATTTTGTTTGCGTGGTTAAGTTCAGCATATATTATACAGAGTTTTTGGAGATTACTTTTTATATTGTGAAAGCATTCACTGGCGTTTTATGTGGTTTATTCAGTATGAGGTTTTTCATTCCTGGGTATTCCCGTCATGACTGTGTGCAATACACTGCTATCTGTTTCAAAAATCAGAAGCAACCAACGAACTCCCTTTAAAAACACCAAACCAGCATCCCCACAGACTTAAATTTATTTTACTCTAAAATACCTATGATTTGTATATGATCCTAACAAATTGTGTGTGCATGCACATATATGCATGAGTAGAACACACCCTACATAATTGCATATACATGTGCACAGAAGCACAGGCATTCATAGCACATGAATCAATTGCACTCAGGTAAATCCTGTTTATAAATTATGTTTCAGTAGCAGCCACTCTGTTTTTGTCTGATTTCTGGAACAATCACCTGTCACTTGGTAAGTGAAACTGTCATTGTTCATAACATAAACATACACCCTTACTTTTGTGGTGTTTTGACATATGTTACTTGAAAGATTGAACTCATGAATAAGTGATTCCTCAAATAAAAGTGTTTCCATAACACCCTCTAAATCTTAACCTTACAGTGTTCTCAGAGCTTGGTATAATGTTGAATTATTGTCTTTTATTAGTGAGAAGGAACCCGAAAATGAGCATTCATGTATTTTAGAGCACTGTTGTGTATTTTGCAATGTAAAAATCTAATGCCCCTCTGGAAAGCTGATATTAGTAAAACTTTCCAGAGTGGAGGACCATTTTTCTGGAAGCAAAATGTATGTGTAAATCATGTGGGATGTAAGCTATACGTAGTTTTTCTGTCTTCCTCCAGCCACTCTCTCTCTTCTGAGTCCCCTACTTTTGTGTCACTAAATTCTAAACTTTCAATTTCTTGTATACAGTGCTCTCATCGTCCTGGTGAGGACTCAGTGGAAGTAACTAATAAAACTTGCCTGTCAAATATTTATTTATACCATGTTTATGTTCAGTTAGTGAGTTCATAAAGGGAGCTGTATTTGATCATCTGACTCTTTTGGGAGCTGACAGAAGATTTCTAGCAGTGTGAATGCTATGAGCTGAAACATCAACACGTAGCACTGCAGAATAGAGTTTCAAAACTGGGACACTGGCCTCGGTGGTGTTATGGAGAAGACCTTGGTAGTAATGCAGCTCTTAATTACTAATTCAAGGAACCATTAAGTTCTTTCATTGTTGTCTTATAATATAAACAGTGGGGAGGAGGCTGAAAATGATTACGATCCAATGCATAATCTCTAGAACTAATGTCTTTTCTACATATGAAAATATCTGGGATGATAATCATGACATGCTTAGGAAAGGGATTTATTTTTTATCTCTTTGGACTGCTATACCTAACTCTTTGATAGCATTTTAGACCTGGAGAAAGAATTACATAGCTTGTCTCCAGGAGGAACAAATATGTAAAAGACAAGTAGCATGCTCTTGAGACTTGTGTTTTGTGCATCAACTGGATTGCCTTCCTGAAGTCTGGTACTGGGGCCAACATTGGGATGTTTCATTTTTGTATTTAGGATGGCTGAAGATATCCTGCAAATCCTTTCAGGTAGAGAAAAAGAGGCTTTTGCAGCAGGCTTTGTTTCAATGGCTTGAGAACAAGAATTCACTTGATTTCGTCCACTTATTTACTAGCCTGAATAAAATAACTCTGTATATGAGAATTAGTTTCTGCTATGGTGCTTGGTCCCAGACTGGGGCAGCAAGGGGATGGGGTTTGGCTCATCCCTATCGTAAGAGTTCCTGAAATAAATTTGACTAAAAAGTTAGAATTCAGACCAGTAACATGCTGAATCACTGGAGACAAAGCTTTTTTCACAGATGAATGGTACACCTGGCTTATTCAGATTTCTTTACCAGCAACTGTTCTGTTCCCTTAGCTGACCTGAGAGAGGCCTTACAGCTCTGTTTTGGAGAAGAGGGTTTGTAGTAAAATGTTTATGTGCAAAACCCACAAACCAACAACCAACAAAAAAATGCAACCAACCAAAACAGCTTGTGTGATTTAGTCCCATTTAGTGAATTTCCTGTGATGTTTGAAGGCAGAGTTATAGCTGTCAAGTTTGATTTCATCAAACCAAATTTTGCTCTTTCCCTTAGGACCCCTTAAAGAAGATGATGATGAATTAGCAGTGAAACAGCTCTGAATAGCTCTGATTTAGGAATTTCAGAAGGTTAAGCTAGTTAAATTGAAGAACTCATTGCCATTCCAGTTTGCATATCATATAAGAAATTCCTATTTATTTTACAGTATTATGGTTTACTTTGATAGTATATTTGTTAATTTTGGACACTAGAAGAGACTCTAATGCATTCCAGTGTTTTGAAATTAATCATTATACGTTTTGTTTGCTAAGATTGCAAATGGTTAGATACCTAGCTGAAAAGAAAAGGCTCAGCTTTCTCCAGGAATTCATAAACATTGGAAAATCTTTTTTTTTGTCACTCTATTTTCTAAAGAATCTTCGGCTAAAAGTCCTAAAGAAGAGCCACAAATCTCTAAGAGATTTACTGATAGTTATTAAAAAATGGTAAAGGTCTGCCTGTATCATGACTGCCCTTTTATTTGATGTTGAATGCTTATTGGCATAGACCCCAGATACTGACTGAAACTCTGCATGTGAAACCAAATAATTGCTCCTGATAGGGATAATATATCAGCATTAGGACACTGATAGTGGTAATTTTCCATGTCATTTAGATAGTAGATAACAGCACTACAGTGACTGATAAATGATTAGCTTAAGTCATGAAATGAGGCACGTGTGTGTTTTCCTAGTTAGGTGTGTGAGCATTGCATTTAATTTTTATTTATGCAGGCGTGTAATGTAGGCAATGATTTCAGATAATGGATTTAGCAAGACAGGAAGGGAAGAATGTTTTTCTCAGCTCAATGCTGAGATACCCTTCATTTTCTTTCAGTATTTCAGAGCATGAGGAGAGAAGAGAACTCTACAGGTCCTACAGATATGTCCCTGAGTAAGATAGTAGTGCATACTCTCTCCTTAGTCTGTAGTGAGTTTCCAGACATCCTCATATTCATAAGATGCTTTTTCTTCTTATGCTCCATCTAAATCTGAATTGGAGGGGAGGAGGGAGGAAATGCCTGACTCTTCTTCGTGCTTTTTCTAAGCTTTTGGACATACGAAAATACCAAAGGAATAGGATTAGGGCTCTCCCCTCTCTGTGAATCCCCCTCATTTGCCTGTAAATCTGTGTCTTGTTACTGTTCTTGAAGATATAGTAAACCATTATCTGTCATAATCCAATTTCTTATCTGTTAGAGATCAAGATGTGCCTCAGGACGCTGGCTGACTATCCCACATCTGTCTGTGATGGAGGTCTTGCAGCTGTCTCTCGAGCAGCTGGGCTGTACAGCTGTCAAGCGCTAGTGCCTCCACTCTGATTTAATATGGCAGTTCCTGTCTTCCTCAGTTTCAGTTTTGACTTCCGCTGTGAATCGATTTTCACTTATTTATGAAATGATGAGCAAAATCGTGTATTAAATATTCATCATGCTTTCCTTAATGCAGCCAGATGTACTTACTTAGTGAAAGCAATGAGCCAGACATAATGAATTTGTTAACAAAATAGAAAATAGGTCTTTTGCCACACAAACTACCTACTTGCCATACACTTGAAGCATGGAAGCTGAGTATTCTGTATGCCTTTCACTCCCTGTTATTTGTTTTGCTGATAGTCACTGATTTTTGCTGTGAATTTGAATGAGGTTATATTAAAAGAGTGATAAAAGGCACATGATAAAAGTTGGAATTGAGCCATGAATGGATGTTGTTAACTGGGGTTTTACCTTCATACCACTTTTTGATATGTATTTTCTTCTAAAGTTTGGCTGGTCAGGCTTTAGCAGTGCAGTCTGAAAGTCTGTCCTTGTTTGATGAAAAACAGAATATCCTGTAGGATGTACAAAAATTGCAATGGAAGAAGCAATATGGAAGAAAAAGCAGATTCAAGCAATTCTTTCAGCCACCCACACTGTCACAGCAAAGCTTCTGAAGGGAAAGAGATGTTCTGGATTGAATGCAGTTTTGCTCAGACCGTGGAAAGAACACATATAGGTCATACTGTAAGCACTTTACAGATGCCTGTGGGCCCAACAGTGATGCCCTTACCTGCGCTGAGTAGTTCATTTTCCCCCCTTAAGTTACTGGTAATACTTCAGCAGTGCAGCACACTTGAATGCATTTATGAGTATTAAAGTCGTGATTTTGGCCGCAGAGGTGGTTTTTGGCAGACATGCTGCTTTTTGAACAATTAGGGGAGAGACGTGTAAAAATGGTATGCTTAGTCCAAGCCACCCAAAAGTGTAGTTAGAGCTGAAGCAGAGACGAGCAGTCAGAATAGACTGTATAATCCCTCCTTACACATCTTTTGGCTGCTGGAAATGTGATCTGTCGCCATAAATCCTGTTTTATATAAAGATAGTAAGTAGGACTCATTACAGCTTTTTGGCTGTTTATGTTTCGCTGCTGGCTATCGATACGTGACAAGGCAATATTAATCTTGTCTCTCTGGGAGCCAGAAGAAGCAGACTGCACATGGGCATCCAGAGGCTGCAGAGGAAGCACAGAAATACACACACTGGAAAAGGTGGAGAGGTCAAGTTTAGCATTCAATCCCTTTTCATGACTAACTTAAAATATTACCCTTCAGCTGCAAAAAGACTGGATTTCAGCAGCAAATTTGACCAGACAGACCACACAATGAAGTCATCAGTGCTGAGACCCACCAGCTCGAAAAAACAACAACCCCTGGTGTTAAGACAAATGCTTTGAAGACTGGTTGATATTAATCAGGTGGTGCTACTGTTTTGGAGTTTGTTAGTCATTCTGTATGAATAAAAATGCTGATAAAGGACACAGTAACCGTGCAGAGCCAAGGCAGTTTTGTAACACAAGAAGCCACAGATCTGAAGTCTACTTAGGGAGAATTGGTTAGGGTCCATTTCAAAATTCCTTAAGCCAAACTCATCTCTGAGCTAACTCCTTTGAAGTCACTTCGGTTACACAAGGAATTAATTTGGCCCTTCGGCTCTGTACATTAGCAGTGATCCTGCCCACCATGTTGGAGGTTTACTGTTTCAGTGTGGTTTCCTCAGAGGAACTTCTAAGACAACCCATTGTGTTCTTACTGTGGGCAGCCCTCATCTTCCCCACTCTTTCTTCCCATCGTTTTCTTAATTGCTGTAGCCGTTGAACAATATTTTAATTTATTAACTATCACATGCTATGACAATTACTCCTTTTTTGCATCGAGTGTTTGCCTACAGCTGTCTTTGGTAACTTGAAACAAATTTCTACTATCCCAGCACTGGGTATGGCTTTGTTTCACTGAGAGAAGTTAAAATTCGGTATGCCTGGCTGTGTTTGAACTGCAGGCACAGCTGAATCCTGGTAAGGTGGGGTTGGATCCAGAATTGCTTCAGTCCGATAGAAATGCAGTGTCTGTCTCTGTTCTCCTCCTCTTCCCAGCAAGGTGTATTTTGTCCAGCCACACATTAAGCTGGACCAGGGAACCAAATTGATTGAAAATTAATCTATAAAATACATGTTCAGCTAAATCTTTTACCTGCCCCTTAGCAGAAGAGGATGTGATAGCAGAAGTGGATGGCTCAGAATTGGCTGGAGGTGGCTGACTGTGCTAAGTCCCGCTTGGGGGATCTATATCCCTTAAGCAGTACTCTCTTGACCTAATGGATGTCCGGAGTACATGTCCGTGCCCACGGATCTGTGCACAGCACTGGCCCCTGCCAAGGCTCTCCAGCTGCACGAACCCTGAGCCCATGTGCCGTCTGAAGTGTTAGCAGAGCTCGAATCTAGCACCCTCCTCCCTGGGACATGGGCGGGATGGCTGTGATGAGCAAGTGTCTTCAATCATCTACAGGATTTTTCTGTGTGTGAGGAAGAGAGATGTGAACTGGAAAGAGTATTGTTACCAGAGTCTAGCATTTCTATTCAAATCCTCCTAGAGATTCAAAACACGCAAAATATGTAACAGCATAATTTTTTCTCTGCTGAATGTTGCATACAACCACAGGGGAAAAATAAAAAGTTTTATGTAGGTGTATTTTGCAAATGAGGACTAGCATTTATGAATACCAGATTACATAATTTTTCACCTTTTTCTCTCTAAGTCTCTCCCTTTCCCTTCTCCTCCTGTTTTGTGGAGAAGGTTGTCACTCAGTGTCCAGGTCAATGAGTCTGACATCCCTCTGCTGAGGGACTGCTTTTGTAGAAGTAGACCTAAAGTCTGGCCTGTAAATTACTCCCATATTTAACATGACAGACTGGGTGGTTAGGTTGTCTGAGAATAAGATAATATGATACTTTGAGGAGCTGAAATATCTGCTGCATTCAAGTTAAAAGTTGGAGGTTTGTTGTTTTGTTGTGGTTTTTTTCCCTGTAGCTGAACATTTTAAAATATAACAGACTGCTACATAAATATTATTTCTCAAAATACATTTTGTTGTGTTACACTTGCTTCTGAAAAAGGATACTTTGCATTACAGTTTTGGTGCTATGTGAGGCTGCCCCTGAGAATTCCATGTATTTTCCCTTCAAGGAAATATGCACAGGTTTTCCAGGATGGCAAGCAATGATGCTTGACAATGTAACTTCTCTTCTTAACAAACAAGCAGACAACAGCTGCACACAGCATCACAGGGAGTTATGAGATGAAAGCCCGCTCTTCAATCAAAAATTCATAGTATAAACCTTAATATCTTAATTCAGTTACAAATTTGATTTCAATATCGTTTTCACAGAACTATGGCAAGTGGATACCTGCTTTGAATTCTTTTTTTTTAAGATGTATTAATGTGTATCATTCAAATAAAATGGGTGAAAGGAATATGAAGCTGGAAAAGTGAAGTCCATCAGGTATTTCTGGAACAAATAACCAGTTCCAATTATTGAATCAACAGATCCCTTTTTTCCATTTCTTTCTTTCCTCCAGAAGAAATTGGTTGGGCTCAATCACTGGTTGATGTGGATATATTGATAGCAGTAAGGCATGATTTCACTTGCATACTGTACCACCATGGAAATAAAGAAAAAACAACCTGTTTTGTGAGTGTTGAAGGGACAAGGCAGCGTGATTAGGAGATGGTTAGCTTTAAGTTGCTTACTGTGTTGGTGGCTTTCACAGTGACAGTCTGAATTTTCTCACAATGAACCTGCTCCTCAACCCCTGAGGCCTCTCATGGAAGAAGCTGCTTGCTGCCCTTCCTGACAGCAGCTGGCACACTGCAGGCTGTCTCCTCTGCAGGACAGCCCTGGTCCCATGCCTGGAAATGGAGACCTTCTGGCTTAGTGTCCTAAAGCTGTGGTTTAATTCATACATCTGTATCCTAGATTTTCATGTTCTAACCTTCTGACTTAGCTTATGCAATAATCTTGACACAGTTGAAGAACATTTTCAGCCACACTGCTGCCCAGTCATTACTGCTCAGTCATTTCTTTCAGCATTTCTACCCATATTGCAGAGGATAGTAGGTTGTTGACTCTTCCAAGTTTTAGAATTCAGATAATGTGGCTTTTTTAAAGCAGAGCACACTTCTAGGATGTCTAAATACTACAGCAGATGTTACTGGAGTATTTTGAAAGTAAGGGACGACCACTAAAAGATGAGATAAAATGCCTGCTGACCAGAGTATCTCAAGATAACAGCTCAATTATCACGGCTGACAGGTGGCTCTTTGCAGCACTGGCTCTTGGAGCTCATTCTTCCTGTACTGCTCAGAGCCCGGACCGAATGGATGCCTTCTCAAAGGAGCTGAGCTGGCTCTGGTTCACTGACTTGCTGCCCACTGGATTCGGAGCACTTGAAACCACAGCCATTGTTGACTGCACCAGTACTTGCTGAGGTCTCAGTGTGTCTTGGGGTCAAACATTTAGATACATGCCAAGGCATGGGCTCTGCAGACTTCGCTTTCCAGGTAGGAGCTGGTGTTCCCCCATTCATACGTGAGCTATGCAGACAGCAGCATTCCTTACATTGTATGAGGCATTAGTGCACTCTCTTACAGCTCCAGGATAAATACATACCCAGATTCAAGTTGCAGCAGGTATTAAAAAAAAATAAATAAGGTCCCTGAAATCATATTTATTAAGCCCATTTACACATGGTCTTTAGAAGAGCGCATGAAATTTAAGTTAAAGGCTCACGTCCTCAGGTTTTTTTAATAACAAAAAACAAAGGGGAGTGAAAATTAGCCTTGCCTTGGCATCTCTGATTTTAGTGTTCCTACTGTGGTTTGTCAAGTTTTGTGTGGAACTTACACTAAGTTGTTCTTTCATTTTGCATGCATGTTTTGCAGAATATTTTTAATTTGTATTTTATTAGATGATGGAAGGAACTTGTATGTAAAATAAACATACATAAATTAGTATGGCTTTCACCAGAGCAGAATAATGGTGAAGAGAAAATCATTGTTATTACTTCAGATAGACAGGCATAGAAGTGTGATTTAGTGGAACTGATGTATGCAAACCTGTGGGTATTGGACTGAGACTCAGTGGACCTGGATTAACATTCATGAAATACTTCCCTCACTGGGTCTTATTTCAGACCTTACAGGAACAATGTCTTTCCCTGAGAAGTGTTTTAATATATGCTGCTTTCCTTCCTGGATAGCAACTATTTTTCTTTTTGGCCAGTCAAAATTTGTACTTGAGAAAACAAAAGCAATCAAAGCAATAACAGCTGAATTAACTGAGTACTCAATTAAATGAGTACTTACTTTTCCACAGAAGCCAAAGTTGGAGATGCCCAGGGGGATGCAGCCTGTGTGCATTCCCTGCCAGGGCACCTTGTCAGTGCGTGAAACTCCTTTAGCAGAATTGCAAGGTTAAATCCAGTTTTCAAAATCTTTATTTATATATGGTCTCTTGATGCAAAAGCCTCTTGAAATGTGGAGTGTTTGGATTTTCTGAAATCGCCCTTTGTTCATGAAACATTTAGAAATTCATTTAGAGAAGCATTTTGCCCATATCCTGCTCTCGCCTTAGATGGCTCTTTCGCAACTATGTGCTAGATTGAAATCTTAGTCTAAGCTTTGGTTGTAACCAAAAAGCAATAGCTTCTTATCTTTTCTGGAACTGACATTCTGTTCTGTAGCTTATTACGTATTTTTTTGGAGAAGCTGTTAATCTTCTTTCTATGCTCTTTTTATTTTTTCTCCACACTTGCACAGTGGCTTTTCCTGGACCCGGTCTCAAGTTCAGCTGCTGACGCACAATCCCTGCCTTCTTTAGTGAGAGTTTTTCAAGCCCAAACAGGGTGTTAAACATTAAAAGCTCTTTGTTTCTTTGATGTTGTTTTTTATATGGTTTTTACAGTCATTTTCTTACTGTAGAACTGAGAATCATTTTCTTATAATTTATTTTTATGCTTTAATACAAATTTTAAGTGTCTGACATAAGCCAAAACTTGAAGGAGGATGGTAAGGAATGTCTTTTGAGAGGGTAGTAGTTTCAAAACTACACTATAGCATAGTATGCTCTATAATGTATTAATATATTATAGTATATTATAGCACAGTATATTTCCTTTAGTTGTGAAAACCTAATGCTAATACAGAGTCAATGGCATAGTAACCCTTGTAACAATTAAAACAAGAGAAAACATGTTGAAATAATCAGCTGATTTTGCAACACTGTACACTAGAATGACCAGTTTTTGTATTCAGTATGACAATTTGATTAAATTATCATTCCTAAATAATTCTAGCTGGGTGGTTCAGGTCTTATTTTGGTGATTTAAGCATGTACTCTAAATGAGGATGACATTTAAGATGCAGCTAAATCTTGTGACATGTTTTTATAATTTTTCCAAGTTCCTGTTATCATTCAGTTTATCTACTGAAAGATAAAATCTCAGAAGATTTACTTTTCTGCCATTATGAGATAAAATCTTGTGCGACTTTAGCTTACCTGAATGCAAAAGAAGACACTTCCACCCCACCTCGGGTCCTAAAAAAAAGAAGTTTATTTTTGCAAGTTCTGAGTGCAGCTTGCCCCTCCTAAATAAGATTTTTTTTCCCATATGATAGTGCTTTTCTCCCCCTTTTATTTTCTTCCCCTCCCCATTAGAAATTGTAATTCCTCCTGAGGGTTGTTGCCGCAGTAATTTTGAAGTAATTTCATTCAAAGTAGCTTTTGCCCCGTCTAAATCTTCTAACAAAACTCGGTGTCCCAGTTTGTGTGCCTTCTGAGGCCCTTATACATATTGCCAGTAGGTATCCACCATCTTCCAAGGTCTCTTTGTAGCTTGCTCCAGAGCCTGGCCAAATTGATCAAATTTGTCCTTGCACTGAAAAAAAACCCAGAAGAAAACAAACAAAAAATACTTCCTTTGATGTAAAGACAAATGTTAGAAAGACAGAAATCACTCTGATGTTCTGAGGTGTTCCCATCTCAGCTGCCTTCTTTCCTTCCAGTATGGCAACAGATGCATGGAATACAGCCACATGAAGCATGAGAACTGGGTGCCAAGCAGATGCTCCAGTGCTGCCAGCTACTTCTCAGTTTCTTTGGTGATTTTAGAAGTGGGCACTGGTGCTGCTGCTCTTTCCTCACCCTTTGTCCGTTACAAGCATTCGTGTTTTCAGCTGGTTGAGGATCCCTGCTGGAAACTGTATGGTGCCCATCACCATAGGGAAGGAGGGAAATGGGGAAAAAGTGTGTAGGAAGCTAGGCTTGGTGGCTCGGGTTCATCCCCAGTCAGCCGCACAGTGAAATGATCCATCAGATGGATGCTGGTGTGGGGTCGGGACCCGAGGACATGCCAGCTTCCCCTGCCCCTGCCTCTGTGTCAGTGCATCAGCTGTGGCAGTTTCCATCCCACGCTGGTTTTGTCTCAAGAGGAAAGGATATGCTTACAAGAAAGGCTTTCTAGAACTAGGACAGAAAACCACTCAGTTCCCTTCACATCAGGCTGAAAAAAGATTTTGGCCATAGCAGCTTGAAGTATCTCTGAGATTTCTGAAAATGAATGTGTTTCACAGGTGTTACAGGCTGCCTTTGTCCAGCAAATACTCATGCTGAGAGTTTGCAGAAGCCAACATCTTGGCCCTAATTAATTGGACCCAGTCCATAGTCTTCACGTCACTTGGCCTTATTAAATGCTTATATGCATCTGTGAAAATTCCCCATATTAATTCCTTATTCTATCCAGTGTCTAAGTATTTCAGACAGAACAAATAATAAATGAAGCTGAGGAACCAGTACTGACTAACGAGATAAAGATTAAATTGCCTTTGCTTGGTGATGAGTGAATTACAATTCACAGGATGGTGTGGCTGGCTTGATGGTGAAAAATGGAATTACTGCTAAGTGAAGAAAAAAACTTTAAAAAGAATTTTGTAATCAGTGACCAAACAGCTTTCATACATAAAGACTTTCTCTTATTATCATGCCGCAAAACAAGAACCTATGTAGATATCTGTATTTGGCCAGAACGAGTTTAGAGAAGAAAAACTCACTCAGCAAAGCAGAAAATAAGTTCAATGACCTTTCCGACGATAGCTTTTCTTTTCCATTACCTTCCAGTGCTAACAGTTAGTCCTCTCAAAACTGAATCCCACCCCTGCCTTGGTGGCTCTCACACCCAAATGTATGCATTTTGAGCATTCACCTCAAATTGGTTAATTACCTATGTTGCTCTCTAGTCCTTTTTAAGTAGTAATCTATTAGATTTAAGACATATCAGTGTTACACAAGCCTTAGAGCTGCATGCCTTTTCTTCACTTGGCCTCATTCATACAGCATTCTGTAATTTTTTGTTGCTAGAGTTTTGAAGGTTTTTGAAGACTGAGATAAAGGCTGAAGTTGAATGTTTCCAGTTTCACAGAAGGTGGAGGTGTCTCTTCATTTCAAAAAAAAAAAAAAAAAAGATATTTTTAGTGGCCACAAACAGATACTTTACTTCTTTTACATTTTACTTGCAAGGCCACAGAAGGTTATAGGTTGTGTTCCCATTCTGCCTCAGAGGAAAGAGCGAGCAACTCGCACTTCAAAAATATTTACACTTTCCTGTCTCATGTACCTAAATGCCCCTTAGCTGTGTCTTACCCATGACTATGCCAGACATCCCAATGCATTCTTTTTTTAACCTTTTTTTTTTTCCCTATGGGAGGAGAGGATCAGGAGGAGGTACTCAACACAAGGATTTCTGTTTTCAAAAATGGGACTAAGGTGAATATGAGAAGAACTTAAAAAAATCACTGTAGGGGTCTGTCTGTGCTCATTGTGTTCTGTATAACTTTAGCTTAGAAGGTCTTTTGTATCTAGATGCTTTCTTGAAAATTTTGGTATGTTTTGGTGGAGGTCAGAAAGAACTAGAACTGTTCTCTGGAGAAAGACTTGTTAAATCCCGAGTAAAATGAGCATATAATTTTGTGGTGCCTCTGTTTACACTTTCACGACTCCAGCTGTGAAAGTAGGGGCCAGCTGAAAAGATGGCTCCAGTATGGGTCTGAGTGCAGCCTTTTCCATGGTGCAGCCTGGGTGAATCAGGTCCAGAGCCCAGTGTCAGGCACCATGACATTTTCTGTCACTCTCTGTGCCTTTTAAAAATTTCTTCTCTGTAGCAAGCACTCGGAAACTTCTTGCAAGATAAATGAACTGAGATGGTGAAGGGAAGCTGAACGCTTTCCAGGATTTAAGAAAAGATGTAGTATTTCAGATTTAAACACTTTCTGAGAGAGAAAAAAGTGTGTGTTTTGAAAGGTTGTTGACTAAAATACTTCATCTGTGTTGTTGCTATATTGCCTAAAGTGCAGTTAGAAGGCTTTTGTTTAATTTGCAGAGGAAACCAGCAGTGTTTTAATGTGGAACTCTGCAGAGGCACAAAATTTGCAGTATACAGCCTAGAGTGATAGGTCAGCAGAGGTTATTTGAAGGATGGGAACAACCAGATAGATCAATTAAAAATGTTTGCTAATACTATAATATTGAGTGACAGAGTGGAAAAATCCCATTGGCCCTTATTTAGAAAGCAGCATTTAAAAAGTCTGCTTGCTATCTGGTTGTGGTGGTAAAACCCATGCCCTTGGAAATGCATCGCTCAATGTCCTCAGGGTGACAGTTCTCTGTGATCTGTAACTGCTGCACTCCTGACTATGGTGATGTCCTTCTGATGCTTTGCCAACTTGCAAAATTCTTTGCTTCCTGTGATTTGCAAAGGAACCTGAGTTCTGAAATTGTGCTGAGGTAGTTTTTTTTCTCAAAATTTACTGCAAGAGCACAGCAGGCCAAACAGGACAGCATCCAGGTTACCTTGTGCTGCTTCCAAAAGCAATGCTGTTAGAAAAGCTGAGGGAAGCAATCTCTGTGAACTGGAAAAGGACAGTGGGAATGTGTAAAAATTGATTGAACCCTAAAATAAGAACATAGTGCAAAAAAAATTTGCTTTGTTTACTTTTAGCACACACAGTAGTACAAGTTCTTTAAGCGCAAAGCAGCAGCAGAACAGGCAGTGACCATGAAGCTGAATGATTTCTTTCTGGCTTTCTTTGCCCCCCTCAAGGGCAAAGTATCTGACAGAACGGGGAAGCAAAACTGAGGGTCGACGCCTGTTCTACCTAAATCACCATCTCCCTTTTCTCAAATCTGCTCCCTGCCCCATCCCACCCTCCTGATATCTACTTGCTTGCATTCAAGTAGATGATGCTGCATCTCATCTCTTTGTGTGAGCTGATGATGGACTCTGTGGCTGTTGCATGGGTACTGATTTAGGCAAATTAAGTACATCTCATTGTTTTAACAGAAGTAGCTTTAATCATCTGGCTGGCTTTCATTTAGAAGTTCTTAATTCAATCATCAGGGATTTTGCTGTCAGAAAAATCAAGTCTGGCTGACCATGGCAAAGCAGAAGTCTGATTCTGCCAGATCTCTTTGGGAAAGCAGAAAAGAGGACAGTAAGCACTGTTTGCCTCAGTGAATTGCCGATTCATTAGAAGGATGAAAAGGGATGTACTGGATTCATTAAACTGGTGCTGAGTTAATTATTTCTCCTTTTCCTAGTATTTTTAAAAATACTGTTTAAAATTATCATGTTTATTAAAAAAGCATGGTAGTATTTGTGTGTGCAGATAAAAATACGAGACCTGCAACAAACTATTTTCTGGAATAGCAGACACCTGAGAGCATAAAAGTGAGACCAGAAGTGTTCGATGATGTTTATTTGAAATTTTGCAATAGCATAGTTTTGTTTCTACATATCATTTTATGTCTTTGAATGTTTGAAGGTTTTTTTTAATTGTAAACTTCAAAAAATTGGAAGAAACAAGCTAACAATGACAAGATAAAAAATAAAAAACCTAAAACCACTGATGGGAATATGCATTGTGTGACAGGGTTTGCTGATAAACCAGAATAAGAGACTATGAATGCAAACAGATTGTTACTGCAAATAGTAATACGCAACATATGTCTGTGGTTAACAGAGTGGCTTAGATGCCATGGGAGGTTGTGGTAAATGTTTACTGTAAAGAAGGCAGTCATTGCTCGTATGAACATGAAATTTCTGACCATATCAGAAACTGTATAAATGCTGAACTTAGAAACCCAACAATACTTGGGAGAATTCACTTTTAAATCTGGTCTTAAGTGGATGAGGATGATCTTTCATTTCCCACATGACATCCTTATCTCCAAATTGAAGAGACATAGATTTAAAGGGTGGATTATTTAGTGCATAAGGACTTGGCTGGATGGACACAGCTGGACAGTTGTGGTCAATGGCTCTATGTCCAGGCTGAGACCAGTGCTGGTGATCAGTGTTGTCCCTCAGGGCTCTGTCTTGAGACAGAGCTCTTCAGTATCTTCATCAACGGTTGCTCTTCAGTATCTTCATAATCAACAACACAGATTGAGTACACCCTCAGCAAGGAAGCTGAGCGGGGCAGCTGGCACAACACAAGGATGGGATGCCATCCAGAGGGACCAGGACAAACATGAGAAGTGGGCCCACAGGAACCTCATGAGGTTCAACAAGTCCAAGGGCAAGGTGCTGTACCTAGGTCAGGGTAATCCCAGACATGAGCACAGACTGGGAGAAGAATTCACTGACAGTCCTTCCCTGTGAAGAAGGACTTGGGGGTTCTTGTGAATGAAGAGCTGGACATGACCCAGCCATGTGCACTGACAGCCCAGAGAGCCAAACGTGTGCTGGGCTGCATCCAAAGCAGCGTGGGCAGCAGGGCGAGGGAGGGGATTCTGCCCCTCTGCTCTGTTCTGCTCTGCTCTGGTGAGACCCCACCTGGAATGCTGCATCCAGCTTTGGGGTCCTCAGCACAGGAAGGACCTGGACCTGTTGGAGCGGGTCCAGAGGAGGGACACCAAGACAGTCAGAGGGCTGGAGCACCTCTCTTATGAAGACACGCTGAGAGAGCTGGGGTTGTTCAGCCTGGAGAAGAGAAGGCTCCAGGGAGACCTCATTGAAGCCTTCCAGTACCTAAAGGGAGCTTATAAAAAAGAAGAAGAGTGACTTTTTACACAGGCAGATGGTGATAGAGCACAAGGGAATGGGTTTAAAGTAAAAGAGGTGAGATTTAGTTTACATGTTAGGAAGAAATTCTTACTGGCAGGGTGGTGAGGCACCAGAACAGGTTGCTCAGAGAGGTTGTGGATGCCCAGTCCCTGGAAGTGTTGAAGGGCAGGTTGGATGGCATTCTGAGCAATCTGGTCTAGTGGAAGCTGCCCCTGCCCATGGTGGGGGGATTGGAACTGGATGATTGTTAAGGTCCCATTGTATGGTTCTGTTATTCCATTTATGTAGCTGGAAATACTCTTAACATGATGAGCCATCTCATGAAACTCTGTGATTGTTTCATGATTTGACCTCCTAAGTGTAGCCATCCTTTGTTAGCTTTTACTTCATGTTTTTCAGGCAAAAGATGATGGCACATTCTAGAACATGGTGAACTTTGTGTGTTCATGGTCTTGAAAAACCATCTGTAACTCCATTCCTGACTATTGCCTGCTCCTACTACAGAGATAATGGAAGCTGAATCTGTTTAAGATGTAGTCTCCATTCATTCCTTGGAAATATGAAATTATTTTAATTGTTAGAAGGTTTTGAGACCTTCTTTTTTGCAAGCAGCTGCTGAACAGATGATAGAACATTAATATATTTTAACATACAGTTATCTTCTCTGGGGTTTTTTTATTCAGCACTTTTGAAGTACTTTTGTTTAAAGGATATTTATATTGACTTCCAGTCTGACAACTTTCATCATGGTAGCTTTTGTTAAATGATGAACTAATTGTTTTCTTACAAGCTTTTTGTTCATGTGACTTAACCTGGTTTTTTAAGAGAAAATATACTGTGTTTAATGCTTTAGATGTAGTAAGCAGGAAGCCTCAGAAACATCTTACCAGATCAGGAGTTTGCATTGTAGTATCCTAGAAAAAAATTTTTAAAATCACTCTTATTTTTCAATTCATTGGAAGATATGTTCATTCATTGGAAGTCCTACATTCAGGAAAATGGATGCCTCATTGTGTCCTGCTGACAAAGGGCAGGCAGAGAAGTTTGAAGACGTGGTTTTGGATGTTTTGTGAGCAGCTCTGTCACTGTTGCATATGACAGCATTCTGACAGCATTCTTACGGTGTAACTTTCTTAAATGAGTTGGGAAACTTCAAAGCCATTACATCTCCAGTAGAATAACATCTGCATTTAACCATGCTTCTCTATGTAAGCCCAGTCTTGGACAATGATGTCTGTCCATGGCTCAGAAAAGCTGTGTTTTGGGATCTCCATTACTGTCTGGACTGCATCTGGTTCCAAATAGTTTGATGTTTTTGCTGGAGAATGGAGAAATCATGGTACAAACCACAGAGCTGGTTGGGATACAAGAAGTAGGATGTGTCAAGTTTTGGAATTTAGTTTCCTCTGAGTCAGTCTTTTGAGGTTAATAAGCATTCATGCTGCTTTCTGTGGGATAGCTTTCTAATCCTTCCTTCTGTACTGTTTGTTGACCGCAGGGAAACATTGCCTGGAAATAAAGGGAAAAAGGAATTTTATTATTAGCTAATTGTAGACTTAGGATACAGCTAAGGATGCAGTAAGTGGTTATGTTGATATCATTTTCCTAATTGATAGGTTATTTTTTCATTATTAATTTATTTATCTACGAATGATGCTAAGTAATCTTGAGTTTTTTATTACTAGACTGTGGTGTAATTTTCACAAATGTTTCAAATTTAGAGATTTGCACTTATATGGGCATAAGATGTATATATTCATAGAGATGAGTACTAGATGGAAGATGTAACCATTTAAAAAAAAAAAAGCAATCTTTATGTTCCTCAGAAGGGACTGTTCAAGCTTTTTTCTGAGTGGAAGTCTGGGAATTGGAGAGACCTATCTCTTTTAACAAAAAGTGGCTTTAAAAGGCCAGCATTGCAGAAAACAAATTAAAATCAAGGACGATTTTAGCATCAAAACCAATTTTCATCTTTTGGTAATTTGACACTAGCAGAATACAAGAGCTTTCAGAAGGCATGATGGCCCTTTTTTTCTCTTAAATTGCTCTCACTGAACTTCTCTGGGTTTGGCTTTGTGATAAATTCGCTCATCATCAGAATCTGTCACAGAACAGCTGCCACACCACTTCTTTGATTTGATTTATGTTAATATATTACATTAGGAAAAGGAGAAAACTAAAAGTCATTGCAAGGTCTTTCAACGACATAAATTCAGGAAGCAAGGTGCAGTTTTTGCACCTTAAATTCACATAAAGAAGAAAAGCTAATACAGATTAAGACTTCCTAAAAGAGAGGACACTGGAGAAGTTGCAGAAGGCATGGCTAAGTCTGATGTATGGGCAGTAGGCTTAGATTTATAGACCGCAAGGAAACGGTAATAGATGTTCATGTTTAAGTTGCAACTTGAGATTTTTCTGCTTATTTTCTTTAGGGTGCTGGCAAAGTAAGTATTTTACACAAATACTTGGCTCAAATTGTTTTTCTTATTCTCCTGTGGGTCTCAGAGTAGATACTTGAATTGAGCAAACTGTTTGGCCCCTAAAGCTATTGTATGACAGACTGCTAACATATCTGCTAATCTGAAATACAGTAAGCATATAACTAAGATGTTTATTGCCATTACAAATATGGTCTTGAATCTTTTTTTGGAAAGAATAACCCTTGAGTGATTGCAGTCTTTATTTCCTTAAGGTTTTTGCTTTCCTTTTCCCTTCCATTCCCCCTCCTCCCTAGATACCTTACAGCAAGGCTATACATGAATTCTTTCTTTGGTAGTGACTTGCCAGTGGTTCATCTTCACAGAGTTGTGTAGACACAGCAAAAAATCATTCAACTCCTACTGAGAAGGTTTGCTAGAAAACTTTTGGTCCCAGGTTGCTCTTTAACCCCCTTAGAGGAGAAGACAGCATGTCTTGCACAGGGCCAGGAGTTGGACTCGATGATCCTGATGGGTCCCTTCCAACTCAGCTTATTCTGTGGTACCATTATTCTATAATCTTCTGCGCTGTGTGTTGTGGATGGGAGCCTCGCTGCGCTGAAGCCACGGCCCCATTGCTGCATGTGGGGAATTTACCTGACACAGTGTGTGCAACAGGGTTTGCAGTAGAGAGAGCATTATCCTTCGTGTTCCTAAGGTAACTGTTGTCTTGGCTGGTTAGGACATTGTTTTTATGTTTTGGTCACCTTAGGGGATGGATCCTTCAGCTCTTCATTAATGGACCGTGGCTGTTCAGCTGCAGAGCCCTGCAGGTCTGTGTAATTGCTTCAACAAGCTGGGCTTTGGCTCAGTGATTCCTATCCTGTATTTCTTGGTGGTTGAAATAGAATTGCCCAACAAGCATCTTTTACAGCACAAGAGATTAGTTTGTGCGCCAGGTTTTTGCAGTAAGTGTACATTTATACAACTTTTGTGGTGTGCTTTTAGCAAGCCTTGTAAATTCAGACTTTCAGAATTTCTCATTACGCTGCTCATGTCTCACCCCCCACTCACCGCTTGTTCTGTCAGCCTCGCGTCAGCCAGTTCTTAGCTGGAGTTCCCTTAGTCTGAATCACAGTATTAATTTTTATACATTTTAGGTCATCCTTTTTTTTTCCTGTTTCACAAAGTCTGCCTTATATCCTCTTTCACATGAGCACAACAGTGGTCTATTACATTAATTTTTACATTGTAAGGGAATTACATTAACTCTTGCACTTTGGCCTGGGCCCCAGTCCAAGCTTGAGAAATGAAGCCTTGTACCAAAGTACCAGTGCTTGCTTCTGTTTTCATCCATGTATACACAGTCTAGGTCTTAGATTGGTATTCTACACAGCAACTGTATTTCTGGTGCTTAGTCTTCATCTACCCATGTCTTAATTTTGGCAGGAAGCTAACGATCAATGTGTCTGGAAGGATATACATAGAATACACAGGGAAATGCAAGTGACAGAATTACAGAATGGTTGAGGTTGGAAGGGACCACTGCAGGTCACTTGGTCTCACCTCCTGCTTCAACAGGGACACCTAGAGCCTGTTTTCCAGGATTCTGTCCAAATAGCCTTTGAGCATCTCCAGGGATGGGGACTCCACAGCCTCCCTGGGCAATCTATACCAGTGCTTGGTCACACTCAGAGCTTCCTGATGTTTGGATGGAGCCTCCTTTGTTTCCATTTGTGCCAATTGCCTCTTATCCTGTCACTGAAAATAGCCTGGCTAATGGACACTAACTATTCTTCGTGTATTCCATTACTCTCTTCAATTGCTTTTCATCATTCCTCCAAATGCTATGCAGTTATGAGCCTCTTCCTGTTACAGCTCAAAATGTTGGTTTCTGTCTTCACAGTCCTGGGCCACACAAGGGTTTGGGTTATTTGAATTTTCCTGTGTAGTATCAGTGCTGAAGCCACCCTTATATATGAGTATTCAGATGTGTATCTGGAAAATATGCAGCATCAACCTGAGCAACCTAGCCGTGAGATGTCATGCAGAGTGTGGCATCCAAGGGGCTTCGTGCCCCACATCTCCTTTCGGTGGCTGAAATCGATTTTAGATGGTACAGTTGCCAAGCGTGGCCTGCCAAAGTGCCATCGTGAGCTCAGCGCCTGTAAGTCAGCTTAGTCTTGATTCAAATTTCACATAACTTTCATCTGAGGCATTTAATCAGCTGTTGAAATATAAAAGAAACATCAGTGTCATGTTTTTGTCTCAGAATAAGGTCTGTGAGTCTCTTAGGTGTCTCAAAACAAATGACAACACTATGCAAAAGGGAGAAGAGATTTCTTTTAATCTCTAAAGAGAAGTATTATTGAATGATAATATTTTTGTTAATGTAAAGCAACAGTAGAGAAGGGAGGTGAGGAAATAAACTCCCTGTTCTTATTTAGTAGAAGATTTTATTGGATACTGTGGGGAAAAAAAAATTCCCGAAGTTGCGCAACATACCAAAATAAGACTATCCACGTAGGCTTAATTTTCTTTGCAAGTGAGAATTTTCCACTTTGTAAGGTGAAGACCCCCGTTGAGATCGAGATGTCACCCTTTCTGTTCGTGTTTCCAAATCAGTGGGTATTCCAGCAGTACAATCTGATTTGTAAGCTGAGCAGCATTCCTTGAATAAGTTCAGTTCTCCACAATTTTCTGTAAATATTGTTTTCATTTAAGCATTCAAGTGCCAGAAAATTAGTTTAACAATAGCTGAAACCCAGTTAGAAAATACACAGACGTGTTCTTCACCTCTTTTCTTCCTTGTATGGTCTTTTTGCAGAACATCTGTGCTCTTCTTACTTGACATGGAAGTAAAATGGTTATGTTTTTTTAACACTAGCTGTAAGTCAATAAGTTGAGTCTTTCTAAGGAATATTGGAAACCAGTGTTTTGTGAGTTCCAGAGGTAGAAATTACAGATATGTCCCCTACTCTGTTTTTTCGTTGTTATTATTGATATTTGTTTGGCAAAATACTGGTTTTTATGCAGCTTAGGTTCTCTTCTTATTGACAATCTCAAAATTTTCAGGTTCTTGTATTTACATGTATTGAAGCCCTGTCTGGTTTTTTTTCAGAGTAAGAGGTTTTTTAAGTGTGAGTGTTGTTAGAAAATAATTTGCTAACTGGAATTAACTACACGTGTGGTCTCCTCAAGTTGGTGTTTCCTGTGGGAATGGAGCAGCCCAGCTCTCTGCATCAAGCTAAGGTCTGGGAAGTCTTGTCTCTTAGCTGCTGCTCCAGCAACCCAGTGTAGGAGTGTGTGTGTGTGAGTGTGTGTGTGTGTTGAATGAAAAAGATGAGACGTACCAACCATTTTTAAGGATTGTTATTCATATCTTGACTTTGGAAGGACATCGTTTCTTTAATTTTGAAGTGCAGGAGTTTCAGGCACATTCTTTGCTTTCTTCAATGTTTGTTTGAAAACTACCTTGACTTAATTCTCTAGGTGTGTGTGTGAGAAAGAGAGTATATATAAACGTTAAACGTTATAAACGTTGTTATTAAGAATATTTGTATATTACTCAATAGTCTTTGAGGCTATACCTTCACATCATTTTAGTGAAACTGGATTATAAGTGCAAAGCATAACTGAAACTATTTATGATTATTTTAGTTAAAATGATTAACACGCCCCCAAATTAGAATGTTGTGCCTTATATTTTGCGAGGCTTTTTGTTTGTCAGTTCCAGTTTTCACATAGTAGTAACCTGTATAAACTGCAATTTTTTTCTGTATGATATCTTCTTTTTTTCATCCCTGATTGCATTGTGACTTTCTATCTCCACCCTGAGTCTTGTATATGGACCTGTGTAGCCTCTGGGTAGGGCTGTGGGTACCATGTCTCCCTCCTTACTAATCTGGCATAAAGAACTTTGTTGACTGTTTTATCTCCATCTGTGCTGCATAATCCTCTGTGGAATGTAATGCAAATATGTTTCAGGTAAACTCCTTGAAAAACCTGGTATTGTTTGTTTCAACTGTGTAGTGTCACTGAAGAAGTACTATCTAAACCAGGAATGCAGAAGAGCATGAGTTTGGAAAGTGCACAGTCAAATCGTGGGGCCTGATAATGTCTCTGGAGCACAGCATGATTGTACTGGCAATCCCATGTCCATCAGGAGGGAGTGTGGGAGTTTATTCCAGGGGCTGGGTCCAAATTCAGGGGTGCCTGCTTTGAGCAAAGAAGGTTTTGACAGTACGTGCCTTTCTCTTGCCTCTGACAACTCAATGAAAGCATCAATGAATTTGTGACAGATTCCTGTCTGAAAGTTCCATGAATGCAAGAGTCTCCATTTCCCCTTGTGGACGTGCCCAAAGCTGTTATCACAAACTGGGCACAGGTGGTGGTGCGTGGGTAGATGTTGCGTGGCTCACCAGGTCCAGGGCTGCCCTGGGAGCAGGGGTGCGTAGCACCTGGAGAGAGGTGTCAGCTCCAGGAACTGACTCAGCTTCTGCTGAATTCCTATCAGCACACTCTGCCACTGGCTTGGAAAAGAAAAATTACCTCTTTCATACTGCCACTTAAGCATTTATGATCCATATCGTATATCACTTTTTCAGGATTTGACCCCAGCTGTTAAGTCACTTCTCTGCTTTTGAAAGTGGTCCTGAAGACTACAGCCAGTTTTTATTGTACCACTTGACTTTGGTAAATCCTGGAAATTGCAGGTTGACTGTCAGTTTTGCTTTTATTATGTAAGAGAAACAAGTAGGAGTTTGATAAGAACATGGTCAAGATGTTTATACCTGTTTGAGCTTTTTACTCATTTGTTGACAAAATCTGGTCAGTGTATACAAAATTTATAAACGAAGATCTGTTTGAAAATTGGAGTAGCTTGTAATATTCCTGGACTTGTTGGCTCAGGGAATGAAGTGCTTGTCCCCAGAATATTGAATGGTGTGTGTCAGGGGGAATTGGGATTTCCCAGGAAACCGTTAAACGAGGATTCAGTGGCTATCTTTCAGCTCAAGAGGTGACTGCTGGCCCTTGGTGTAGGCATCTCATGCTCCATGGGCACTGCAACTTCCTTGACCTGTGCTCTGAGAGCGCTAACTAGGTGGGTGCTTCTTGTCACTTGCAGTGGTTATTTGGTTGATACGTGTTTGATCTGTTAAATAGCCTGTTCCCCTTGGTCCCTCACGGTGTGTGCTGCAGTTTGCTCAGTTACCTGACTGAGTAAGGTAACAGTTTGCTCAGTTACCAAACTGCTCAGTAAAAGAGCAGTTTGCTCTTTTACCCTGTGGCCTTCTGGATAACACAACTCCTTGTTCTTTACCATTAAGTTTAGCTTAATGTGCTGTTAATCTCAGAGCTGAAAAAGATGTGGGAATGTTGAGTTGAAAATACTTGTATTTTTCTAAATCCCCCCACCCTCAGGCCTTGCCTTGGCTGTGTTCTCATTTCACATTTTCACAACACTGAAGGAAGTTTGAAGTGTTGTCCCAGGCTGTGCAAAATCTCTTTTCGTAATTTATAGCCTTGAGGTAAAACTTTTCAGTGTATTCTCATATTTTAGTAAATAAGACAGATGCCTTTTTTTAATTTCCATACCTGGAGAATGCAGGAATACGATCACATAGATCGTATCTTGAGATATCTAGCCACTTTACTGGTACACACATTTCCGTGAATGTTTTGGACTGATGCTTTTTTGCCCTTTTTCAGATGTTACATTTTAATGGTGGCTAGAAGACGGGTTTCTCCCGACAGCGAGCCAATTGTTGGAGCAGCTTTCCCCAGGCCCTCTTCTAGGGAAGGCAGCTGAACTGTGCATGGGTTTTGTTCTGCTGTGGGCAGTGGAGAAGACAAAAGGTTGTGTGTAACTGAGGGCTGAAAGGAACAAGTCAGGAATAAGGGGAAGATTGATTATCTTCCAGTACAGTTCTGTGCCTGGGTAATTTCCCAGTATTTTTCAGTCAGTCTCTTGCATCTGAGTGGGATTTCAGACCGTATTTCAAACCTAAGGCTACTTACAGATACGAGGTGATTTTAGAGAAGACTGTGAGTAAAGACTGGATCTGATGCAACAGATAACTCTTGGAGCTTAAAAGGTGATGAGAACAAATGTAATGCTTAGCCCTGCTGCTGCGGAATTTCTCTAACCAATATAGAATAAGCCAAGATGAAAGAAGTAACACAAAAATGTTTGCTGCAATTTCATATTGAGTCTTCAGGATGAAATTCTAGTTCAAACTATTAAAAATAAAAAGAAAATTTAAATTCTGTCTAGGATATTTACCCAAAAAGATGGCATTACACCCACAATATATTTTGCCTGTTTGGACAGAATAGTACGTGTAGAAAACCTGGTCTGTGGTCAGAAGTAACTTTTTATGAACCATGGAAAGTGCTGCCAACTGCAAAGCTATTTGTGGTACCGTGTTATGGCTAGCAGAGGAGAGCAGGGGTGCACTAAGGTTCTCAACAGTCCTAAAAATATGTCATGAGGGGTGTGTGCCAAATGCTGACCGGCATTAGCAGAGCTCCAGGCGTGAAAACTGCATGCAGCCTTGTTCGCATACGCACACAGTTACTCAGATACCAGCAGAAATGCGAGGGCAGATGCAATGGGTGCCTCAGCATTGCTGACAAGAGCTGAACCACCTGAAATTGCTGTGTGACATTCACAGCTCGCTAAGGAGGCGCACTTTAGCTCCCCGGCTATACGATGCCCACGTTGCAGCAGGGTCTCTCTGGTTTCCAAGGGAAGAATTGGGGCAGAGAGGAAGTTTAAACATTTGTGAAAACTTGGGTTCAGGAGCTACACCTTTCAATCTGAATCACTGTTCTTATTGCTGAGCTTTGGAAGACATTTTCCAAAATAGCTTCTAATTTCTCTGTATTAACTGTATATTTATGCATCATTTCTGTAGAAGCTGAAAGGACTCGGGGCAGGGTGGGAGAAGTTGAAATAATTCAAATGTACTGGATAGAGAGTTCAACTACAGGAAAACCCAAAGGCTTCTGTAGTTACAGGATTTTATGCAGGATTAGACACTGTATTAACCAGCTTCAACTGCTGAGTGTGCACAAGCGATTTCCAAATTGAGAAAGTTGTAATCCCAAATTGTGTTGCATTTATGGCAGTAATATGGCAATAATTATAACTTTACATTAAGAATAGGAATCAAACTGTTGTCATGGTAAGCAATTGTACATTAACCTTGATTATCCACTTACTGGAATATTTTACTTATATGTCTGAATAAAAAAAATAAACTTTGGAGGATTTCAGATTCACAGGAAACATGAGAATTTCATTGACAAATTTTCATCAATGGAGTTTGAATAGTGGTTTGATCTGAAATTACTACATAACAGGTATATATCAGTTTGTCTTTGTAAGAGCTTGATTATGGATAAATTCTGATATGAGATGTTTAATTTATGACGTTAAATCTTAACTGCTTAGATAGAGAAGATGTCATAAATGCAACAGGTCATTATATTTGCAAGTTTCTAAACTCAAATGTTTTACTTCAGCGTGACTTTTGAGTATTTTTTTAAACTTTAACACAGATCCAGATACACCTACCCAGACAGTTTCTCAGAGGAATCAGAAATTTTCTTCATGGGTTACTCTCAGTGAAATGACATCATTCCTTACTGAAAAGGGGAAGTATCAGCTGCATGATGGGACTGATGGTTATGTATAAAAATCCAACTGCAGACAGTCACATTTCTTCTCATCTGTCCAAACTGCAACCTCATTGTGAGACACCCGATCTCCTCCTATGCCCTGAGGAGACCTTTCAAAAGTGGGCGTTTTAAATGCGTGACATTTTAAACAATACCTAAATAGCAGCATTCTGTTTCACTGCTTAATTATGGCTGAATGTATGCTTTCACCAAAGGTGTTGCTGAAGTATTTGTGGTTTCTCTTCATCTGATGGTGCTGAGGTTCCAATGTGATGTGATAACATTCACTGTTTCACTGTTTCATGTTCTGCAGGCTTGCTGGGTTATTTTTGCTGTGCTGGCAGCTGTTTGATGGGGCTAAATCTGAGTGGCCAGAGGCTTATTTTCTGTAAGGAATTGCACAATTGGCATTTTGGGTTTATGTGTGAAATATCCTGCCCTTCTGGCTGGAGACCACAGGGTCCATAGGCAGAACAGGTGGACGTGGGCATTTTTGTTTTGGTTCCAGCCCGTGTCACCCCTGGTTGGAAGTCACCACCCCCCAGCCCTTCATGCCGGGATATATTCCCTGTGGCAAAGCAAACGTTGGCTGAAGGTCTCTTGCTGTCATTAGAGCAAACACTTGATTGGTGAGAAAGACATCAGGAAGTAAGTCTAGGCTGTGGGAGAGTACAGAATTAGTGTAATTACACAGTTTAACTGAGGGATACCTTAGGAAAGCAGCTGTAATGGGAAATCACAAAGTCTGGTTGGCGTAATAAGCAAGGGATATACATTAATTTCTCTTTGAGATCAAAAAAATTGTATGCTTAATGCAGTAATTGGCAGTACAGTAATGAAATAACTACCAAGGTTCAGGCAGAACTCAAATACTCTTAGAGGACACAGAGAGGAAAATGTTAAAAGCAAAAAAAGTGTTTTAAGCAAATCAGATAGAAAGACCGTAAAGCAACCAGATACTCATGGCCACATGCAACCTCTTGAAACAAACAGGAAGCTATCCATTGTTTTTAGCAAAAGTAGGGTTATATCACTTGTTCTGCCATTTGCTCACACACTGCATGCTTTCAGAAGGCCTGCATGGAGAACATCAAATGTGAATTGAATAAACTTTGCAAACTGTTGTAGATGCTCACTTGACATAGCAATGTGAGCAAGTCCTTCAAGTCCCTACCTTTTATATAATAATATTATATAGTACTATTATAATTATATAATATATATTATATAGTATTATAATAATATTATATAGTACTAAGAAGCACTGCCATTTTAAACTCATGCAGTGAGAGAGACAGAGAGATGGTATAAAAGTCATTTACCTCCAAAGCACCCCTGTAATTAAGTATTTATTGAAATGCTTTCGAAGCTGGAAACGAGAAAAGTACAATCATTAATGATATTTTGCACTTTTTCTTCTTTTTTTTCACCCATAATTTGATCACTGTCTACATTAATTCTATCATTTGCAAAAATTCATTTCTGATTCCTTTCTGGTCAGCTCTCTTTTTCAGCTCAGGTGTATGTATTTTTTTTATGTCTCATGTTTAAATTTGGGCTCCCTTTTAACCACCCTGTAAAGTCTCACCCTTCGCTTCTGAGTAGCCAGACAGCTATTTCAGTGTAGGAGCCTAAGCAATTTTAACAGCTGCAGATTCTTGGGTGTAATGGATGTCTTCGGTTAGAAAAAGTAGCCATTCAAATGATATGTCCCTTGCATTTGAGAACCATTCAGTGGAAGAAAGTGGATGTGATAGTTCTCTTTAGGACAATGGAGACTTCACAACTAGATGTAGCCAACTATGGTCCCACTAAAGGGAATGCTGGAATTGGGTGTCTTGATGTTTTCTGATTTTATTGCATGCAATGCAGCAGCTAGCTCATACCTAGGTTTTTGGAGCCTTTCTTTGAGTGGGTGGTTGGACCAGGTGTCCTTGACTTCCATTTTGCAGCCTAAATTATTTTTGATTCTGTAACTTTATACTTGCTTTTGCTGAGTTGGGTGTAGAAGCAGGTTTGCACCTTGATCGCTCTTGGCAGGTATGGCAAACTAAAGCCATGGCACTTCGTCATTAAGGTAGTTCAGGATTTCCACCAGGGACGGATGATGCCACGGTGATGATGAGAGGAGATTTTAGTTGGCACAGTTGATCTGTTGTTATGAGGGTCCACTCCTCTCTGCTTAGCACAGGTGGAGATCTGCTGCTCCCATGGTTTCCGCTGCCCTTCAGCAGGATCTGCTGCTTTTGCATCTGCAGCAGCACAGGAACAAATGCAAGAGAGACCTCTGTGAAGGACTGAGCTCTGGTTTCCTGGCTCTCAGTGCAGGTAGCCAGTTTAAAGTCATCTTGTGACTTATATAAACCCAGACTTATGTTGGAGTTGTTTCAATCCAGTGGTTTTTGTGTTGCATATTCATGGGCTAACATGAGAGTGGGTTCTCCAAACCAGTACCTGTGAGCATCCTGCACAGCAGTGTAGCCAGTGTTACTCTTAACTTAGTTTGCAACAGGGTTGGATCAATGATTAGGAAACTTATTTTTAAATACCAAGTACAGTGTTCTGCACATCTGAGTTCTGCACCTCTTGTGTAGATACTGTAAGTTTGGGAGCTGTAAGAAGCTGTTTGGGGGACATGCTTCAGCACGGAAGCCTTGGTAAGAGGGGTGGGGGGCATATAGCTCAAGTAATTCAGGAAACTGGGAAATCTGAATTGGTTTGATTCATTGATGGAACAATTAACTCCTTTAGACTTTCTCCTTTCCAGTGATTGTACCCTGTAGATACACACAGCACCGCATTTGAGGACTTGCTTATTCTTTTCATATGTTAGCCTTCCTCTATTTTGGTATGGCTGTAGAGCAGAATACTGGTTATTTGTAAGTGCGTTTTACACAAACATTTGTTTACTGCTGTCAAGAGTTGTAAAGTTAGTAATAAATAAAAACTGTCTTTTGGTAGGATTGACTCCCATCACTACCAAAGCAAGAAAAATAAGCTAGTGATGAATTTAAGTTGAGGAAAAAAAATCATCAGAGAACAAGTGAATGAGTGGCACACCAGATGCTCTCCAGAACTGGTCTAGAAAGCTGTTAATTCATTTAAAAGCAGTCTGCCTCAACCATCTCCTGTGAGTCAAGACTGTTGCTTTTTGTGAAGCCTAATCTGTTTCCACAAAACTAAACAATTAAAATTAAGCTTTAAATTGGATGGATTTTCAAACAGACCTAGAAGAAAAATAAAACAGATGGTGAATCCTGCCATCCACTATCGACTTCCACTAATTTTAAAGAAAGTTGTCCTGCTTAGAGTGATTGAGCAGTGTGGCCCATCCTCCATCTGAATACAGCACAGTAGCAAGTTGTGGCTATAGCAAGCTCCGGTGCGGCTTTTTGTTTGCAGTACCTTTGTACTGCACTATCTGCCCCTTTCAGTCTTCAAGGAGGTAGGTCCCTCAGAATTTGGAAGTCGCCTGGAGATGCTTTGAACTTATTTAGGTATCTGAATAAGTCTAAAAAGCTGACATCTGCCTATAAATATTTATTGCAAAAACCAGTTAAAATCACCTTGGGTCTGTTATAAGGAAACTAACCAGATTGAGTTACCAGCTTGGAGATCCCTATGTTGTGTCTGTGCAGGCTGGCTTCAGTCAAGTGGGATGGAGTAGCTCAGGCATCAGACATTGCTGCCTTTTCTTGTTACCTTGACACTGAATGCAGTGGTGACTGCAGCATGAAGGTGTCTGAGCTTGACTCTCTTGAGATAGAACTTGGGAAGCAGTAACATTATCCATACTTGTTTTTTAACAAGAAAATCAGCATCTCCCTTATTTCACACTAGGACAACTAAAGGAGAGTTTGCTCCAGCAAAATGTGTTAATTAAACTCAAACTCCCAACTTCTGAGGTCTGAAATCCCCCCCAAACCTACATACTAATAATGTTTGTGTTTAGTGCATGTGATTTCCATGTGATTCATACTTTTTTTTTTAATGGTATCTGAACTGTCACAATTTGTGGATTTTAAAGGGGGGTGTTTCAGGTTTAAGTTTGGGGAAAGAAACACTGCAGAATCACTGTGAAAATGTCTGGTTTTGATGAAGGACAGGGCTTGATAAAGAAGGGTAGTTGATCAGTCATCAGTAATTTTATCACGCGTTATGGGAGACATTTATCCAAGACTTAATGAGACATTCCAAGGTATATGATACACTGAAGACAGGACAAAAGACTTGTGATATCCTCCTGAACATCTCTTCCTCTCTTTAATGATGTTCTGGTAGTGCCCACAGGAGAGCAGTGTTCTCTTCACTGGTATTTGTAACCAGTCCAGGCTCAGAGTGCTTATACTCCAATAAGATGAATGATGGGAGAAAACTGTAAAGATTTTTAAAAAAATCCTTATTCAGTCAAAACGTGTTGTTCAGAATGTAACCTCCAAACCTGGACAGTATTAGTGAACTAACTATTTTAGGCACCATAGCACAGTAGGGTTTTGGTGAGAGTGTCATTCCTTAGCTAGAAATATAATATAAGTCTTTAAAGAATTTCTAGTCTGAGTAACAAAATGAGATACATTTTCGTCACAGAGGGACACAAGGTGAAAAGTTCAGGTCTGGATCCACTTTGGGTTTGGTCTATTTATATAGATAAATCTGATAAAATGCAGCTGCGAGCTTCAGATTCGTGTTTTGCTAATGTTTTGGAGAACTTGGAGTCAGTTGGGTTTTGCACCTTCTGCCGTTTCCAAGCGTCTGCTGCTAGGGAAGGAGTGGTGCCACTGAACAACAGAGCTCGACTTCTCATGCTGGACTTGTGTGGGAATCATGCTGTTTCAAAAGTAGATTGAAATCCTAGATCATAGCCATCGGAGCTAAAGCATCTTGACAACTCCCCCTGCACCCCCCTTGCTACTCTAAAATTATTTTCAAGCCTAAAATCTGCTGAGTAATAAAGCAAGATGCCATTCAGGTCCCTGACGAGGGTCTGAACAGCGAGCAAATTGCTGGCCGTGCGGCTAAGTTAAGTTCCAAGTGCAACAAAATTTGGGAAGGCATTTGGCTCCACCATGCAGCTATTTGAAAACCCAGGTGTAAGAGATGCATAGCAGCAAATCTCGTACCTTTTGGGCTGGAGATTGGCATTTTGTGTAGTTGTGTGTGATGTGTCAGCTTTGCCTCTGCTCCCTTCAAAATAAAACTAATCAGTTTTGAGTGTAACAAATGTTTGGTGCCATCCTGCATCCATTAGGAAATTCTATTTATGTTTGACTCATGCTTACAAATAAATCTATTACGAAACAACTTAAAGCAGCCTGCTCCAAACTCATCTAAATTTCTTCTAAGCATGAAAATACTATTCTGCCCATTTTAAATATGAGAAAATAATCAAAAAATAGCTAAGCAAAGACTAATACTTAATCTTTGCACACAAATGGTATTTTTTGTTTTGGGGGTTCACTCAAATTTAGAGGTGCTGAGGAATTTAGTAGTCAAGGCATAGCCTGCTTGCAGGAGTATGATTGTGTTGGGGTTGTCCAAGTGTACATCAGTTCTTCACCTCCCAGGCCACTTTCTTTGCAATTAATTCCAGTCAAGGAGAGAGTACTGTGAAGATGCTTATGGTATGTATGTAAGAGCCAGTGAGGCAGTAGCTGATATGTAAGGAGAAATGTGTGCATGCAGCCAGATGCATCTCCTACTTCTCTCGAGAGCTGCAGCAAGGACTCACCTCGTTTGGATTAGCTTGCAGCTGGCAGAATCTATCAGCTGGAATACTTAATAGGAAGGTCCCAATGAGACTTAACAAGCTCTTTAGTGTGAAATTAAAACTTATCCAGAGTTCACTGGCATGCTTGAGAGCTGGCACAGCTGCAGCTGCTATCTTCCATGCAGTGTTGTTTTGTCATGCAAAGCACAAATTGCGCCAGAATGGAGAAAAATGTTCCCGAATGTAAATGCTTTATTCTCCCATCTTTCCAGCACAAGGAGTGCTATCTAGGGAGTTGTGCTTAAATATACTACCAGTACGATGATACGAAACACAGCATTGAGTTTGTAGCCCCAACAGTTCTTTGCATGACATGAAGAGAAGGAGGTATGGGAGGAGACAGACCTTTGATGCTGCTTGTCAGTTTAAGGGCAGTCAGTGCCTGTGAATTCAGCCTTCCAAAAAACTTGAGTTGCCCCTAAGATCGTTCACCATTATCCTTCAGAAAAGCTCACATCTTCTGAGGAAATCTGCTAAAAAAAAGTTAGCCCTATACATCGTTATTTGCAAAGTTGTCTTTTCTTGTCCATTTGGGCTGGGGAGGGCAGGGAAAGAAGGTGGAGAGATGCCCCTGCATCTTACCTGTTACCCTGTGCCAGGGGGACTTTGAGACTTAACATGTGTTTGCTCTTACCAGATCCCCAGTGCGCTGCAGAGCCTCCTGAAGCCCTGCCAACACACAGATCCCAAACACCCTAATCTATAGGGGTGGCTGAGCCAAACAGTCCTGTTTGTCTCTCACAGTAGAGCTTGGATCCCGAGGCAGATGGGCAGGAGACTGAGCAGGCTGTGCATGCTGCCGTACAGCAAAAATGGACTGGGCTGTCTAGTTTTTTACCTAGTGTTTCATTTAAAAAAATGCTTTTTTTATCTGATTTTGTAACACCTTAGTTATTTGTAGGAAAGATCAGGGAATTTATCTGATAACTTTTTCTACTTTTATTGTTCCTCATGAATATACTGCAGTAGGCCATGCCGAGCATGAAATCAGCCTTGTAAAGAAAACAGCTTGTTCCCATTATGACAGTAAATGAACGCTAAAAACAGGCTTTGTTAGTTACAACAGCTGAATCTCAGCATCCCCTGAAGTTATATTCAGATAATAATACAAGATTTCACATTTCTGCTTGGCATAGGAAATGAATGTGCGATTGGAAGTCAGCACTGCAGAGCTTGCAGTAATAGGTGATATTTATAAAATGTATTTTCTTGGAAGGCATCTCCTCAAAATTTTGTTGTAACAATGCCAGATCCCAGACAGCATCATATACCAAATCTTCACTGTAAATTACATCACCAGAAAAGTTTCACGTGTTATACCCATCCTCATCTGATGGATGAAATCTGTGCCTCCATCAGCATAGGATAATCAGATTCTGCTGTGGATGGATGTCTACTACAAGTTTATTGAGGATGTCTTGGTCTCAGCTGATGAGTAATTCCATTCCATTTAATGCACTGATGTTCGTGTGAGTTACTAAAGCCATACTTGCAGTTTCAGGGAAATGCTTAGTCTGTAAATTGTACCCACAATTTTCCAATGACTTACCATTTATACTGGCACTAACAGGCCTTAGTTGTAATAATGATTATGGATGGAGCTGGTAGAAGATCAAATACCCCAGCACTGGGTTCAGCACAGATGAAAGCAAAACGGAGGGTTGGAATGGAGGGTTTGATGAAAGCACAGATGAAAGGCAGTCGGTGAATCAGACCAATAATCTGTACTGAACCAGAGGAAAACAAACAAAACCAAGTGGATGGCAGGAAGCAATTCACAGGTTGAGTTTCCCCAGCCAGGGCCGGGTAGAAATGATCTGAACATATCAGTGAATCATTTTAAGGATATTTGTTTCTTCTTTCAGAAACCCTTTTCTACATATATAAAGTAGAGAAACGTACCAAAGTTGTCAGTTGTGTTGAATGACAGAGATATTTGCACTGTCTCCAGAAATATGCAAAAATAGAAGGAAAATTATGCTTTCTAAATTATATAAAAAATATATAGAAGACAGTGGGAAGGCTTTATCATAGATCCTGCAATTGCATTAAGTGCTACGAAAACCTCATTTTTGTTTCTCAGCAAGATACATAACCATCCACACACTTTTCAGTTGCGGAAATGAGGATCCTGAAAAAAACCTGTGTTTTAGAGAATCATTTTTATGATCACCATATGGGGAAAGAGTCTACATTTTAATATTTGTGCACATCTAATCCCACCACTGTCAATGGGATTTAAAATGCCTACTAATCAATGTGATACATATGGTAGATGTCATGGAGTGATTAATGCAGTGTAATGCAGTAGCCACTGTATACAGGGAAGCCTCCCATGTGGCTGTAAACATCTGCTTTTGTTATCAGTGACTCTGGAGTCATCATAGTTGGCAAAGGGGAAAAACAAAACAAAGAGAGGTTTGCAAAAGAGACTTGCAGCTTTCATCTGTGTGGGGGCCCCTGAAGTGAAGTGCCCTTTTGGGAGCAAATGGAGCTATGGCTGTCCTCTCTCTCTAGGTATCAAGGAGATCCCTCTGCCCCCAATGAATGGTTATTCTTAGTTAAAGGGTCCCAGCTTCTACACAGGAATCATTTTGTTGAACAGCTGGCGAATAGCAAGTTTCTGTGCATGTGTGTGTGAGAAAGAGGAGAGATTTACAATACAAAGGTATACTGATTTGCTTTAAACTAATGCTTCTGCCCCTGATTATGATGTTCTTTATTGCTGGCTTTAAAAAAATGACAGCTCTGTTAGGCTGTTGAGAGTGGTGGGTACATCTGGTGTGGGTCATTAAGATTCCAGCTCTAAGGGAGAGGCTCCTAATGTTTTTTGACACGTTGCAGCATAACCCAGAGCACTGTCTTTTCCAAGGGGGAGGTGTCAGGATATTGATTTCAGCATCACATGGGTGTGTGTCTTTACAGTTCTCACTTCTCATCTCAAATCTGCCTTGCCTTTGTCCCAAAGGTGAACCACCTTACCTCTGAGATTTGATGACATGCCATTTTCAAGCACAGTGTGTGGGTACTGTGTCACTGTGGTGGCCTTTCCAAAACAGCAGTTGACATTTCCATCAGTTTTCATTAGCAAAGTGGATCTTTCAGAGGTGAGGTGGCTGTGTCCAGCTGTGTTGTATTGTTAGGTGCAGTCCCAGGAGGGAGGGACAGAAATGAGCCCACGTTGATTTACTTCCTGATAGCCTTTTTGTTGGGACAGGCGTAGGAAGACACTGCTGCTGTGTGTGAGCACACTGGCTTCAGCAGTCGGAAAGTAAGAGGAGTGAATCTAGGCTCTGGGAACTTACATCTCCCAGTGCCTGGAAGCATGTCGAATGTTTTAAATGGATGCTGCAATCAAAATAGTCACCTGTCATAAACTCCACTGGCAAACTCAGGCACAGGCACAATTATGGCAATGATTTGCCCCTGCAACCTTCATCTGTTTCACTTCTGTTTAAAATTAGGCTTTCTATTATTTTGATAATACATGCCAAGAAGAATTTTGTGGGTGTGATATTTTAATGTTTGCTGCTTCCCGTTGCTTAAACAGCAAAATCACTCCCAAAGCATTGCAATGGACTATAGAGATGAAAAGAATGATCTAAACTTTAACCACCGCATTGACATTTTTATTCACTTACCCTATGGATCTTGTTATTCCAAGTCAGTTTATAAATGCACGGGATGTCTCATTTGAATACAAATCCTTTTTTGAGTGTTTTGCCCCATTACTAGCTCTCTTTTCATTTTTATGATACTGCACTGATAGTGTAATGCAGTCAGAAAGCTCTTTAAAAAATACTTTCCATTGAAATGGTTACAGCTGCAAGTGGACACAACATTCTTCAGTATCTTTTTGTTGTTTGTTTTTAGTTTTTTTAACTGCACCATTACCCTTTTCCCCCTGCTTTCCCTGAACACATGTGCATGCATGTCCTCTTCCTCATCTTCATTTCTGTTGGATGTAATTTTTTCCGGGTAAATCCTGTCTCTTGTGAGCTTTTTTTGATATATAGGCTCTTTGTTGTAAGACAGCTGTAGTGTCAGGCCCACCCACACTGTGCTGTCCCCATTGCTTTGAAGGCAATATTTCAAACATAAAATAGCCATCAAGTCGTTGCTTTGGTTCCGCTTGCTGGGGATGGCATGAAAACAAAAGTTTTTGTGTTTTGGGCTTTCATCTAAGTGAGCCAAATGAGTAAAAGTTTCAAGGATTTCAACCAAGGACTTGTCATGAAAGCTACTTTTGACTAAAATGAAAAAGTTTGTCAAAAGGGAGGAAAGCACAAACCAAATCTGTGCATACCATATCTCTGTAGCTTTTTGATGATTTTTTTCTGCTTGTCTTGTAGGTGAAAAAAAAGAAGTTCATTTTTGCCATCACTTAATCTCTTCAGATTTAGGCAGAACTGTGTCTGTGGATTCTGCAGGTTTGGTCTATAGGGAGGGGGAGCAGTTTATCTTCAGACAGAACAAACTGGCGTGATGTCTGTTTGTGCTGCTGGACCAGCACTGTCCTACCCCATCAGGGTGCTATGGAAATGCTGCTGTGTGAAGTCATTCCCATGGCAAAGCACTTACACAAATCTGCTCACAGTCTTTTGCTTTGTCCTTCAGAAGGCAGTCTGAGAGAAAACAAAAGCACGACCAAGGGACACACAAACATATTTATCTAGTGGCAAAAGTCTTTGGTGGGTAGGCAGTGCAGGTTGTGCTGAAGGCTGTAGCCTGGGAATTAATTCCCATCCACCTGCAAACGATTTCCTTTAGTTAGGATTTTCACAGGACAATATCTCAAAAAGAGAAGGAAAAGGAAATATGCCTGGCAGTGTACTGATTCACTGTAGTTTAGTGCTAAGGAAGTAACTGCCAGGGAAATTGAAGGCAGGTACTAGGCCCTGTCTCTGACAGCACATGTAGCATGGCTAGAGTGTTCCAGCTTCAGGAATGTTGATTTCTTTAGGCAAATTCTCATGTAATGACCGAAAAAATTATGGTTGATTTTAATTGCATGATAAAGTCTCGTTTGTTTTAATAGTCTTTAGCGAGAGCACGTTTGCCACGTTCAGACTCACCTGTGAATCCAGGGTTTAGGGAGTAATTGAATCTGAAGTTCAGGTCTTGGGTTGCTTCTCACAGGAACTTTGATTTTTTTTTATTACTATTTTTTTTATTACTGTTTTTTAGTGTCAGAAATTTTGAAGAGAGATGATTTGCTGATCGCTTACAGCTAGAGGTCTTGTTTGTCCAGAGTACTTTACTTACAATCTGTAAACTATAATCTGTCTGTTGTCACAGTTCGTGATGAGGGGAAGACCAGCATGCCAAAGCACAAGCAGTTGCAGTGTGTATTGCTTTACATCTTTCAGGGCATGTAATTTTTCAGTGAAATGTCTCTTTTGGTATTTAGGTATTTGATAAATTACCAGCCATATTATTGGTAAAGGAAACCAACAGTGTATTTTGATCAAAAGTGTGACTAAAACAAGGTACCAGAAAGAAGCAAATGGGACAATATACTTTGATTATACGTATTTGTATGTGTGCATATGTTTCTTGCAAATCCATCTTATATGACTGCTTATTATTGACAATGGATGTGATATAACACAGAGGACAAATATGGGTAGCTTCTGGCTATTCATAACATTTGATGTCTTGAGGACTTCTGCAAGGTATATCAATGCCCTTGAAAGAAATGGGATGTATGGAATTATTTAAAAATCTGACTAACTTTGTCAGTGTAAGCAGTGTAACTAATCCAGCCCCACAGCAGCTAAAAGGTCAGTATGAAAACACACTGCTGTGCTGTGGAAGGGACCTTGTATGAATGTCATCTGTAATTCCACTTCTTGTCCTTCATTAATTTCTAGGTTCAATCTGCTCTGCTGTCGTTGGAGCAGGGTTTGGTTCTGGTTTTGCTTTGTTGCATGTCTTGTCATGAGCAAGCTTTGCCGAGGATTGATGAAGCACCCCAGAAACCCCAGAATGATTAGTAGCTACCAAATTCAGTAGTAGACCTTATTATGGATAGCACCTCAGAAGCTAGTCCCTTTCCTTCTCAATTTCTGTCTGGGTCAGTAGCAAGTCAGAGGTGGTTCTCACGGGAAGAAATGTGTGTTTTGTAATTAAGATATTACAGACACAATTCAGTGTTTCAAAAACGATCTGCCTTTATACTTCTTTCTAATGTGTCCATTTCTGCAAGCTGTGCCAGGAGAAAGGACAAAGAAGTGCTGCAGGGTTCACTTCTAGGCTCCTCTACTAGCTGTGCTCCACTGGCGTGGGCGGTCAGGCTGTGTCTGCAGGAGAGCATGTGGATGGCAGGAGCCAGCGATGGGTGTGAGCAGCAAGCCGTGTGTTGCGTCTCCGCTCTGTCAGTGCCGCTGTGGGCACCTCCAGGCAAGGCTGGTGGAGCTGGGGTCGCATGGAGTGGCGAGGGCTGCTCAGGGCTGGCACTGAACGCAGTGTGCTGGGTAGGAGCAGAGCTGCCTGCGTGTGAGCTCCTTTTTCACTCTCAAAGCCCCCGTGGACACTTGGCTTCCCCCCCTGCCTTTGGTAGCACAAGGTGAGCAGGTCCCTGCAGCCCCCTGTGGGCAGCAGGGCACATGAGGGGCAAAGGCAGGTAGAGGGCAGGCATCTCACACAAGATAGTGGAAATACCTGCCTCTGTGTGGAAGGTGCTGAAGTGTCTGCCCATGGCTAACATCTGTGCTTTGCAAACAGAGCCAGAAAAGCAAGCGACTTTTGCGGGCCTTCGTCCATCTGACCTGTTGGGGGATTGTTCTGACCAAAGTTAAAACTGCTTTATCCTTGCTTGTAAGATGGAGACAGACCTGCTAACTCCCCTCTTAGTTGTTTCTCCTATAAAAATCTCTGGATGTTGTTATGCCACAGGAAAAGGACGGTTTTCTTGGTATGATTTATTTAATTTGATTAGGTGTTATCTCTGTTAATTAGCTGTAAAATACTACAAGACCACTTCTATCTGACCCTCCCAGACATGTGTGACGAAGTGAAAGGGAAAATAGCTGTCCTGTACTGACTCATGGTGTCTGAAAGAAGAGAGCAGAAGATGTAAATTAACACAATCATGCTTTATAAAGACAGCAGTCAGAGTAAGCCAAAGTTGCCTCCCATATTTTTCCTTAACTGTGTTATAGGAAATGGTTTTGAATTGTTTTATTTCCTAATAGTCACATCCTTATTAGCCTTGTGTTTTTCCTTCCCTTACCCCTCCTGTGGGGTGTGTTGTACGTGGGAATTTCTAGCCTGTAAAACTTAATAACTCGTGATAGAAAAATAGTTTATAATTTACAGAAATGTTAGTCTGTGTTCTTGCCCGCTCGTCTACGTGCACATGCTGGAGTATCCCATGTTTTACTGTTGATGTGGACTACATTAGGATTATGCAGACTTTTAAACTGGCTATTTATGATTTTATTGTTCTTCATAAATTAAATGTCAGTTTTGTTTTAGGAAGGACATGTCAGAATGCCAGAATGAAGGGATTGAGGGGGAAACGCCACTCTTCCCTTCAAATGCAAATTCTTTTCTTCCTCTTTCTCCTCTGCACTTCATGGGGTGATTGGCATAGCACAGCTTGCCTAAAGTCTGAGCTCCCTGTTGCAGGGAACCCTGTGACGTTAACTGTGTACTTAAATGTGCAAATTCCTTCTTTTTCTTTTTGCTGTTTTCAGAAACTAATGAAATCATAGCTGATTTTTCTCACTTGAATCCTGGTTCAAGTTTTGTAAAAAAGACCTCTACTGGTTTGTTGGTTTTTTTTTTTCTCCACAACTGTGTACATTTTCAGTTAAAATCTATCATCTGTGTGCATTCAGAGGTTATTTGTATCCGTTTTGTTTTCCCATTTTATTGGTTTGATTCCTAAGTGTTATCAGTGAGTTAGAGCTGAGCTCTTTTAATTCAAATGGCATAATGCCCAATCCTCTGAGATTAGCTGGCAAGCGATTCTGGGCATGGTGCCACCTGGCATTTCTCAGAAAGGGGCTGCTAATGAAACACCGGAAAAAAATAAGATTGTTCCAGACATGCAAAACCCTGAAGTTGCAGGGAGTGAGGAGTGACAGAGCTTTCACAAAACACACCCAATATTCTGTGGCACGACTCGGAAACTACTCAGGAAATACCATCCTAATACCTCTGCAGAAAACTGATATTGAAGTGAACAAGTCTGAGTACAAATGAATTTTTCTTTTCTGAAATTTGTGACTGATTTTTGGCACTTGCGCTCAGGATTGGGCTCTCTGGGTTGTCTGCAGTGCGGCTTGGGCTCCGAGAGCTCTCAGCTTTTTAGGACCTGCGGTTTTGTTCTCCTCTAATTTGCCTCATCATGATGCAGCCCCACAGTTTCTCACAGCACCAATCTTAGGGCTGAAGACCATACATTTCCTGGGTCCTCAGTTACAATGAATATAGGTAAACTTTGTTGGGATCCTGTCTTGGATCTAAAGAAAGTTTGTTGGCTGCAAGAGATTTTGAATGCAGTGTTTCCAATTTAGTGACTGACGTTTTCTGATTATAACTTTTGTTTCATCAGAAAACCCCCAAAAAAGCTCAATGCCTGGATAAATGGGTCCCAAGACATTTAGGGCTTTATAGGTCTAGACTAACATCTTAAAACTAGCAGGCTGCCCAAGAAGATTATGCATCATGGATTTAATATGCTCATGAACTAAAGTGCCACTTAACAAGCAAGTTGCCAAATCCTACATCAGCTGAAGTTTTCTGTACACACTTGAGAGGTTGTCTCATATACAGCATATGACAGTAGGCTGTAGGGCACTTATTTGCATAAAAAGCCTTGCCAAGAGCAATAAAAAAGACGTATACAGTAAGAAAGCGTTCCTCAGTCAAAAGAATAAGGATATTGTTGGGTTTTTTTCTTAAAGTCTTTTGTCCCTTCAGCTTCATTGCCTGCTTTCTGTATGAAAGATTAGCAGTGATTGCAGACCAGGAACCACTGAGGCAACCTTGAGCAACTGGTTATTTCTTCATGGTTTTCCTTCTGTAGATTACAGTAATAATATATCCTGCATTTCTTCTAAGAAGCCACATTTTCCTGTTTTCTGAGTGTTACAGAATATATTCAGATGTGCAAACCCTATTGTTTTCTTGCTGGAGCTGTCTTCTGTACTCATCCCTTGTCATCATCCTTATTTTCCAGTGTCTCTGTGTAGGCTTTAGAAATAATAATAGTGTGGGAAGTGAGGGAGACAAAGGGGTCAGATCCATACTAGCCCTTGGAACACAGAGATTCTCAGAAGCAATGGCACAACACCACTGACTTAAGAGAAGCAGAGATTTTTCATTCTCAGTTTACTGCCCCAGCTTTTACCTTGGCCTCTCACTCCTAGGACACTTCTGATTCCTGAAGTGAGAAAGGACAGGGACTTATTTATTTACTCTGAGGTCTGCACCAACCAGCCTGTGCTGTCAAGTGAAAGTGTGATGACATAGTTTATAATGATTTTTTATACAGTTTTCCAAAGGGGAAAAAAAGTAACATATGAGACAGCCAAACCATGCAGCAAATAGTTGTGGATTTGTCAGGAACAGTGAACAGATCTTGAATTCCTGCAGCACATATGACACTTTCTGAACTATACTTTTTTGACTCTAGCAAGCCTCAATAGAAGATGGGATTTGGTCCTTTTAATGTTCTTGCAAGTCTTAACTGTTAACTTGCTTCTAGTTTCATAGTTATAGACTCTGTCAGTGTGATTAATGAGCAATGTAAAGTATGCAAAAAAAAAACCAACCCAAGGAACAGTGAAAGATCTTCCTTTTGCAAGAGACAAGAAGTAAAAAGGCAATAAATACTGTGCTTGTGCTCAGTAATCACAGAAAGAAGAATTTTTACTTTTTACAGTTTCAGAAGCTGACTTAAAACTCCATTGACTTAGTGTGCTTATGCTAAGTGAATTTGTGAATTCATGGATTTTATGCTATGTTTTTCCTGTGACTGGGAATTAAAAAATTTCATGTTAAGTAGCTGAATACACATTCAGTAATGCCTCTGCAGTGTGTGCATTTTGCAGGGGAAGCACTTTGTGTAGCAGCTGGCTGTGTTTGTAGTACAAATGACAATTCAATCCATGTAGCAATTAAGCTTTTCTTATCACATGGAGGCTCCTAAAAAGAAACTATTGCATTTATTTGTGTAGAATATGTTTATCATATATATAAAAACATATTATTTATATAACTAATATGTGTATATATTTTGTGTGCTAATATATATCGTATACATGTGTATATAGATATTTTTCTGATTAATTAGATAAGTAGAGAGAGAGATAGAGCTCTTTACAGCTAGTGACTGTGTTAATAACAAACAGAGAAAGATTTAGTATAGCTGAATGCTTTCGTGTGGCTTTGGTCAAATTACTTAGAAGTGGAAATAATCAGTGGTTGAATGAAGCAAGAGGCCTGATACACACTGGAAAACCTCCATCATCTGTCAGATGTTTTACAACTGTGATGAATGTGCTTGGATAAATAACACAAACATGTGTTAAACAAGTTCAGGCTGAGTTCCGCATGGTATGGTAAACAGAAATTGTGCTTGGGGAATGTTCGAAAATGTACGTCTGGTAGGGTGGTATGGTTGGAGCACTGTGAGGATAGCCTTTCCTTTTACCCTGGAAACTTGCAAACTTGCCTGGAAGCTGCCCTGGCCCAGCAGAGAATGGGGCCATATGGAAAGGAACCTCATAGCCTGAGTGACTTTTAATTTAAACTATTTGTTGCAAAAACTGTTGATGCAGAGAGGTTGAGGGGGCAGGAAATCATTCCAAGTGAGGCTAGGAATGCTCCAAGGTCTCTCTCACCTCTGTCTCTGCAGACAGCAAGAGAGGTGAAGAGCTGGTGCCCCAATGGGCAGCTCACCATTGCTTGGAGAGGCATCAGCCAGCTTTTGATTCAAAAGGGAAAATGTGTTGCCAGAGCAGTGAGTGGATTTATATACCAGCTTCTCTCTGGCTGCTAACCAAACTCATGGATTTCCAAATAGAACTCAAAGAAGCATCTAGCACAGAGGTGTACAGTTGTTGTGTTTATTAATGGGGGTGAAATGATTGTTGCAATATTTGTTTTGTATTCCCTCTCAAAGATCCAACCATACTGTTCTGGACCCTACAAGCATCATACATCTTGTTTCTGGAGAATCTAGGATATTTGTCAGCTGTGAAAATGAGGGGGGGGGAATTTCCAAAAGTGAAATTTCTATCTAATTAACATGGTCTTTTATCAGTAATTTCCTGTTTTTAATACATGCAGCTTTGGACACCCCCCTTCACCCTGATCATGGTGCTTGGAAAGTGGAGCCGTACCCTACTTCTACATAATTTTTAAATGGATGTGAAACACCTAAGTACTTCCGCTGTTAAATCTTTGCAGTCTGATGTACAGGTCCTTAACAGAGTACAAAGGTGTCTGCACTTCTGAAAAAGCCTTTGTATTCCCAATAGTCTGAGTGGTAATAGAAGGTAGTAACAAAGAGGTTGCTCTGCAGTACAGGCCAGCAGCAGCGCTCTCTTGCAGGGCTGCTGTGTGCGCAGCATGAATCGCGAGGCTGTTGGCTGCCCCAGGGTGTCAGCTTCCCTCCTCCTGTGTTAAGCTGGTCAGGGTGCCTGTGCCACGTTCCTGGGATGCCTGTTCTTGTCCCCCTTGCTGTAAGACATGGGACAGCAGATGGAGCAGCGATGTGCCAGCCACCTGCACCCCCGTGTGCCAGTGCGGCCCAGGAGAGGGTGAGGCACGGGGTGCAGCAGCAGTAGGAATGCTGGGAAGTGAATTGTCCAGCACATAGCGGGGAACTCCGAGCCTTGCCCAGCCTACTGCAGGAAGACTGGCCATGTGCTTGATCTGGCATCTGCAGTAGATGAGAATCATGCATTGGCATGGATTTAGCCTGAGATCTCAGTGGTTCTTTTCCAGTTTATTTGTGGGGTTTGCTTTTCAGTTGCCAAAATGGTGCGTTTTTCATGTGTCCCAGCAATTTCAGAGTGATGGCAAACTTGCTGACCCTGAATTACTTTTACATCTGCTAAAAGTATTTATGCTGCAGTCTTTCCTTCTGCACATCTGATATTTCTTCACTCTCCCTCTGTTCCAAATCCATCTCTGTTAATTTAATTTCTGTTAATTTAACTATATCCTTCAAGTATTCTAAAGAAGCATCCTTCCAAAAACCCTAAAATGCATCAAGACACATGGGAAAAGGCAGTTTAAGTTATTAGAACAAAGCTTGTTAATGAGCTTATTGTTTTTGACTGAAATCACGTCTGCTAGGAGCTATGAGACTATTAAGGGATTGTTCTTTGTTGTGTGACTGTAATACTAAAGCAAAACCAAATCTTTCTCTATTGAAATGCTTTCTTCTCTTTACTCAAAGTCAGTAAAGCCTTAGTTGAATTGCTGTGTCTGGGTTTACACATTTAAAGATGTGAATTGATTAGAGGATGTACACAAGAACAGGAAGGTGTAGAAAAGATGAGCTACAAGTAAAGTTCCTAGCATAAGGAAGAGGCTGTTATATGGAGATACTGCAAGAGTTTCAGACTGAGGAGGTCTGCATATGGCATTCAAATTACTAAAAGTTGTTTTAGAAATCAGTATTACCATCACTAAATGTAATGAAAAATTGAAATAAATATCCTGAAGATGCTATGGCATTTACATTGGAGTGCTTTGCTTATTCTCTTTTTAAATTAATTTTGGGATAAAAAATCCTAAAGATGAAGCTCCACTGGATTCCAGTGCCCCCTCTAGAAGCTTTCCATAAGGGATCTTTGTGATTGTGTGGCTGATGTTTCTGGGGATGCTGCAGTACGAGTAAATACTAATCCTTAATGTTGATAGTGTGTCTCAGTCACAGGCACATCTAGTGATTTTTGTGTTTGAGGATTTTGTGGTGGATTCTTGGTCTTAGACACTTCAAATGGTAAAAAAACTCCTAACTCTGAATTGGAACCAGTTGTCTCCAGCAGCATGGCTGTGAGACTGGGAAGTCTCACATGCACATAGGCAATGCAGGCTCAGGTATTTAAAAATGCACAGACCATTGTAATTGCTAGCAGCAGTCTGAGGAGAAGCAGCTTTTTCAGGTTTTCAACATGAACTGCTGCTGCTGCTCTTTTGTCTGTTGCCTTGCTATCAGATGAATGGTTTCATCCTTGCTTTCCAAATTTTTGAACAAACTGATGCTCCAATGCATGCACTTAATTAGGAGGCTACATCCTCTGAAGTAAAAGGACTGATTAAGTTGTGATGCACTCCTTGAGGCTAGACTGAGGATCACTGCAACAGCTTGGTCTTGGAGGTAGCATCTGACATATTTTGTCATGTATTATGCAACAGAAAAACTTGATATGAGCTTTAAGCTCAGGATCTTATTCAGGTTCTTGGCGCAAAGCTGTGATGTCTTTGCGCTCAGACATTTTGCCTTTTGCCAAGCTGTCAGCACAGATAAGGCATCCATAATTCAAGGGATGGTGAGGGTGTGCCTAAATTTTTTGTCTTTTTTTGGTGATGAGTTGCTGTAATTTTCTTGTTGCTCTTTGTTTACTAGTACTGATTGAGCATGCAGAGCAACATGTTGGCACTGTGTTTAAAATAGAATAAAACCAGAAAACTCAAATCATGACTAGCATGTTCTTATTAAATATTTATTTATTCCTCTAATCCAGGAGGCACTGGCTGATGTGCCTGTTCAATGCACAAGCACACAGGTCAGCAACTCAGAGACCAAGTTGTAAACTGAAACAAACATTAAAGATTGGTCTCCACATACTTTTTAAAATTATGGTTTAGCCTCAGTTTTGCTACAGTAATCTCTAATGAAGCAGTAAGTTCTTCTATATTATTTTCTTTTCTAGCAATTTTCCCCAGCCCCATTCTCTTGAATTATGTAACCTATATTTTAGTATAACAACTACTTTCCTGCTGTATTACTCTCTAGGGAACAATTTTGCATTAGCAGGAGGATGAACAAGATGACCTCTCAAGTCTTTTCCATCACCACTTGCTCTAATATGGTGCTGTAATATTTGACCTTGTTACGCAGCCTTTTCCCTTTTGTAACCCTTTGACTTTTACAGAAGAGCAGTCAAAGCGTTTTTTGGACATGCAGAAGTGCCCTCCTTTGAAGCTGTCAATCCAAAGTACTGTTTCCTGCACTTCAGAACTAAAGAGCATATTAGTGCCTTTTGCATTCAAGTGGAGAGGACCAGTATAAATAAATCATTGTAGGGAAGTACACTATGGTGCCTGTTCCATAGCTGGAATAAGGCTGAAGAGGTAGAGGCTCTTTATTTTGTTAATATGTTGGAAAGGCTGTAACTTTTGAATATGGCTTTTTATTTCAAGGAAGGAAGGAAGACTGAGCTGATTGAGCAGTTTGTTCTGTGTGCCTAGACCTACATAGTGTCCCCATGGGTTCAAAGTTATCAGTAGGCGTCAGACTCACTGGGAAATGTAACTGTAACTCTAAAGAGGAATTCTGTATTCTAGCTTACAAAATCAGAAAGGATACATGACAAAAGTAATTTGGAACTGGAAGTAAAAGCTGTGGTGATAACCTGATGGGAAGTGGATTCAGACTTGCCTTGCTGTTCCAGTCACAGTTTCTGGCTCATAGAGAGCAGGAAAAGCTTTTTGTGGCCTACTGCACTGGCCTGCAGTATTTTCCCCAGCCAGACCCTGAAAGTCCGTTCTGAAAAAGGTCTTTTGGCAATGAACACCCCATGCATTTTCTTTATCTCTCCAGATACAACTAATTTTAAAAGCCTGGGGGTTTTAATCATGGAAATTCACAAGCTATTCCAATTTCTCAGGATTGTTGCTGTTGCTTTCTGTTCAGTTAAGTGATTCTTTGTTGACACTGAGTTTTAATGTCCCAGTCTGATTTTTACTTCATAAGTTAGGTGAAACTTGCTGTTGTGGTCTCCTGTTGTTGGGCTTTCTCATTGCTTATGTCCTTTTTTCCACAGCAGCAACTGACACAGGTTTCTGCAGTAGAGAATTGGGAAAACAGTAGTGAGCAGAGAGATACAAAACTTAAGAGGAAAAGTACTAGCTCTTTTTGTCAGGCAGCTTCACCCTGCTCTCAGCCCACATCACCTTATATCCTTTCTTTTGCTTATGAGTAAGCAGGGCCTTAATACGCCAAGTAATTTAGAAATGGAAACAGTAAGAGGAAGTTTTGACATCATCAGTTTTTAAGATCTTAACGTAATGCAGTGCAACATACAGAGAGAGCACTATCTTCCGCAGCTGTAAATGCCTGGATGAAGAGTACGGTTTCCTTTTGCACTTAACTATATAAACACTTGCTGCGTTTTAACATCTCCCTTTAGTGTAAATCATTGGCATTTGTTTGCCATAATGTGTGCAGATAGCACGACAAATGTTCTTCCTAGTTTCACGTGGATGGGTATACAGGAGCAAAAGGATAGTAATTTAGAGCTCTGTAAAGGGGAAACTCTGGCTAATGGTTTATCCATGTTATGTGGTTTGCTTGAAATCAAGCAGAATATGCAAAAGTTTGGTAGAAATGGTTGAGAAGAAAGCCGTATAGTCCTGTTATGCTTCCAGAGGGGATGTGCTCATTTTGGCTGGGGTAGAGTTAATTTTCTGCATAGTACCTCGTTTGGGATAGACTTTTGGACTCTCTTGGATTTCTGCTGAAGACACTGTAATCCAGGGATGTGTTCGTTATTGCTGAGCAGAACTTACACAGTCAAGGCCTTTTCTGCTTCTCGTCCACCCCATCAGCAAGGGGGCTGGAGGTGCACAAGAACTGACCCCAGCGTACCAAAAAGGGACATTCCATGTCATATGGTGTCATGCTCAGTATATAAAGCTGGGGAAAGAAGGAGGAAGGGGGCAGTGTTGGGAATGAAGACGTTTGTCTTCCCAAGTCACTGTTAGGCGTGATGGAGCCCTGCTTTCCTGGAGATGGCTCAACACCTGCCTGCCCATGGGAAGTGGTGAATGAAGTCTTTGTTTGGCTTTGCTTGTGTGGGTGGGTTTTTCTTTTACTATTAAACTGTCTTTATCTCAACCCACAGGTTTTCTCAGTTTTACACTTTCCATTCTCTCCCTCATCCTGCTTGCGGGGGAGTGAGCAAGTGGCTGCATGGGGCTTGGCTGCCAGCTGGGGTTAAACCATGACAGTGGAGTATGATAAAGACTGGAAAGTCCCTTCTACCAGATATCTGCATAAAAGCTTCCTTCTCTTAAATCTCATGGAATTATTTAGATGTTACTGTAGTTTATGCTGAACCTCCAGCACTGACTAATACCTAGAACCAAGGATAGGGGAGTCACCAGGACATTCAGGAATGATGTGTTCAGAATGAAAAGGACCTGTTGTTACATGTCTCTGATTCCTCATCCCCAGGGTCATCATCTTTCTTCTTGGTCCTCTGGACTTTTCTTATATATAACTCATTTCCCACAATTGATTGAATTTGGAAACACAGGAGCAAGAAGTAAGGGAGGACACTTACACCTGGAGGAGCGGATACTTTTTTCAGTAGATTTAAACATATCATCATTCTTGTGCTGACAGTTTTATGTTAATTCCCTTGTGATAGGAGTTAAGATATTTGGCATTTCAGAGAAATATTCAAAAAAGGTTAGCTCCAACCCATCTTCCCAGAGTGGGGGTTTTGCCCTGTATACTCTCCCTGTGGAAATCCAGGGACTGTTTCTGCTGGGTACTTTTTGCAGTGTCAGGAAAGCAGACTTCTGCTCTCAAAGAGGCAGGAAAATCCCTAAGCGTGAGCGTATAGAATTGCTCTGAAGTGCTGGCTGAATTGCTTATTTTTCATTCCCAGGGGAGATCCTGCCTTGGAGTTCTCCCTGCTTGTCTGTCCAAACCCACAGGCTCCCTGGGGTTTGCAGGTGGCTCTTTGCACTCTCTACTTTGAGCCTCTGCCAGCATGGCTTTAGGGTATGGGATAGGAAAGGGTGTCCAAGGCTATTTTGTCTTTCCCTCCTCCCACTCCCCACCTGCGGGTCCTTTACAGAGAAAGGGAATAAGGATGCAGGCTTGAAGCTGAGCTCTTCTCATATGCAGGCGTAATAGGATCCTTTCCCGACAAAGGATCCCCCTCTCCCAGTGGGGGCAAAGGACCCTGCTCGCTGAGGGGACCCACTGTCCCAGATAATTAGCTAAGCAGCTGCTGTGTGTCTGAATGAAAAGGAGAGTAGGGAGGTTTTTTCTCTGCCGGGGAGCTGGGGCGGCATTCCTTGGAGGCAGCCTGCACATTCCTCCAAAGCAGTCGGTGCTGACAGTGATGTGGGCTCAGCTTCCCCAAATTTGTACGCAGCCACTTGCTTGGCCTAAGGTCCTTTATTGTGAGAAAGCTCCTTTCCTGCGCTAAGTGCTAATCATTTATCCCTGGATCAGTGGGAGAATATGTAGCTTGAGTTCACATGTGACATGTTCCACTAATTAACGCATAACCCTTTATCCAGACAAAATAAGATCAGATTCAGAGGGAAAAAAAGGAAATTTGTAATATGCAAAATGAAGTAATCTCAGCAGAAACAGCAGTTGTGTTGATGCAATAGTGGGCAATATGCCTGTGAATGAATCCCTTTTTCGTGCATTTTCTAGGGGGTCTGGGAAGAAAAGGAGAGTGCCTTGTCTGGCCAGCACATTTATGACTAACTTTCATGGACAAAAGCAAAACTAAGAAAAGAGTCTATTCTTGGCACAGGACCAGGTTTTTTCTTAGAGAACTGCTTTAATTTGTTTGACACACAGTGAAAGACTGGCACACTACACTAATTAGTTTTATATACAGTTGTTTTATAGATCTGCAGCACTATATGTACCCGTGGGCCTACTCAGTGAAGTCTACCAGGCTGCTTCCTGATGCCTGTTCACAAGAGTGGACCTTTATGCCTGACTTCTTGCTGTATTGCTCAATTTTTTCCCTAGTTTTACAATTGTATACATTCACTCAGATAAAATAACGTGCATTTAAAATTGGAATAGTGCAGTAATAAATTTAGAAGTGTGGCATTGGCATTCACAGAAAGAGTGAATGCCAAAATTTCTTACCATTATAAACACTTTCTTTGTTCTTTCAAGTTGTTTTTTTTTCCCATCAGTGCTGCTGAAAAGGTAGGCAGTTCATTTAAATTCTGAAAACCTTTTAATTTTATCACTAACACTTCTTCCTAGTGAGCATTTAAAATAATATTCCATTCCTTGTTGCAGGGAGAGGAATTAAGTTTTTTAATTTCAAAATACTGTCTAATTTTCAAGTGGCTACTGGAAGACAGAGAATATTGCTACTTCTATCCCACGCAAGGTAAAAATGAATGGCAGGAAATGTTTCAAATGTAATTTAAGTGGATCTGCACCAGGTATCCTGCTAATGTAATCAAATGTGGAGTTAATCTCCCTTTTATGTTTTTGTAAGGAAAGGAGCTTCATCTTGAAATTATGGCTTAAAGAAAAGAGGCATGGATGGGAGACATGGAGGTCATTCAGGCAGCAGCAAGTGAAGCAGAGCAACTCCCATTTGTGCTCAGCCAGATGTTCACAAGCCTTTGCCAACAGCTCAAAAGGCTGATGCTGTATAAATTACTATATCCCAGGGACTAATTCAATGGGTGTGATGGAAGAGGAAGGGAGGAGGATGGTACCCTGTCGGTCAGAGGTCAGGTGTAACACGTGGGACTGAACCAAGCAGTGTTCAGCCAGTTCCACTTTTTCTTTTATTAATGTGGGTTGAAAACAGTCATTTTTCCCATGGAAGGCAGAAGAAAAGTCAGTACTTTAAGACTATAAGGACAAATTATTTTCTTTAAAAAGTCCCTTTTCCCATGTAGTCAAAAGAGGTGACTACCCAATGAAATTTGAGCCTCTGACAATTATCTTTGAAAATACAGACTCTCTTTGAAAGCTGCAAGTTGTCTGATAAAAGATCTTTAAAGACTTCTCTTCCTTTCTGAAAAGATGTTGATTGCAAACCAAACTGCCTTCACTCCACTGCTATTGTACCAAATACTCCACTGAATTGTACCAAATTCACCTATAGGAATCCCTTTTCACTTAGCCTGAGTTGTTTCTCACAAAAGTAAAAGCAAGCAAAAATAAAGAGTAATAAATAGTATTTTTCATTTAGAGTGTGAAGGCTTCTCTTGGCCAAAGTTCTGCTGTTGCAGGAAAATAGCCACTTGCAGGTTGTTGCCTGTCAGAGGTGTCTGTCTCTACCACAAGCCTGGTTATCTGTGATTCTCTGCCTCTAGAAATAAGTGCTGAGCTAAGGGAGTCTCTCTGTCTTTCAAGGATATAGATGTCCCCACTATGATGTGAAGGATAATTTAATAAATGTGACTCTTGCTTCTTGCAGAAAGGTAAATAAAATTCAGGCCCTTACCAGTACCTGGTTTTCTATAATTTTCAAAAGAGTTGACTCTGATTTTGAATGTTTGAGATTGGCAGTGCTGATGCTTTTTTGATTTCGTAGGATATCCTACAGTCTGCAGATTAAAAACAGGTTTTCAAGGTTAATGAAGTACCAACTCTGCATCCCAAACAGTATTGCTCTATTAGTAGGAAGCTCATGGAAGGACAGAGTGCCTTTTCTTTCATAAAATAAGGAAATAAGCAGTGCCCTCTAGTGTTAGTTAACGTGAGAGGGAACCACAAGAAGACTTTTCTGTCATCTGTGTATATGCAATTAAAGCTACTTCACAGCCGCGGATGCAGCTCTTTATTTCTTGAAGAAAAGTAGTAAAAGTGACTGCAATAGCATTGCTTATCAGGACTCAGCTGTCAGAAACACCATCATTAATAGGTAGATGAAGTCAAGATATCACAAGCTCCCAGACCTATGAACTCACTGACCTGTTTTATCTTCTCTTATCTTGAAGTATATAAGTGTAGAATGTCTCCAGCCTGCACCTGGCCTGGGGAAGGACAGGAAATGTGTTTTACCAAAGGGCCAGAGAAGTTTCAGGGAGAGGTGTAGTAGCACACATTCCTGCTTGAAGTTCAGAGGTTTGTTTTCTGGCATTAAGCAGTCCTGGTGTACATACATAAGCTTATCTGACACCTTCTAACAAAGCAGTGAACACGTGAGTCTTTTGGACTGTCCTTGGAGCACCTCAGAATTTTCTGGGTTTGGTGATAGTAGCAGGCTAGACTCCTGTTTCAATGCTGTAGGAATCATCTGTTTCAGTTACAGACAACTCTGCCAGGGAGGTACCATGGGAATTAGTCTCCTCTGTGCTTTAACATGGAAAGTTATTTCTCAGTCTGCTTCAGAGGGCAACACTTTAAACTGCTTATGTAAAACAAGTATTAAAAATAGTTGTATTGCTATCTAGTTTCTGAATTGTCTGCAGTGTGAAAACGTCGTAAGCAAATGTGGCTTTTCCTCTCTCTTTCTCTTTTTCTTTTTTGTAATTTTGCCTTTCTTCCATAGAAAAAGAGCTCAGAAGTGATTTTTGCCGTTCAGTTTCTGCTGATGCATTTTCGTAGCCTCAGTTGCAGTCTAGGGCTTTTGGGATGATCCTGAAGTCCCTGGGTTAACAGTCCCTAAAGTTACTGTTAACAAATGGGAATTCTCTAAGACCTCGAGACCATCTTAGCAAGTGTCCCCCAGCTCTAATCTGAAAAACAGCACACACCATAAAAGTACAGGCGTTTTTAAGGGTCCTTGCAGTACCTTGGCTTACACAGGCTTTCCTGCCCTGGGTGAGGTTCGTCCTGGACTGAGGTTTTATAAACCAAAACATCTTCTGACGTAGCATGGCCATCTCACTTTCCTCCTTGGGTTATGCTCAGTGAATGTTTCTGATGGCTGCCAGCACTGTACGAAATGGGTGTCAAGACTTATGCAGAGAGTGTGTTTCCCATGTGTCAGAGTAACAGCTGAAGGCACTGAGGACTCGTATCTTTGAGCTGATTCAACAAGATTAGCTCTGCATGAGGAGGTACCTGCGAGTGGACATTGTCTCTGGTAGAAGATGCCAGAAATGAGATGGCTTACCTGGACTGTCACTCCTCAGATGGATTTTCAACCCATCTCAAGCATTTGTGATACGTGCCACAACTGTTGTCAACCTTGGTACTTGCAGTAGTTGTTGATCCTTAACTCTGACGATAGATGCCTTTTTGAGCTGCAGTCAGTAACTTCTGTCCTCTTTGCTGCAGACAAGCAGGGAGAGCGTTGTTTGTGCTGATTGCCAAGGATGAGGTTATGCTCTGTGAAAAGACCAAGGAGAAAAAATGTTCAGCATTGTTCCTCTGAGATGTACCAAAAATCTTCACGCACCAATGAAACAGCCAGTGTTATGGTATCATAACAATGGTTTGTTAGGACTTCACCCCAGGCTGGGATGATGATTTCTGTTTAAGACCAGGACCAACAGATGGCATTTGTTAGGACATTGATATTTATGTACAAAGTTGCCAGGACTTTAAGAAGTGGTGCCTCTCTTAATTAAGATGATAATGCACTGCCTTGTTTGGAGACATTCTGCTCATAATGATGCTGGTGAATTATGAATAGAGGGAAATTAGTAATAACAAATGCCAGATGGAGGTAACTTTCAAAAGGAATATTTTGTGTAATGTGGCATGTAAAGTTGACAGACCGGGTCTTAGAAGATCTTTATTATTCTTTAGGCTTTCCTGACAAAATTACTCTTTATCCTGCCAAGAAATGTGGTCCCACATGCCAGTGCGTTTTTAAGTGAGAGTAATTAAAGTGTGCCTCTAAGTTTATGGCTTGAAGTGAAATCCGTTCCTCCAATGTTTTGTCAGGAATCTATAAAAAGTGCAAGAAAGGAGACAACTTATAACAACAATAGTTTTGCCAGTTCTGTACATTCTGCCTTTGAAATCAGAGGCAATTAGGGATGAACAAAACTGCTTTCAAAGTTTAAAAAAAAGTGCTAGTTTTGCTGACATTTTGCTTCATGTTTTTCCTTTGGTTGAAGATGACTGTTGGGAATAAGAAATGTTTTTCTAAATTAAACTCCACCTTCCTTGATTGAAGTAAAAAATGATTACTGAGTTATAAGTGCATTGAATCCTCAAATGCTAGGCCCTCTTTGCAACTTCCTGACAGAGGGAAATAAAATTTAATTTGGTTTTTAGTATGAAGTGGTAATTGAAAGAGACATAGACAAGGGAAAGTAAGAAATAAAATGTTGGGGTTTGATATTTAATTTTCTCATAAGAATATTTTCACTCCATGGGCATTCCAGCTTGGATCTCAGGACCTGCAGGCCACTGTCCATTGCAGAGACGGTGCTTTCCTGATGATCTGTGGGTGAGGCAAAGTGTGTCATCTGAGGTGACCGTGAAGATTTGATTTTCCTTTGTCATTGCCCTTAGATTGCAGTAATGTAATATAATTAAATTTAGGACCATAGAAGTGTTGCATAAAGTCTCCATCAGATGATAATAATACTAAACGTAGTAGACAAAGAAGATTTGAAGAGCTCACCTTCTGCTCTGTTCCTGCATAGTCACAAGTCACTTTCAAATTTGCAACAACAGACTTGAGATGCACAGTCCAAGATTTCTTCCATAGGCACAAACGTTGTAGCAGGGTTCAGAAAGCAGAGGAGTTGCTTTTGTCTTCTTTAAATTATTTCTGCGAGGATGCATTAGTAGGGGAATAAATGAAGTAATACATTTCAGTATTGGATGATGAAAAGAAGGCTTCTGCTTCATTTAGAAAAAGGTCAAGATCAGTTTTCATGAGAATAAAACACTGTTTTGAATTATGCTTAGAACAGACTGTCCGACTATTTCTGGTATTAACGTTCATTGCTATTGGAGAAAGGGTTTAACAATAGAAAGATGAGAACATGAGAAAAGAATGTCTAGAGGGAAGGCAGTCAAGGATGGGATTCAGTGGCTCTAGCTTTGATAACAAAGCAAAGAGTGGTCTCAGCCGAGTCTTTTGAGGTTAATCTGGTACTTTCAGTAAACCCTAAATTTACCTTAATTTAGAAAGAGCAGAATTTCTAAGCATTTTTAAAAACTTCAGAGATAATTTTTTCTCACTGATCTTCTTGAAGCTATTGTAAATTTACCTGGGAGATGCCATCTGAAGTTACAGGCAACTAAATTCTGATTTATATGCACATTTAATGAATAAGTCCTACATCTATATTTTAAAAAGCTAATTTTTTAAGAGCAGTCTGCCTAATGTGATGTGAGTGCTATGACTCTTTCAAAAGCTGTATGACATTCTTGCTGTGTTGTCAGTTTTGTCTATGCTTAAGTTTTTTCTGTTGTCTTATTTTGTTTTCCCAGAAAAACTTTACAATTCCAATGGACGGGAGCTGAGACGGGCACTTTTTTCCTTGAAACAGATATTTCAGGTGAGCAAGTAACAGCTATCTATTCTGTGATTTGAAAATGAATTTAATTTTTTTTTCATATAGAGAAAAACTTAGAGTTTCTGGCAGAAGAGACTTTGAAGACTTCATTTGTAATTTGCAATTAGCCAGTTGCTTCTTAGGGCCTTTTATTTTCATGGTCTGTAAACCTTCCCACGTTCCTTCAGTCTGTCAGAAGGCAGGACCAGATGTGGCAGAGTGAGTAGTGTAAACCTGCCAGGAGAGGAGACAAGAAAATTGAAACTCTTAGGTGGAAATTTAGACTGCTCTTTAGACAGTGGCGTAGCTTGGTATTGGAAAGACTGGGAGGGGAATTCAAAAAGGTGAGCCAGGAAACCATGAGTTAGGTGATGGCTCAGTGTTGGCCTGATAATGGACAAATAGTCTGGGTTTAAGCCACATCAGAAACTGAAAAGACTTGTGGGAGACATGCGACAGTTCTGATGAGGAACCAAAATGTACTGAGAGATCTCTGAATGTGTTTGAACTTAGACTGAGTTCAGAGGAAAAGATTAACTGAGAAGCCAAAAAGATGCTTCACAGAGCTGAGGAGGATATGGTAGTGGCTGATCATTTTAAGGAAGGGCATGGATTTGAATGTGAATGTTCATTATGGAGGAGATCTGAAATCTGGAGGATTTTGGGTCCTGTGGGGAAGTAGACAATGTGATAGACAAGTGGTGCGGTTGGTAAGAAATTTGCTTGAATTAAAAGCTTGGATTTCAAATCGGTTTTACTGGATAAGGAGAAGGACTTGCGAAAACTGCAGGACTGCAAGGAAACTTGTTGGAGAGAATAGGTCAGGAAAAGTGAAAACCCCCCCCATCTGTGAGAATTAGAGCATACTATTACTGTGATTCTAAAATAGAATTCATTTCAGACACTCCGTTTTCTGTAAATATAAGTGAAATCAGTAAGAGGAGCACTTCTTCTTCTTTACTAATGGATCCAAACAGAGGATGACAACCTATAATCCTTTTTTAGCTATACTAGGTAGGCGGAAAGATTTCAAACTCCTAGTTTAACATTTTTGCTTTGTTTTAAATAGACATTTATTCTTAGAATAAAAACATTTAAGAAATCTGCAAGACTTCAGGATTGCAAATCTTCTAAACACATAGTCCTTTTTATAGGTTTCAAAGTTAAGCATTTAGAATTTGGAAAATACCGGAATTAAAATTTTCTGAACAATATGAGTGGTGAAGGGTGGACCATTTAATGCTAAATCTTGGTAGCTGAAGATGTTTTCTGGGTCAGAAAAATATCCCCTGGAATTTTGAAATTTTCGGACAAAGAAGGAGTTTCAGTTCAAAACAGTCTGGTCATCTCATGACTGCAGATTGGGAAAACCATTGTCTCTTCAGAAGACATTGTCCCTCATTCCCAGAGGGAGACTGTTTGAGAGTCACAAGGATGCAAGTTGTGTTTCCCTGTGATCTTGCCAAGCATGTGGACTGTGTGCTCAGAGGAAATCAGGCAGGTTTCCAAGAGTCTTTTCTGGGTTCTTCTCTTTTTGCGCACTTCAGCTGTTTCTGGGAAATATTTGTGTTTCGCTGCATTTATGTATTCCATAGATAATCTGGACACTCACACATATTTGGCAGTGAGTGCTAAGCCTCACTTCCCACCCATACAGCACCTCCCATGCCCTTCCATCATGAATTCTTCTGGTTTGGGTATTCATAAACGTCCTCTTCTCCATAGGTTATTTGACGTCTAGTAGGTATTTCTGAGCACAAGTGCTCAGTGCTTTCAGACAACACAGAGTAAGATCTCTCTCTTCCAGCTGATCGGCTGTTCTACTGAAAAGGTTGTTTAAATGTTTATCCCAGTTAATTTAAGGAGGTAACTGTGTTGAAGAGTAACGAGAGAGAAGGGAAAAGCAATGCACACAACCCATATCTGTGTATGAACTTAGTCTTAAGTGAAATGTGTCTGACTGTTCCAGGACATAATTTTCCTTGAAGAATTCAACTTTCTTGTTTTCTGATGTATGTGGTATGGAAAGGGATTTTGGAATTATCAGTTAACACATAAAGAAGTTCTTTCTGGTAGAACTGTGGCTAATTGCTGAGCAAGAACTCCCTTTGAAAAATCTACATATGCTCTTAAAATACAGGTTCTCTTAGGGGGTAATTGAAAAGTGTTCCTCAGGCTAGAGAGTATTCATATAATATGCTCAAGTGTTTGAAGTAGTACACTTTCAACTGGAAAACAAGCCCCTGTCAACCCCGGTTTGCCTGCCAGCTTTGCTGTTCTTAACAACAGCATTACGAAGGGCACCCTTTGAGTGTGATTTTAGTTTAGCTCATAATGAACCATGAGGGAGAATGTAAGGTAATTTTTGTATCATTTTTAGAAAGAAAAGCTGTTCCAGTTCTTTACTGAAGAAAAATACAAGTAAATATAATAAGGTTATATTGTAAACGAAACATTGTAATCCAAAATGTCATACCTAATTCTTTTTATATGACATGAAAGTATGTCAGCATTAGAAATTCATCATTATGGTAAATGTTTTTTTAAAGTGTGTTTTTCAACAAAAATGTATTTTTTTATTTTGTATGCCATTGTAGATAGTATTTTAAATTCCTTGAGAGTGTAATATTTTGGGAATAAAATGTTGACTTAAAAAAGAGTGTTTTCACAATAACATGTTTTCAGAGTGTTATGGAGACTTCATCATGTCTTTAAGTGCCAGGACAGTTCATAACACCGGTTTTTTGTAATTTCGTCATTGCTGACTTAATTTGGCACAGTTCTATGTGAGGATCATTTTTAATTTAAAGACCTTCAAGGTAATGTGCAGTCTCTCATTTGCATTAATTGGGAATAAGCCCAAGTCTTACATTAAATTTGAATTCCAAATAGTCGGAGCTCTTGATTTTTCACGTGAGGCCTCAGCAAAGCTTAGCAATGTTTGGCAAGAGCAATGTCTTTGTTTCAAAACTTAGATGAAAGATTCATTTGGCAAGTCCAAACTTGGAATTTCTCTTTGATTTCTTCTGGTGGGCTGGTTTTGGCAAAATGATAAAGGTTATGTGGAGTGTTTTGCTTTGACAGTACTGCCATTCTGTTCCAGTCATTCATTCTGAAGGGGTGAGAGAGCTACAATCATCATCTTTTTCTGGATTGTACTGAAGCTTTCTTCCTCTGTTTACCACTACGCTTTTTGGCTAACAAACTTAGAGAGTAAGATATAATTGACAACCAGTACAGTTTCCTTATCTTTGAATGGATATTCTGACAGACTTCTGAATCGCCTGGTTCTTGTATTTATCAAAGAGTCATGATTTTTGTGCAAATTGCTGAAACTTCAAAGGCGTTGAGCAGAATCCAGCCAAAGATGGCACTTGGAAAATCAGGCTCAGAAAACATTCTTCATTTCGTACGAGAGTTAAAAATACATTTGCTTAAAACATTTAATTCAGTATCAATCTTAAAAGCAAAAAAAAATTCAGCAAAAGCACAATAATAAATTTAAATAGTGCTGTGAGATTTAAGTGATATTAAAAAAGTTTATTTAACTAGGCCTGTGATACAATTGGATTTAATATAAAGCATGCATGTTTTAGAACCTATAAGCAAGCGTACTTGTAGTTACAAAGCATAGTTTCAAATCATGTTGATGGCATCATTTCAAAATAGGAAATAACTGGATAAGAATATGGTGTTGTAAGAAAAATAAGAAAGCCATAAAGCATGTCTCAAGTCTGTTGAAATCTATAACCTTTTTTAAATCTGCTTATTGAAGTTTTGGAAAATATTTTTAATCAGTATCTGTCAGTCATTGGGTTTTCTGGAAAGCAGACCTGAAGTGTATATTTTAAAGTCTTCAGGGAAAAAAAAAAACAGTTCTCTTTTAGGACTGTTTTGCCTGCAAGTGTCATTTGACAGGTGCAGGAGATCTCCCATTAGTTTTCTTGAAGAGCCTAGATTCCTCTTTTGTGTTGTGATCGGAGTATCAAGGGACACAGTTACAAAATTCTCTTACAGAATTTTCTTCTATTGTTGAGAAATTCATTAATCATTGAACAATTGAGCTTTTTGTAAAAATGTACACAAAGAACAGCTATGTGGGGGCCCTGGAAACATTAACTAGAAGGTGTTTGGATAGACACAATCTTATCAGTGAGTGAAATCAAATGTCACACACTTCAGCTGCTAAGGGGTCATCAATCATCCTTAGGAGTGCAGAAGGAGTATTCTGTGCTTGCCTCATTGATCTCAAGGAAGGAGGCTGCTCCTTCCCCTCCTGCAGGCATGACTGATGACTCCTTAGGGTTTGAAGCTGTGTGACACTTGATTTAGGGGCTGCTGTCATCACTTGTGAGGCAGGCTGCCTGCCACCTCTCCCCTATAAGAGCTTCTTGGAAGGGTTCTTGGTTAAGTCATGAAAAAGAGAAACCTTCATTTCCTTCCCAAATTGAATTCACTAGAGTTCTATGTAGCAGTTTACAGATCTATTTAATCCTATTTTACAAAGGAGATGTCATTATTGTTTAGAGATTATAAATAAAATAGATATGACGCATTAAATGTCAAAATGAGTTTCTCAGTTTCATTAGCAATTAGAGTTCCTTCCTCATGTCTAGACAATGTTACAGGCTTAGATCTAAACAGTGCTTAATGAGAGTAAAAAATGTGAACTGCTTACACCATAAAGATAGCCTAAAACTTGGGAAGCCACCAGTATTCATTCTCTAATCACTACGAATGTTTGTGTTGAAACAGGAAATGTTTAGTATGATGCCCCTGTCTCCTTTAGCTTCCTCAGGTATGTAATGCAATGCCTGAATGTTGTTTGATCTGTTGCTTATCTGCCATGAAGAATATTCCTGGTAGGGTCTTCTCTAGGTGACTTTCCTAGGAATTTTTAATTCTGCTGTTAAGTGGGAGGGCAAACATACAGTGTGTTGATGTATCTGCTGTCTACAAAAGGTGTAAAAAATGAAATTCTGTCTGCATCAAGTCAGTGGCATAAAATGTCTTTAGTTTCAGTGTTATTATTAGCTGGTGGTTGAGTGTATACAGGGAGATAGACTGTGGTAAACAGAGATAGGTACAGCAGGACTTTTTTTGTTCATTCTCGCTAAATGCTGTTACAGGGGGGAAGCAAACACAGATTTTCTGCCTAATAATTGGATAGGTTAATGTGAGACTGAGGTGTGACTTATTTTTGCTGGCTTGCTTCTTGCATTCACAGGGGAAAAAAAAAGTTATCTGGGGAAAAACGATCCTCTAATTATCTGGGCCTTCATTAACTGAATAAAATGAAATACTGGAAGCAGAAAGATGCTTAAAAATTGTTTAACATGCTTAAATAAGAACACGGTTTCCTTTCTGTGGTCTTTCTTTCAGCCTGTTTTAAGAATTGTAGCACAGTTCAATTCCCTCTCAGTTTATTGTTCTGTACAACCCAGAAAGGCAGTCCAACATTTTCAGTGGTAGAACTTGATGGTAACTCTGGGATTTTTCTCAGGTGAACATGGCATCATCCCAGCTACAAAGTTAAGTGCAGTGGGAGCACTGGAAGTAACATTATATCATCACAGTAATATGGCTTTCTACCAGCAGCTCCCTCACCAGATGCAGGAATCAGGCAGGTTATGTAAAAGTAGTGAAGTTAATGACCAAAGGCACTGAAGAAGCAAAGCACCATGTTCAGAGTAAAGGGGAAACAGGACCTTCTTGAAGAAGATAGTGGTGAATATCAGGCAGGATCACAATAGTTCAATCTTGGTAATTGAAGAAAGCAAACTAAAAGTAACAACATAAGTGTGACATGGGAGCTGCAACTTTGCTGTGCAGGCTAAACACCCTTTCCTCTCTAAATTTTGTCATTAATTAACTTAAGATGACAGTAATTCTTCGGGGTTGTCAGTTACATCCACTAAAGGTAACTTTGTTTTTGACTTAGTGGTGCAAATTTCTATTTCCTTCCGTACGTGTTAGGTGCCAATGCATGTGTTTTACTGACTTGTTATATGTCAGAAAAATTTAAACATGAAAGACTGTAGGCTGATTTTTCTCCTTGGTCTAACCTAAATTTCCCCTTTTGGTTTGTACTGATTACTCTTTGTCCTGTCACTACAGCTCCTGATGAAGAGTCCCTCTCTGACTTCCTGTAGGCTCCCTTCAGATACTGGGAGGTTGCTATGGGATCTCCATGCAACCTTCTCTTCTCCAGGCTGACCAGCCCCAACTCTCTTGGCCTGGTTTTATCGGAAGGGGCTCCAGTCCTCTAATCCACTTCACGGCTGTCCTCTGGACTCACTCCAGCAGTTCCATGTTCTTCTTATGTTGGGGACACCAAAACTGTGCACAGTGCTCCAGGTGGGGTCTCACCAGAGCAGAGCAGAGGGGCAGAATCCCCTCCCTCGCCCTGCTGCCCACACTGCTTTGGATGCAGCCCAGGATACAACTGGCTTTCTGGGCTGCCAGTGCATATTGCTGGCTCATGTTGAGCTTTTCATCAACCCAGGTTTCCCCTGCAGTTCTTCTGCCAAGTTTTCTCTGCAGGGCTGCTCTCAATCACTTCTCTGCCCCACCTGTAGGTGTGTCTGCAATTGCCATGACCCAGGTCACTTGAACTTCATGAGATTTGCATTGGCCTACATGTCAAGCCTGTCAAGGTCCCTCTGGATGGCATCCCTTCCCTCCAGCAACAAAACTGAGGATGAATTTTCATTGTTGTCATCACCCGAAGCCAAATTTTACATTGCAGGCTGCCTAAGTATATTGCCTCACTGAAAGTGAAGGGGGATGGTAATTTCCATGCATGCAGTTTTAAAATGTTGCTCCATGTAAGTAGATGAAAGAAAAAGAAAAAAAGGAAACAGTGTAAAAATACTTATTTCTCTGTGTCATGTTATGGCCATGCTTCTACACAGATGCACATGACATGAGTTGGGATGACATGAGACTGGATGACAGAAGAAAATGAGGAGTGCAGCCTCAGCATGGCAGAGTGTAGGGAAAAGTGTGGAAGGAAGAGGAATGGAAGCTTGGCACAGCTGGTGAGGGCAGCTGGGTGAAGTGCTTTTGCAATCAACAAGTAGAGCAAGCAGAAGGAGCTTCCACTGAGATACAAACCAACTGCTTGATCCTTGCAGACCCTTCACCTCTAAAATGCTTCTGCCACAGTTATTTCTAGCAGCTGACTGCAATTTTGGGACATCCCAGTCCAGGGCAATCTTGTTCTCAATGAGTTGTTTTTCTAGGTGTGCTGGTGGGAATTTGACGGAAGGAAGACAGCAGGTGAACCTGCCTAGCACCTATCTTGGGGTAGTTTCTGGGTTACCAAGTATCAGGGAGTGGAAATACATGTCTGAGAGAAATGGTCTCTTTGTGCAGCAGAGGACTCTCAGATCTGTGTTTGGTTCGTCTTCTAAAAGTAATGCCCTGACGCAAAGTAGAGCTGAGGTTTCATGTTTAGTACAAGACCTGCCCACTTAACCACTGGCTCATCTGGTCCATACATAAAATTGTTTTATAGCTTCATAAATAATTGAGGTTGAAATGGCAACACAGTCTTGAGAGACTCATAGGACTTCAGTTTATGTATGGATGTGTGTATGTATGTGCGTGTGTGTATGTTTTTGGAATGATTTCTTTCCAGATTTGTTTGTAATAGATAACTTGGCTTTTAAAATGGACTGAAATAAACAGTGACAATTTAATTAGATAATATCAGGCACTTCTGGATTGGCAATCTAGTATTTTAATTATATCAATAATTTTGGAGTCCGAAGGACAGAACTATAGTTTGAAGTGTGGGAAAGTAACTATAAATTATATCTGGGTGATCTGTGCTCCTTCAATCACTTCCTGACTATGTTTACTCAGTTTTCAAGCCAGAGCGAGCTTTTCTAATGGCAAACATTGCAAGCCAATCTTGATCTGTAAAATGCAACCTGTCGCTTAGCCAGTAAAAAAGCTGGACTATGGAAGTGCTTTGGGATTTCTGTTTCTAATAGAGCGGGACATAAATTTCATTACTACATCATTTTAGTCTTGTCAATGGGAGTAATTTTTTTGCTGGTAACTTCAGCAGATGTGATGCATACTGAAGGCAGGTAGCTATAGTTAAAAATACTGTTGAGGATTAGTTGTGATATATTTCTAATGTAGTCACTGGGGTTGCAGAGGTAGGCAGCCGAAAGGGCAGCTGAGAGGACTTGCACGTTAATTTCCCATTGCTGCTGGGATGGTGAATCGTATATGCATTTGAGATTATACAGGGAGCCTGTGGATATGAAGGCTCTCAGGTCATGGAAGCGTGTTATGGTCATAGCCCTATGCTGCCACATTGCTACTGCTGCCCAGGGCAGTCAAATTAGGAGCAAAGTATGGGGTTGATTTGTTTTCTTTTTGTATATGTGAGGGTCTGCCAGAGCCAGAGGAATACTTTGGAAAAAAGATCTTTTTCTATTCTCCTTGCACTATTAAGTATAGGAAGGGTGGAACAAGGACCTACTCATCACTGATGCTATTGCTAACAGAAACCTGGGTTTTATCATTCTGCCTTTATGCACTTAGTAACAGAGAAAGATTTTGAAGTATATTGGGCAATATTCCTTTATTTTACTTTCTTGTGGTGGGGTGCCAGATACATTGTCATTTGAGATTTATGCTGGCAAAACCCTGCAGTTGTGCATGGTTTGCTCTTTGACCTGCCTCCTCCTTCCTCCCTTTCCTCACCAGTCAGCTGCTGTCCCTCTGCCGCTAATTTACATCCCCAAATGAATGAAGCTTAATCCCTAAACCTTAATCCTCCTGAAACCAGCTGAACTTTGTGATCCTATCTTGACNAAAAAAAGGGGGGGGGGTGGTGTTTGAAAAAATGTGCTCTAACTTCTAAAGAGTGCAGCCATCTTTTATGGTTTTCAGAGGTCTAAAATGCACTGGCGTTTTATTGTTCGATTTATTTTTCCTTGTTACTTTAATTCTTCACATTGGGCATAATCATGTGGGGTTTCTGTTTCAGTTCTGCTTCCTTTGTGTGCAGTGTGTACTCTTGGCAGGTGAATCTGAGGAAGAGGACTTTCCAAGGAGACCTTGCTCTGACATAATAATATGGACTGGGGACAGTGCACTCTGCCAGAATATTTTTTCATAGATGAACATAGCAATGAGTCAGAATTTCACTTGCTCTCCCTCTTGAAAAGCAGGGATGTTTACTTGAGGAGCCAGGTAGTGTCTGAATGAGCTGTGCCCTTTCTGCTTGTAGGATTCTGTATTGATATGCGGCCATCATCTTGTCCCAAAAGATTTCAGGCAGCAGAAGAGAATGCTCCGCCACTTTTAAGTCGGGTATATATTTCTCCTTATAGTCATGGTGCCTAGTGAATTGGCAATATTCATCTTACCTTTTGCCCAGGTGAATTATCACAGTGTTGAAATGTGAATGCAGTATATCTTTGTACAATTTTTGGTCTACAGACAAAACCAGAGCTGACCTGATAATCAGAGTTTAAATCTCTCTTAATAGGGATGCTGTAGAGTCACAGAGCAGAGAGTGAAGCTTTTCCTCAAGCAGACAGTGAAGTGCAACCGCTGGAGCTCAGTTTGAATGCAATCCGCTCTTGTAAACCCACAGGCAAAGCTTAGCAAGGAGATTCTCCTGTCTATGACTGGTAGCCTGTCTGCCTGTGCTGCTCTCACTTTTAGGCTGGATCATAGCAACTTTTGCATTTTGGAAGGTTTGGTCAGTACGGAATGTGATTGCTGGCTCACTCAGTAAAGTGTCGTGTGGAGAGCACAGGCTGGGGAACCCCATGGTTTTCCTTATTTAAAGAAATGAACATTATAAAATGTGCAGTCTTTAACTTTGTAACAGAAACAGAAGAGAATTGTACAAGATGGAATTAAATATGGGAATGCTTAAGCACCCAGAAACAATGGGATAGCTTATTAAAGGAAAGCGGGGGGAGAAAAACCCAAAACATAAAAATGAGATTCTTCTTGGTTTAAATCTTAGAGACAAGCAACTTGTTTTGTGTTATGGTTCCTTGGAAAGACAGTACTCTGCACAGCTGTTAGCCACGTAAGAAAGAAATACATATGTGCATATCCAAGTGTGAATATTCACTTACTAATCCAGTTTCCCCAAATACTTGGAATGAAGCTTTCAGCAGTGCTTGTTAGATTGAAAAAAAAAAAATCCCCTTGAGAAACTATGTTCGAAAACCTCAGTTCTTATTAGGAAATGAAGCAACTTTCTTGTGGCATAAAAATAATCATGCTTTAGGTAAAAAAGCTTTCAAACATATGGGCCACAGAAATAGCAGGCTTCAGAAAGATTTATCTTAAACAGTATATAAACAATTTATCTTTTCACGTGGAAGCTGCACATCAGATAAAACATGTTCTTGCAAAGTGCCGTTCCTTAGAAAAACGTCTTCAGTCTCCATCTTCAGGTAAGACCCTGCAAAACTACATTAGAAAATATGTCAAATGGTACAAATATGTAGGAAAGAAGACAGTAACTCCCCCACTGCTTTGCCAGTGGCACAGGAGCCAATGGTACAGGGTTTATGGGGTCTTTTTAGTTGCTAGGCTGAGTTATGGAGGTGAAAAAGTATGGTTTGTGCATTTTGTCAACCACATAAGCAAGTTTTAATATACCAGTTTGAGTATAGTGTCTTTTTCATTATACATTGGACAAAAATAGGCATCTATTGCACAGACATAACACTATCTTGTTTTTTCTTCCTCTGAGATGTCTAAAAAAAGGAAGAGACATGATCTAATTCAAGTCTGTGAATAAATGAGCAAAATTAGTTATCTGACGAGGCCAATGATATCTTTTCCTGAAGACTTTAAGTAGCCAGCCTTTGTGTCACTGCACAATCCTTATGGTTGCAGGAGCTTAGCAGGAAGCTTAGAGAGCTTTGCCTGTTTTGCTGCTTTTCTCATCAGTGCCTTAATGCCTGCTGATTAAGGGCTCATAAATCTTTGCAATATTAGCAGAGGAGTCCATTTCCATAGCAAATGGCAACACTTCCCTGCCTCCTTTTAGCTGTTATCACACACATGCGGCATATACTTGTAGGTATCACTGTCACACTCGTGCCATATATTCTGGGCAATGAATGCTCTCTTCCTGGAAACCTGAACCTCTTAACCACTGCTAGAGAGTAGCCTTTACTCTTGAGGTCACCTAACTCAGCAAGTCAGTGAGTTAATGGGTCTGAAAAGATTATCCTAGACCAAAATTGATGTAAACATTCTCCTTTCAATGTAGAACGTAGGGGTTTGCATGCCTTTCATCTTTCGCTGCACATTCCAGATGTTTGCTTCTTTCCTCTCATCGTATATACATGATGGGATAGATAATGTACTGACTTGAGATTTATGTCTAAGGCATGATGTGTTTGTACTCTGCTTGATTACACCTTCTTTTTCCCTTTTATTTGGCAAAGGAGAAGTACCTTAAAAGCCTTTTTTTAATTCAGGTTTGATTTGTTTATTCAGTGCTTTCCAAAAGCAGTCTGGTTGGAGTTCCTCATCCCCTCTATTTCCTCTGCTGTTCCCCTGCAATATATCTCCTTTCAGTTTAGGGTGACTCTATGACTTGGTTGCTTTGAAAAAAGTTCCAGGAGACAGATCTCAAAATTTGCTTCGGAAGGATCCGTGTTAATAAATAACTAACTAAATAAACAAACAAATAAATATCGTCAACGTAAAACCAGAATTTTTGCTTGATTTATTTTGGCAATCAAATGCTAATTTCTAATTTTTCCCCAAGTGATGCTCTAATATGCATTCACTATTAAAGACTACGGGCAACATCCTAAAATTACAGTGGATGTTTCAGTTTTTATCTTTCACTAAGTGTCAGCAGCCCTTAATGGCTAGATGCTATTAAAAAGTTTATTTTGGTTTTTGAGTTCAACCTGAAGGACTCTGGAACTGAACTACTGTTAACTTCTATATGGATTTTAAATTTTTTTTTCATCATACAAATGTCATTTATTTTTCCCAAACAAGCATGGTAGGTCTGTTAATAAATGTCTGAATCCACAGACCACAGTTATTCCCACTTTTTTCTGTTTTTCTAGTGTTCTTTGTTTCACTGTGTGTCCATCCAGAATAGATTCTTTTTTTCCTCAAATCAAGGAGGACGCAAACACATTTGATGCAAAATCAAAATGTATACTCAAGTATCAAGAAAAGGTATTTAAAGAAAATGTTTTTGAACTGGGATAACATTACCATCTGGAAAAAATTGTGATTATTTCACTCAATAATTATTTCTCTTAAATTAGACAACTGTGTTGCTAACTGTACATCTGTTTCTCAACTGATTTTTAAAAAAACTATTTTGGAGGGTGTTCTCCCCACAGCTTCCTTGATTCTGCTCAATTCCACCAGTTTCTGTTTCCTAAATTCTACGTACTCCTGTCTTTGCCGTCTCTTGCCCTTACTGCCACTACTGCCCACACTGGGTTTGGCACCTTTTCTCTTCAGCAGCAGGGAATTTTTAATCACTGATCTTGGCACACAGAGTACTTTCTAGGCATGCAAAGTCCTTGTGAAAGTCCTTGTTACCAGGACACATAGCCTTAGTTTACCTGAACCCTTAATATACTTTACACTAAGCTTAGCTGAGAGATTCCACGGATATGTTTCCTCTCTTGAGTTTTAGGAGAAACAAGATTCAAAATTCTTGAAGAAAAAGAAATTATTCAGGTATCCTTGAGTTAAAAACACCATATTACAAAGGGATACGTGGGAGGGAGCACTCACCTGGTGGTGAAAATGCATAGAGGAAATTTGTTTTCTTCATAAAATTGTGTAAAATTGCATAAAATTGCATCTGTAGTTCCTTGGTCAGAGTGAGTTTGTGAACTTCTTAGCTTTTCAGAAAACACTATTTAAGGCTTTTATCTAGCTACTGAAAAAAGCTCTTAAAAGATAAAACATTGAGACTAAGAAATAAAAAGAATTTTTAGCTCCAGGGTGCATATGCAGAGGTGAATTTTATCTTATGTATTTTGGGCTTTTACGAAACACTTTCACCAAGATGTGGGATGTGATTGCATACTTCCACTTTATATACGTTTATACTTTATTTAAAGTATAAATCACCTTTATTGTGTGATAAATTTGTGTGTCTGTACATGACTGTTTTATATTTTTCAAATTGTTTTAACAAATTTGACCGGCTAAAACATGAAATGGATTTTTTTTCTCATAATTTCCAAACTTCTCACAAACTGCTAGATCACCTTCCAATTATTAATATCCCATTTGGTCAGACTGTGGGAATTATGTAAATTATCTCTGGTGAAAGAAGGAAATTTATAATAAATAAACTATCTGGCTGAAAGAAACTCGCAGTTAAGTGGGATGTCACACTAAAAGGGGCCTGATTATTTTATTTCTCTTGGCAGTTTTCTAAGTGTTTGCCATGAATTCAAAAACCACTCTCAACAAATTTACTGTATGGATCTTGGGTTCTTGAGGCTGCATTATTGGAAAGCTGGAATTTATGTCTGTTATGCTGATGTATATGAAAGCATAAATTAGGATACTTTAAAAGAAGGCACTCAGCAACTGTGATTGTCTGCAGAGTAATTCTCTCCCATTAATATCTTAAATTGGTCTTGTGCCTAATTTGCATGGCTAATTCATTAAGGGCTGTTTAATCCAGTTCTTAGTAGCTTCTTTGTCTGCATGAGCCTTGTCAGAGTAGACAAGCTTTAGATGTGGTGCTCTATAGTCCCTTGGCATAGCAGTTAGGTATGAAAGGCCCAGGAAACCCCTCCTCTCCCTGGTGTCACTTCCACCTGTGATATGGGATCATTCTCCTGCCCTGAGGAAAGGACTGATGGTGAAAAAATAGTGAACCACTTTATCAAGTACCAACTCTGTGACATTTTCTCTTGTGTTTGCTGTGTTTTCCATCACAGTGTGGGCACATTATCTACTAGTGCTCTTATCCTTAACACTTTGCTTTCTCATTCTTAATATAATGAATTAATACTATGTTAAGATAATAAATACAGTATTACATTGCAATAAAAGCAGTTTTAAAGTTTTGCTGTACACACTTAAAATACTGAACCTGGAATTATGCTAACAAATAGAGATGGTGTTCTCTTGTGTCCTGAAACAGTGATCCTGACACTTTAGGGCTTTAAGGATATTTGTTTATGTGATATGATGAGATTATAGTATTGTGGAGAATGTCTGCCAGCCTTCAGTGAAAAAAAATATGAAAAGTCGTATTTTGCAGATTTTAATTTTCTGTAGTTGACTGAAAGGTTAAAGCTTGTTTTTTCTTGCTTTGCAGTGATGCAGTTCATTCTGATTTTAAAACTCAGAATTCTGCTTGTGTTCTGTGTAACAGCTTTGGTTATCAACTTGCATACACCACGTGAAACATAAAATCAATGTTGCAGGTGTTCGTCTGTTTTTACATTATGATATAATCTGTTTCTTTGTCTTCCAGAATTTTAATTCAGCTTTTCCTTTCTCCTGTGACAGGATGACAAGGACTTGGTTCATGAGTTTGTTGTTGCTGAAGGTCTGACTTGCTTAATCAAAGTGGGAGCAGAAGCTGACCAGAATTATCAGAACTACATCCTGAGAGGTAAGGAAATGCATCCACAAGTTGTTTTTATTGCTTGGAAGCTCTCACAGGTCTGCAGCAACTTGCTGTGTAAAGTGTCTTTGAACTTGCTTCTCAGTTTGGTCCTGATTCTTTCATGTTATGCAAGAAAATTAAGGGAAGATTAATACCACTGAGCAGAATGGAGTATTTGGAATCTTGGTAGTCTCCCCATTGTCCACCTTTCCTTGTAGATTATACTGCAGGTCTCCAATTCTAAGAAAGGAAAGGCATTCTAAAGCCTTTACTTGATAACTGTGTCAGAAGGCACAGAGCAAAATAACTGCTTGGAGTGTGGTCATCTTCTACAAAGGAGCTGCTGTGAGCAGGTTGGATGCAGAGGAGTAGTTTTGTGAGCTGTGTTTCTCTCCTTCCTTGCAGCGATGGGTGGCTGTTGACCTCCCAAGTTACGAGGGTTTTTTCCATGCTGCTTAGATGGTTCAAAAGTACCAGGGAAACAGAGAGGGGCAACACCCAGCCTGCTCCATCACCTTGTTGGGAAATGTGTTTTCCTATCGCCTCTTTCTGTTGTGGTGCAGCAGAATGCAGCATCATCAGTGTCCATGGAATAAACAGGGAGAAAGTCATACCTTAAGGGGTCAGTTGGCTGGAAACAATTTTTAGCTATCTGACATTTTCGAGTTAAACAGGTAATGAGAGGTTTATGTTCTTTGCACTTAAAGGATAACTGGCAAAGATATGGTTTGGAGAGTGATTTGGAAGAGGTGTGCTATGTGATTAGAAATCTGATTTCCTCTATCGTGGCCCAAATGGATGTGTGTGTTTTTCATCTAGCCAGGAAACCTAGGCTGTAAATTTGGAGAGTTTCTTCAGTGTTTTGAGGGGAGAACAGTCACTCCAAGGGATCTTTGCTGCTGGATGGTCTGTGAATACACAGTTGTGGTAGATTGCTCATTTGAGTTTTCTTAGACTGACGTATATGGCTGTATTTAAAAATGTCTTTAATGTATTTAAAAATCACTTTGATGTTTTTAACTGCTACAACTCTTAACTAGACATTGAGGAGCAAAAAAAAAACCAATCCAAAAATAAGTAGAAGGATTTTGTAAGAACCAGAAATGCTGAATTATACAAAGCAAGGGTTCAAACAGTAAGTGGGGCTTCATGCGAAGACATTGAATATAAGACCAGCTTTTGGAGGTGTTAAAGAAACAAACTAGTATTACAGAAATTATGTTCTATGTCAGTAGCTGTGCAGTCACATAAAAGTAGTTGAATAGTAGACAGGGACACAGAAACATGTGCAATAAAAAGTTTCTGGGAAAAAAATGGCCATAGATGCTCTCAGGAAATTCAGGCTGGAAGCAGAATAAAAATGCTGTAAGGGACAGTCTGGCCTTCAGTCTAGGAGCCTTCCCTTTCTCCTTACGCTCCCATATTCTCATGAATTCAGCATTCAAAGAGATATAATGGTCTCTTTCTTGTTGTGGTTCTCAAGAGCTTGGTTCCATAATCTAAACTTAGAAATTTTCAAGTGAATTCAGTGAATGGTAAAACAGAGCTTTAGTGCCAATGTCCACAGCATTATACAAATGAAACTCATCTTGTTGCATTGTTATTAACAAGGGATTACAGCTGGTTCAAAATAAACATATAACAAATAAACAAACAAAACAACAATACAAAAAACTAACTATGTAGATATATGCCATAAAGCTAAAAACATTATTTTAGGAAGATGCCTTTAGGGATTGGTAACCTCTGAAATCAGGTCTCTTTTTCCCCCACATTGCTGCTGTGCAAAGCTGAAGTTTCTCTCTGGGTAGTGTATCCTAGCATCTTTTACAATAATACAATTTTTCTGTGTGATGTGGGCTTCATTTCAGAACCAAAATTGGTCTTGATTGTGTTTGAGGAAGTTCAAAGCTTGTTGCAATTCCAAAATTATGTCAGGTGGTTTGCAGTTCCAGGAGCAAGCATGTACTTTCTGAATAGGTCTGCGTGTGCAATGAGATAAAGGTAGGTTTGGAAGTACAGTATAGCCAAGCAATCTTATCTGAATACACTGAGGAGGGTGCTGAAAAGAAGCATTAAATAGGTCATGTAAGAGTGTTTCTGGTATATTATTTTTGGAAGATCATAGTGATTGGATAGGGGTGGTTTTTTTGTGGCAGTCATGTGTACTTGTTGTAGTGCTGCATTTTACTAAACCCGGAGTAGTGGCAAATAGGTGAATAAATTTTACTGAAGGTACATCACAGTTAGCACAGAGGTGGTCCCATATGCTCTAAGCTTAGTGTTAAGCAGTGGAGATTTGAGAAGTAAACAGTAGTCTTCTTTTAGAGATTTTGTGCCTTCCTGCTGTGGTGTCCTTGTTCTGCAGATCCTTTTGGAGTGGAATATATTCTCCTTATTTTCATTGCATTTAACCTAAATCATAAATAGATGGGATTTCTCCTAAGTTCTATATTCTGGCTGCATTCCTCCAGCACCTTTGGTGTCATTCACTCTTTTCCACTGGCAATACTAACTCAGCTTGCAGGGCTTGTGACAGTAAGTGGCAGCCTTAGGCATGGCATTGCCTCCTTTGCTCCAAGGACTCACTCACATGAGGCTGTCCATCATCTTGACTGAGCAATTTCCCAGTGTTTCACACCAACTTGTTTGCCTGCACTCATCAAGAAATAGCCTTGTACCTTGGAGGGAAAATAGGCTGGAAACACATGTATACTTTACAGCTGTAGGTGCTTTTGTGAGTTCCAGGTACAAGTGATTTCTTGAGGACATCTCTTTCCTTTTACCAAAAGTCTGTGTTGTTTCACTCTAATGTTTCCTGGTTGTGAATTTCTACTTCGAGGTTTTGACTTGGTTCAAGCCAGACTGACCTGCCAAAAAATGATTAAATATGAGTCATGAAAATTTTAGTTACTTTAATGGGTAAGTGAAGAGAAGGTGAGTGTGGCTTTTACATACAACACTGAGAAGTCCAGACAGTTTATTGTTGAGTGCTAAGGAATGACTGTTTATTTCTGCTGAGGTCCCCTGAACTAGGGCTGTTTGATGGTACTTTTCCCAAAGTGTTCCCTTTTGTCAGCGTATAGCCTATAGACTGGAAACCAGCATTAGCCAGGGCTTCTCTCGAAGGTTACTTTTTAAAAAGACTATCTTAGAAAACAGCTTTTGATCCTCCCTATTTAACAGTTCTTAAAACTAAATTTACTCCCCAATGTTCCTTTTAATTATTTTGGACATCTAAGGAAACCATGTTTTGAGGGACTTCCACCCCCGCTCCCTGCTGGAAATAGGCTTGTTTTCCTTTTGTTATTTCCTCCCTCTTCCTTTTTTTCCACAAGGATCCATAAGGATGAAGAACTTCACTGGCAGCACTGAAGTTAAAATTTTCTGTCCCAGTTACAAGATTGCGGTATGGTGGATGTTACCTAAATATACAAAACCAGATAGGAATGGGTTAAAGGTTGTGAAAATGTCCATAACTGATAAGGATTAATATAAATCTTATTTTAATTTTGAAGATTCTTTGGATATAATTTTGGAATCATCTGTTCCTTGCACAGAATGAGAAAGTAACACATGAAATGCCATGGTAGCCTTCATGTTTTCTGATAATCTAGCCAGCACTGTTGGGAAGGTAAGGAAAAAAAAGCAGCTTGTATAGACCAAGGCGTAGTTCTTTTAAAGATATACTGAATAAGTAAGCAATGAGGGTTCAGGGATGTCTTTGCTGACACTGTGACGTGAGGAGTTCTGCCTGGTGGGATCCTGTGCTGTCTGTCCCCCAGATCAAACGAGAAGGTTGTGAAAAGGTCATCCAGCCTCGTTTGTAGAGTGTAATTGTGTACTTGGGTCCCTATTTGCCTGCTTATGGATTCAGATCAGTATTTAGAAGTGTCCATAATTAGATGAAAGCTAGATATTGTTCTTGTGGTCTGAAAGCATGATCTGTGTGTCCTGTGCGAGCAGGCAAAGGCCTTGACCTTGCTCCAAGGTCTAAGGAAGGAAGGCTGTGGAAAAAGGACAGCAGTCAGTGCTCATACTAGACCATGTTTGAATCAAATTCAGCTTTTGGATGCAGCTCTGATTTAGTGAGAGCTGTGTGCTTATATAGAGAATAGGAATTTGAGTGTCAAGTCTGGATGAGACATGGTTTCAATTTTGTTTGGCGGTTTTGAATTTCTAGTGTTGGGATTTTTTAAAGAAGAAATGAAAAAAAACAAGTGCTTGGAGGTGTCGCCCTGAATTTTGCAGTCTTTCTATGTTTTCATTCCTGTAGTAGAATTTCCCAGGCACGTTACTGTAAGCATCAGGCATGTTTACCTACCGGTATCTATTATTATCATTCCTTTTGTTAGGCGGAGAATTATGATAGACTTTTGGTCTGACTAGTGTCATGGAGAGGTGGTAACCCCATCCTCCAATCCATGGTTGTCTCTAAAAAGATATATAACTGACTAAATAAAGGGCCGGGCCGGTCTTCTTTTTTTCTTCTTCCTTCTACCTTGGCCCTTCCTTGCTCTCTCTTTTGGCCCAGGCCCTATCCTGACAAAACAGTGTCTGCGGGGTCCTTTTGTGTCTGAGTACGACATGGAGGAGCCTAGGAGTTACGATTTGAGGTAATATTTGTGCTTTAAGTTAACCCCTCTCCCGTAAAATGCCAAACCAATACTATAATCTAAAATTAAAGATAAGTAGAATCATAGGAACATTTATGTTGGAAAAGGCCCTTAATATCACTGAGTTCAACCATTAACCTGACACTGCCAAATCCTCCATGAAACCGTGGCCTACACATCCTTAAAATATTTCCAAGGACAGTATAGTCAAAACTTCAATAATTTGTATTTATTCAATAATCTGGGTGGAACACTAGGTTGCAGTAGAACCAGTAGACCATTTTCCTGTCACAGACACTCTGCACTTCTGATAAAGTGTTTAAGTTCTGTGTATATCTACAGATATTGGTGCAAGCACAGAAGATTATGGTAATGGTCCTGGGTAAGGGATCTGACACATTCTGAGGGACAATGACATACCATTTAAGAGGATTAAAGGTTGATAAGTTCATACACAAAGTCAACAGCATCATCCGTCTGATGGAACAGCATCTTTATTTTTATGCCCTACAGTTTTTTTTTCCTTATAAACAGTAAATGTCGATTTTTTTGGAATTGCATTTGTACGAGCATGCTTTTATCTTCATGCAGATAGAATGAGTATATAATAATGCTCTTACTTTACTTTTTCCCCTGGTTTTTCAAGACCTTTCAGGACTTTTAAGTAATTTTATGAGGAACTTTTACCAGAAAAGTCCTATATGAGTTCTAAAATGTAAATAAGAAAGAACTGAGTATCTTAAAACACTAAAATCACATGTGAAACATAACTCCAAGGCACATTTTGATCTTTTTTAAATGCTTAAATTATGAGGGATCCATTAAAACAGTTTCCTTCAAGCCTGATAGCTGCAATTTGCACAGATGTGAACTGCCAGTGATGGAGAAGTTCCCAAGAGGAACAGTGACTTCCCAAGGTGCAGCAATGAGAACTGAGGAGCCTGAAAGTTTCCAGTCCCCCACTGAGGCATAAGAATGGGGCAATATTTTGATTCCTCCCCTGTCTAGCTGGTAAATGGGAGCCAACTTTTGCAAAGGGATGGATGAAGAGAAAGAATGTAGCTGTATCTGGGTAGTTACCCTTTTAGTAACCTCAGCTTCCTACTGCAGCAAGGTAATTCTAAATCTGTATTTTGCATGTGCTTTTAATTATACAGTACAGTGTAGCTGACAACAATAAAAAATGGAAAGAAATTACCATAAGAGCTACTAGTTGTAAAGCAGAGAGAGACTGTGCTGTTGGAATTAGGAGACACTGAGCTGTTTGACAGGGTTGGACATGCACAGGAGCCACCAGAGTCAGTCACAGCTACAGATGAATGCCCAGGCAGGGGGTCAGGTTTTCCAAACTAACAGGCAAACAGCTCAAACACTGACATGTACCAAAGCCACCAACAGTTACGCCTATTTATAAAGCCAGAGGCATGCAATCCCACCTGCATGCCAAGTTTGGAACCAAGGTCTGTGCTGCGTATTCTGGGAAATCAGATTAAATTCCTGAAACAACTCAGTGCTGGATGGCGAAAGACCATCTGGTTACTGTCTGTCACCAGGACACCGTATGTGCCCGAAGATGTCAAGGAGCTAGAGGAAGTTGAAGGTGAGGGTGAGGTTTTGCAAGCAGGCAGTGGAAGCTGCTGCTGATAACCCTTTCATTCTGAAAGCCAGGCATGAAGTTATCAGCAAGCTGGTGGCATTTCTGCACTGAGCCAACTGCTACTAGGAATGCTTGGGGTTTGTAAGCATGCTCTCTGTAACAGGGGGAAGATCTGCTTCTAGGAATTGGCTGGCTGTTTCTATCAAAAAGACCCCTCGTCATTTACAAGTATATGAATGTTTCCAGTACTCTTGAACTTTCCTCCCTCAACCTGATAAATAATGTGGCTTTGGCCTTTTGTGTTAAAGGTTAGGTATCACAAAGCATTTAGCATAGAGAAGCATGTTCTTCTGCAGTAAATGTATATATGGGAAGCAGGGGTTGTGTAAATAACAAAAAAGTAGAAATAAAGTCTGTGAGAGGCTATTTCTATCCTAAATGGACATGTCTTCCTGGTTGGTACTGCAGCAGTAAAACAGATGGTAGTAACGTAAGTTTAGTAGCGAAAAGGGAGCTAATACTGAATACTGTGCATACCTTTCCAATATTCCTGTTCTAGTGTGAACTGGAGAACTGTTTAAAGTTTTCCAGCTGTAGAAAAGTATCCCAGCCCCAGTAAATAGGAATAGACAGCACTTGATTAGGCTTACCTTTGTATTTCTTCCTTTTCTTGAAGTCAAGTATGAAAACTTCCCTGACTTTCTTAACCTTCAGAGTGCAGGTGTCCGTATGCAACTGTGAAGTTCCTGTGTATGTCTCTACATATTCATAGTCGTCTTATGTGCAGTACTTCAAAATTGTGTAAACTTATCACTCCATCTCAAAGTAGCTGCAGTAACAGCCTGAGCTTCAAAAAGAAATTGGGTGCCTGTAGCTTGATTGCTTGGGAGTGTTGCTTCTGAGAGAGACTTACTGGCACAATCTCCTGGTAAAATCAGTTCTCTGACCTTTCAGAAAGCTTATCAGAATGTGACACTTGTCCTGTGGGCATTTCAAAATTCATATCCTTCCTTTTTATGCTGGACATCAGACCACAGTTCCCATGGAACCACACCAAGAGATGGCAAGTCCACTTGGAAGCTGTTATGCCCACATAGTACAGGGCAGCTCCACAGGGAGATACAACCTAGGTTTCCTACCACCATTAGAAGAAAACCCCCAAAATAGAATGCACCAAACCAAGCCACAGTTGTGTGAGCAAGCTAGTAGCAGATTAGTGTAGCTGTGCTAACAAGACCTGTTAATGAGCAGCACTGCTGAGCCTGGCAGGGATGCAGCCTTGCTGTCTCCCTTTGTGAAATGGACTACACTGCCAGTTTTCCATTATAGGTACCATTTCTTGTAGTTCACATCAAAAGTAACCGTCCCAGAAAAATCAGAGCTATATACCTGATGGCTCAGTACCTCTTTCTGCCACATGTGCAGAAACCTCAAGATGTGCCTCTTCTTGAAAAGCCATGAAATGAAAAAATACAAATGGATTTTGCATCCTGATTCATGAACCCTTTAGATTAGAAATAATGAGGTTACAATGCTTTTCATTATACCAGAAGAAAAGGGCACATTATACTACCCGCATGATTAATAACATAAACAGTAAACCTCCTTGTCTCAGTAGGTGAATCTTCTTTCACTTCTGCAAATATCTCTTTAAGACTAAATGCATTTGTTTACCTGTACAGGGGTAGCTGGGAGAGCTTGACACTGGAAGCCATGCAGTTTAAAAGGAGGGAAAACATCTCTTTGCTTTCCACTCTACACTTCTAGTGTTTCCTTTCTGCATTTCTCATCTGCATATTTTAAAACTATGTTTAATAAACTTGTTCTGTGCATGCAGTACAATGAGTTCCCTACTGAATACAACCTTAGGTTTTTCCTTAGTTGCTGGAGCAAGCCCTGCCCTCTCCTTTGTCCTCCTCCTCCCTCCCTTCTCTCTGGATGTGATTGTGATGTGTGATGCATCTGGAAGCAGAGCCAGATGGTCCTCACACAAAGTGTACAGTACAAGTCCTCCCAGTCTGGGATGGGAATTGGCATTGAAGCAAATTTGAGTTCAAAAGTTTAACCACCCTATAGTAATTTACACATTTACAAAAAAACTGAGCTGTTCCTTGCTCCACGCATGATATGAAATGGCCTTTCATGTTGGGACTGCTAGTGAGGAGGATATAGGGTCTACATGGAATTCAGTAATAACATCATCGTAAAATTATGGATTTCCCTTGTTTTTAAAGCTGACAGAGGCTGGGAGTCTTTGAGTTGCTTTCTGTCTCTATGAAAATGAATCTTTGGGTTCTGAGTAATTTTTTTTTTATGTTTTGTGAAATTCCCATGAAATGTGACACCTCAGACTATGCAGACTCCTTTTAAAATGAGGAACTGAACATGAAAAATGCACATCCTTAACTAACTGAGCAAAGAGTAAGTACTTGGAAAGTACTCCCAGGGGCCTTAAAAGCCATTGGGGATGTTTTATGCTTTAACTACTCAAAACTTCATGAACAAGCCTTGAAAACAGTGTACCGATTCCAATTCATTACGAGTGTTTTACAGAGTATTTCTGCCTTTTTGTAGTAGTCTTATTGCCTGAGAGTATCTCATTAGAGAAGGAGCAAATGTGTGGAAAAGTGAAGACATTCATAAGCCAGCCAAGGAATAATTTCACAGTGTACAGCTGCTGGTAATTTCACTATAAATTATTTGCATTGAATATATACGCATAAAACATCTTAAAATATGGTTGGGAAATAGAGTTTGATTATTCTCATTTCAAGATTAGAGGCTTCCATAGCTATTTGTGATGGTACTTGCTAGGGTGCCACACAGAGTGCTCCATCCTGATGCAGAATCAGGGAAAATAAAAGACTTGAAAGACTCGGAAGAGGTAGGGTCAAATATGTAAGATAATTGAGAGGTTTATGGATTATTAAGATATGTTAAGATTATGTAAGATATTGAGAGGTTATGGATTTCTCTCAATCATGTTCTCGTAGGTGCAATCAGAAAACTGGACCAGTGAGCTGTAAACTCTTAAAATACTTATTTTCATTACCATAAGGCAGTGACCTGCTTTTGAGTCTCTGATCACTACTGTATCAAATACTAAGAAATTGTAGATGATTGAAGAACTTAGAAGCTAAGCCACAGGACTTGCATGTACTAGCACAGTATTAATTATTAACTGATTGCAAATGCTATGTTCATACATATGTGTCTAAGAAAAACTGTAGAATACTTGTAGGCTGATGACAGTGAGGGATAATCTTAATGAACATGTGAGAATATTAATGTTTCTGTTTCTGCTGTGGAGGGTTTCTGCTTGCCTGTTCTTCTGTGCAGCCCTAAGGAGCACCAATGGCACAGCTCATGCCCTTCAGGAAAGCAGAACTAGAAAAGAGGTGCCTGTGTACATAGGTTGAATGAGAAAAGAGGGAAACTTTTGGCTGCTTTGTGATAGAGTGTAAGGACCAGCTTACCTTCTGCCAGCACGACTTCCTGCCCTCTTCCCCTGCTCTCTGCACCTCCTTCCACACACAGGACTGACGACACTGATGGTGGCATTGGAGTGACGAGAGGAGAATGGGGTCTGGCATCCCCCCACTCCCCACATGTGTGTGAAGGCTGTCAGTGGATACACAGGCAGGGGCTGATCAAACTGGGTAAGGCAGCAAATTCAAGGTGCCACGTAAAGGCAGACAGGATGTTGTGTCTTCCCTTTGCAAGCCAGAGGGAGAAGAGTTGTACTTGGGTCTCCCTGCCTGCAGTGGGGGGAAGCAGAAGTTTATCCCATTCCTACAGTTTTACAAAAAGCGGGGGTTGATACACAATTTATTAATTGTAACATGATTTCTTTCTCTCCATATTGTCAGACAATAAGGATTTTTTTTCTCTCTTTTCAGTGTGTGAGGCATTTCTAGCTTTTTCCATTTAAATTCTTGGCACTAAAGCTTGGGCTGTCAAGCCAGGAGAGGAGACTAGGCCTACCTCCTGCACCTGAGCAATCCAGGATCACTGGCCTGCACTAGCTGCTAAAAATACGGTATCTCTGTTGTTTAGGGTGTGTCTTTCAATAATTTATCACTTTGAAGTTTCTTCCTAGACAATTTAGTGAAGAAACTTTACTGATGTGGGTGCTATGCAAAACAAGCCTTCTTTTTTTCTTTCTTTGCGTCTTTAATTTGTTTACAGTTCACAAACAAATACTCTTCTGTCCTATGACCTTGTAAATGCTTTGGGTTCCCTTAAGTGAAGAAGCACTAAAAATACTGTTGTGTGCTGTGAGGAGTGCCATCAAATGGCTCTGCTGTTACAGCACATTGACCTGAGTCACTGAAGTGCTACTCAGGATATGCTGTATCTATTGTGTGTTTTAAGTAGGTTTATTTAAATAACAGGTGGGGTCTTAAAGGACTTCTGCCAATCCTGGGCAATATCCTGTTTCCTCTTACTTCACCTTCCTCCTTTATGTGTTATCACCAGCCTAGACAAGGCTCTCAACTTCCTCTTGCCTTCTCTGTCCCTCACCCTCTCCTCCCAGCTCCCTTCTTCAGGGACACTTTTGTGATTTTTAAACCTATGCCCCAAATTGGCCTTGGGTAGAGTAGGGTTGCACAGCACATGCTCTTGATGAGCATTGAGTATCTGTAGTGACAAGGATTCCTATCTGCAGACTTTCACCCCAGGTGTTCCCAGTTTCAGGACCCTACCCCGACATGCAGGAAGCAGTCTTGGGAGCAGACACTGTTTTTCACTCAGGCAAAATCCACTCACTGGGCAAAAATTCTGCTTTTAAAGTGCAGCTTCTAAACACAGTTTCCACATTCCCAGAATTCAGTTGTGGGTCACCATAAGCTTACTTTAGTATTTAGGTCAATATCAATGATGGAAGCATTGACTGTATTGCATATAAATGATATATATTTTTTTATATGCTTGTGATAAATGTTTCTTTTTTTTTATTTTTTCCCTAAGATGATTATGGACAAATGCACTAAGAATACTTCTAAGGTTGATAAACAAAACTCTTTAAAATTAAACACACCTGTCTGAGCTTACTTTGCAGACATGCCTGTCCCCTTTGTGTGGCAGCTGATCCAGCCTTTGATGGCAAAGTGGTACAGCTTTTTCCTCAGCTGCTCTGCTTCAGCCAATGAGCACCATCGCACCTGTGCACTTACTGAACACCTTTTAAATAGCTGCTCTTATCAGCAGTCCTTCCCCAGGCTTTGCAATTTATTTCATGCAAACTCTATTATAAAACATTTTTTTTCCTCATGGATTTTTCTGTGGTTTGTCAGTAGATGTTATCCAAGAGTTCAAAGGGCAGCATTATCTTTGTGTGGTACGTAAGGAAATGAGGCACTTGAAAACACATTCTGAATTCAGAGAGATTCAGTAACTCCTAAATTCTGGTTTGGTGATTGTCCTTGGGCTGGTTTTTCAAACTTGATATGGTATTCCTATTTATTCATTTTTATCTTTACTCTTAGGGATCTTTTCCTATTCAGACTCTTGCTCAGTCTCTCCTAGTTTTCTTTCTCTGATCTTTCTCTGATCTTTCTCTATCTCTTGTGTTTCACATCGCCTTCCTTTATCTTACATCAGTCTATCAGTTTATTTACATCATCAATCCATTAAACAAGATTCATAATTTAATTTACATTAATTTCTTCACCAGTTTAAGCTGTCTCGAATGCGTTTTCCTTCCATCACATTTTCCTACCTCTGCACTGTCTGTCCTGGGTTCTGACACCACTGATGGTATAATGAACTTGGCAGAGGAATGTGTTCATCTGAAAAATGGGTATGAGAAGGTTGATATTTTGCTATTGTTTTGGATTAATTATTTTTAGTACTGTTGGAGTTACTCTTTTCAGTTCTTAATGGTGGGACACAAACTCCTATGTCAGCAAAACCCTGATTTTGATCTGAGACAAACAAATAAGGGAGAGTGTTGCAGTGCCACTATCAAGCACCTAATCAAGCTTTGGTATCTTATCTTCTGTACATTTCTTTCCTCAACATCACTCACACCAGCCCTAATCTGTGTGTTTCCTCCAGCCTAAATAGCTGTTAGTCTTTCCCATTATTTCCCTCATTTATCCCAGTCACTTAATCTCTTGTCATAGCTCTCGGACACTCACCAAGTGTCAGAGTTCCTCCCTCTTTCATTTCCGTGAACATCTCTTGGTTTAAATTTTATTTCCTTCTGCGTTCAGATTAGAATTCCTCTTCTCACCATCTGACTAACAAGATAGTTCTTTAAAACAAAATCAAAAACCATCACAAGCTGCTGCTCTTACTTTGAATGCCTTGGCCTTCCTTAGAGGGCAGCAGCTGGGAGCACTATGGGGATATTTTGAGCTTCAAGAATGGAGTATACAGAGGTTTCAGCTGATTGCATATGTTCAGTAGAGGCTGTTACAAGTGTCAAACAACAGCTATTTCAAAACGTTGTAGTCACACGAAGTTTGGGCACATTTAATGTTGTCTGTATGAACTTTTTCACTGACATGAGGTTATAACTTTTCTAAGTATTCCAAAGAGCTCAAATTCCCAAAATATTCCTCTTTCCAAAAATATTCTCAGCCGTATTTTCAATTCCAGTGAAAAATTCTCTTCCTCCTTTTTCCTCCTGCCTTTCAGAAACCCACCCCAAATATAATAAGTGTTGGAAATTTTCCATGAAAAAAAAAGAAGGTATTGTCTTTCAAACACCACAGAGAAAGTTTGAGTTCAAACTTAAAACTTGAGGAAATTATGGACAACTAAACCATGAAGTGTTTCCATGGGAACTTACAGGCGATTTTAGAAACAAGCAGACTGTCCCATATGAAGGGAGCCTTTGATTTCTGTGTCAAGAGGATGATGATGGCTCACTTTACCTGCTGAAAACAAATAGGAAACTAGTGCTTTATTGGCTAGAAGCATGAAATCGCTTGTGTTGCTTTACTCTGGTCTTTAGCTTTAGTAATGCAATTTGATGGTGTGACTACTAAATCAGTTACACTGAGAGTGTAATTGTTTGGGTTTTGCATATGAAGAACTGACCTATTTTTAATTTTTTTAAAATACAATGTTTTAATGTTGAGTTCTTGTGTAATATCTTCATCATGAATTAATAGAGCAAGACCTGATGGAGAAGTAAATGTTTATCAGAAATGTCTGTTGGAATCTTGCCTTTATATCAATCCTTTGGAATAGATAATGAAAGATAAAGATATAGGAAGTATCAAATAATCCCTTTTAGCTAGATTACAGGGCAGAAGTCATCTCACCTAATTCTAGTTACCTTGTCTCAGGTAGTTAGGTGGACTCCTTGAGCAGGAGTGTATCCTTGTGATTGAACTGGATTTGCTTCCTGAATAGCAGTTTGTTTCATATCTCCTGTTATCTTTTGTTTCTCATTTTTTTTCATATGAGGTAATGACTGTGTGCCTGAACTTACAGCTTAACATGGAGGGGCTTGAGTATTTGATGTAATTTATTTCATTTTAATTGGAACTCTTCCTCAAAGCCAGTTGAGGGAACTTGGCAAAAACCACTTCAGAGTTGAAGTATGCTTCTCAGTTCTGACAAGAAACCCACTGATGATGGAGAGTCTTAGTCTGAATATCGGTGGTCATTTCCCTCAAACAATGACCTCATCTGTCTCTCCTTGAAGAGGCTGAATAAGCTGGTTTATATTTAGCTTTAAGAGAAGTATTTGTCCTTCAGTGACTTCCACTGCATTTGGTAAGTATTTGGAGGTAGGCTGAGATGAGGAAAGAGATATAAACCCCCATCATTCTGCTCCCAAGCTCAAAAGTCAGAGAGCATAAACACGTGAACTTCGCACTTTCAGGCTTTAGAAAATCTCATGATGTGACATGATTACTTTTGTATTTGGTAGGCATAGTCAGTGCTTATAGTCAAAAACCATGGCACCATTACGTGTTTAGTGGATGTAATGGCTCCCTGAATCACCTTGTAAAAAGGCAAGACTATCCCTTTAATTTTAAGGGCTCAGGAAGACTGAGCTCCTGCATTTGGTGTCAAAGTTATGTACTGTGAATGTCAGCTTTCCCTAGGCCTCTATATAAAATTAGGAAATGGGATGTGTTAACATAAGATTAGGAGCCAGCTTTGTAATGTTCTATACTAACTGGACGCATACGATAGAAACAACCACCCCTGTGTAACGCATGCCTTTAGCCATGCTGATTCTGAAAGAACACGTTGGAAAGGATCTAAAAGAACAAGTCGGGGAAGGCGTCTGGACCACCTGCAAAATTTGAGATCTCCTGGGTCTCTGATAAGGACATGCAACTGTTCTTGCGTGGTCAGTCAGTCTAACAGACTGGTCGGGACAGGGGTCTTCCTGCCCCAGAGGACTTGGTCGAAAAAAGTCCTATTTTCTGACCTGTGTTCCATTGGAACTGGGTGATACCCAAAGCCGTGCACTGTCAAAGGCTGGGCTTGGTCGCTTTCCATGACTGGCATTCACAGATGGCAGAATTGCTTTTTCAAAGGGGTTTTAGCCTCATTGCCTCAGTTAAAGGAAGACCTGCGTAGTTCTTTTGGGAGAGCAAGCCTGAATCCTATTCACTAGACTATGCCAACAAAGCCAGCTTTTTGCCAACAGAACCATAGTGTGTGTCTTCCAAACCTGGCAACCACAGTGGTTGGATGTGCCACCCAAAGCCAAATTCATTGCACTCAGTGACCTATGTTGGCCCAGGGCTGGTTGCTTGAGTACCATGGACAGGGGCAGCTCAGCCACAGCCTGGTCAGGACTTGGGGCTTAACAGCCTTTTGGAAAACACCTTGTAAGCCTGCACAGTTGGTGCCAAATCAGTTATTACTGAGTGCATGTAAAGCAGCTAAACCCTCCTGAGCTTTTTCTCACAGGCATTCCCTATTTAGTCCTCCTATGCAATTGTGTTTGGTCCAGAGCTATGAAAGGCTCTTAAAATGCTGTCTAATAGATTTTAAAAAACGCTACTCCTGCCTGTATCTTTGAGAAAGTACTACAGGTGTTCATGGAGTCCTCTCTTGGAGTGTTTCCCAGACAGTGCTGAGAAAACTCTTTCTGAATGCCTATTTGAATGAATTTCAAGAAGTCGTGGCCGGCACTTTTTATATGATACTTCATTTGACCACAGAGATCAACCATTGATCTTTAGCAACCTCTGTCCCCAGTGGCATTAGAACTTCATGTGAGCTAACTTGTAGTGGAAGTATTGATAAGTTTCTTCCAGATGTGTATCAGAATGTATTGCTTGGTTACAATCAGACAGATGTTTGGCTGTGGTTACCCAGAAAGGGCTGTTCTAAGATGCATTACCTTGCAAAGGTTGTGGCAGGAAAAAAAAATATGTTGGGGCTTTTGTTTGAGTTTTTCTCTATCCTAAAATATTTCACTACTGACATTTGACATCATGTGCTTGTTTCAGACACGACCAGGTACAACAAAGATAGATAGATAGATAGATAGATAGATAGATAGATAGATAGATAGATAGATAGATGTATATGATATACTTGGGCCAGGAAAGCAGTGTGAACTTGAGACTGAAGCTCCTTATTCCTCATAAACTGTAAGGATACTGAAATGTGAAGTGCTCAAGTACCCCATAAGTACTTGAACAATAACTCATGGTTACTATAAAGAATCTGAAATTTCTTGGTATGTGGTCAATGTGAATAAGTCAACACATATTCTCTCTTTAATTTATGGGTTCTTCCCCCATTCTGCACTTGCAGTTGTCACTGAAACAGAGGAGCGTTATGACTACTCTAGCCTTTGTGCATGGCATTGTGAAGAGCCAGGCACAAATCATAGTGATCCAGAGGGAATGATCCATACTTGAGCACAGCTTCAGCACTGTAATCAGTACATGGGCTCTGACACAGTGCCTTAAAATTTTATTTCTCCTGAAGCCTATGGAGGGGCATAGCGGTGATGATGTTGTCCTTTGAATTAAACATATGTATGAATTAGGGTGAAAGTAAGCTCCTGGGGTATTTATTTATAGCTATATTGCTGGTTTTCCCAGCATGTGTTTTCAGCAGCAGTTTTTGCCTGCATAAGTGAGGGAGAGCATGGTGGACACCAGTGCTTTAAGTTGTAAGATAAGCTTACATAACATTGAATTATTAAAAATAAAAGGTACTGGATTCTCTGCATTTTCAGAATGTTTTCTGCATGGAAGAGGTATAATATTTCTAAGTTTTACTCTGCAGTCAAAAGACCAAGAAGCATGGAGGAGATTGTCTGCTAATGACATCACTCCAAACCCGAGCTTGTAGTTAAAACATAAACAGGTTGCTATGGAGTTAAAACATTAACAGGTTGCTGCTCCTTATAAAGTGATGGTGCAAGAAATACTGTTTCTTCTGATTGCAAATTACCCTTAAAAGAGCAGCTTCAACATACAAGCATGAGGTGTGTGCATCATGACCAAGTCCCACAGTTCTGCCTTTAAATATTGCAAACCAGGATGGTTCTTACCAGCAGTAATTTACAAAGTTTTATTTCAAAGTAGATTAAGATCTGATGGTCTTGATTGTGCTTTTGTTCATTGTACTGACATGAATAGGAGTTAACTCTTGACATGTGTGTGAAACACAAATTTGGTCTAGAATCTTAAATAATTAAAACTAAGAGTCTTCCAAGTCTTCCATATTTATTTGCCTGTCACTTGTAATGTTCAAGCAAACAAAAACACAGCAGTCTTGATAAATATGTTCATATTGAAAAAGTAATCTTTATTTTTCCAGCATGTTGTATTGACATTTACTGGCCATTTTTCTTTCCAAAAGAAACCATGAAGCACGAGAGCTTTCTTATGTAAATGCTCTGAAGTTTGTTAAAAATAATCAGGATAATGCAGTGCTGCTTTAGCTGAAGAGCTCGTTTTTCAGTTGTGTTCTTTCATATTTATTTATAAGTTAAAAAAAAAAAAAGTCTTTAGATTAAAACAGCAGATTGCTGGGTTATCCTGTGAGAACACAAACACATTACTATACATAATCAAATGCCAGTAAATGTCTTTTTATATACTTTATATACAATACATAAGACTGTGATTTCTCTAAATAGAGAGATTGATTATTTTGGTTTGGTATTTCTGGTTTTTCCCCCAACACTTGTGTTTACGACGAGAACCACATTGCATTTGAGGTCTTTTTTATATGCACTAAAGCTTGGAAGAATTTTAAATCTATATTCTTCTTGTTGCTAATGAAGAACATTGTGTGCTATATTTTTGGAAATTCTTTCCTTTTTTTGTCTTATTTTTGCAGTCAAATGAAATTCAGAGAGCTTTTAGCTGAAGACAAGAAAATTTCAGTTTTTAATTTCCTCTTCTTGATGATTCACATGTTCTTTACCATTACTGCCAGCAGATAAGATCCAGCAAATCAAAATCTCAGAGACAGCTTCGCTTTCACAAAGCAATATTCCCACTGTAACAGGCATTAAGCTTTCCTTTGGCATCTCTCTGCAGCAGTGCAGGCTATTATAAACGTCTGTCAGTGAAAAGACAGCCTCAGCTGCCTCTGCTCTAGCTTGAAGAACATAGGGAAAACATTAGTTTGCTATTCCAAAAGAGCAGAACAAAATGTCACTCCCTCCCTGTCCTTCTGCACTATTGCTGTTCATTCCCATATTCCACACCATCCACTCCACTAGTCTAGAACGTGTTAAATTCACTGGTTTCTTACTAATTTGTTGGGTCGTAAATTCTTCCAGTTCTTGATCCATTTATTCATGGGCATGCATAAACAGCTGCAGCAGTACAAAGTTAAGTGTCTCCCTTGAGTGGGAGAGGGAAGTCATCTTCCGGTGATGGCACTGGCTATTTCAGAGTGCAAGTGGAATTCTTGCTCCAGTGACTTTACCAAGATGACTTTGGTTTCTTCCTGCTGTTACTGGCCTGGAGGTTGATTCCAAGTAAGGCACTTTTGACTCCAGCTGTTTCAATCTGACCGTCTGTAAAATCTTGTGCTATTGTGTTTCCTCTTCCTAATTCTTTAGTTTGTAGGCTAAATTACATATTCACAGAATTCTCTCAAACATGCATAGAAAACACACTCAACATGACCTGGCAATGTGCACCCGCAGCCCAGAAAGCCAACCATGTCCTGGTCTGCATCAAAAGGAGTGTGGCCAAAAGGTCAACAGAGATGATTCTGCCCCTCTACTCTGCACTCATGAGACCTCACCTGGAGTGCTGCATCCAGCTCTGGGGCCCCAAGCACTAGAAAGATGTGACCTGATGAAGTGGGTTCAAAGTAGGGCCATGAAGATAGTCATAGGGCTTGAACACCTCTCCTGTGGAGACAGGCTGAGAGAGCTGGGGTTGTTCAGTCTGGAAAAGAGAAGGCTTTGAGGAGACCTTACAGCACCTTCCAGTATCTAAGCAGGGCCTACAGGAGAGCTGGAGATGGAATTTTTATGGGAACATGTAGTGATAGGAGAAGGGGGAAATTGCTTCAAACTGAAGGAGTGTAGATTTAGATTAGCTATTAGGAGGATATTCTTTACTGAGAGTGGTGAGGCGCTGGAACAGGTTTCCCAGAGAAATTGTGGGTGCCTCATCCCTGGAAGTGTTGTCGGGCAGGTTAGATGGGGCTTTGAGTAACCTGGTCTATTGGAAAGTGTCCCTGCCCATGCTGGTGGGATTGGAAGACAATCTTTAAATTCCTTTTGAACCCAAACCATTCAGTATTTCTAACACTTCAGACTTCTCCTCATTGTGATCAGAAGTGGTTTATGCTCCTTGAGGGCAGAAGGACCAGGGCCCTTTCTGCTGCTGGATGAGAAGGAGACCACTGTGCCAGAAGTGGGAAGGACAGCTGGGAAGTGACCTGGAGAACTCTCTTTGGAGCTGCTCCAAAAGAGATGGAGCAGAGCAGCGGTTGGCTGCCACAGCTCAAACACATCTCCAGTAATAACCACCACCCTTTCGGCCTTGTCTCTTCATTTCTTTTTGCCACAGTCTGACCCAACCTGTGTTTTTCAGCACAGAGAAGCAACACTGTGGCTGCTTGACTACTGGTCTGCTGCCTTAGGGAGGTGCCCGTATTACGGGTGTGTCGGCTGTCACTGTGTTTCTGGAGTTATTTCTCAGAAGATGCCCCTAGTTTTATTAGGGTAGAGAAAGGAAAGACTGTCTTAGTTAATATTTTTTTTCTCTTCTTTGGAAAAAGGAATAGAGATTAAGTACTTATGCTTTTCAACATTGCACACCTAACACAGCTAAATGAAGAAGGTAAGTTCCCTAGGGCCACTGGGTGACTGACAGAGACACATTGCTCAAGAAAACGGTGAAGAGGAAAGCCCAGTTTTTATTCATATGTTTCAGGAGAGTAGCCAGAGAATCGCTTAGGTACCTAAAGCCAGCTGATACTTTGAGAGACTACTGCTGGGAAGAAAGTGTTGAATTCATCTAAAGTAAGCCAATGAACTTGTAAATGCTTTCCAAAAAATGACACAATGCATAATAAGCATAATATTTGTATTAGAGTGCATCAGAGAGAGGGGTGGTAGATAGCCACAGGAATTCATATACCTTTTTCTAAGTACTCATATATGAAGCAGGATTAAGGTTGTTACAGGTTTGCTTTGCTTTATCAGATTAAGTTATTAGTGTGTGTTGTGAGACACAGATTACAGTTAGGTTCCACTTTATTTAACATCTAACTCTTTTCAGGAGCAATGTATCAAATAGAATCTTGTTGCTCAAGGCAAAGGAAAATTGACACCCATTCTTTGAATCCAATTCTACTCAGGTTTTTGAGATGCACACTCCAAGGAGAGGTAAGTTCTCTAGTGCATTACAGATGTTGACTGGGAAAGAAGGCAAAGTGCCCTTCCAGCCATCCTTATTACCATGGCTAACCCATTCTGCCCCTTCAGGTTTGAACTGTTTCGAGTTTGCCTCCTAAGAATCAGAGGTGTTGTTGTCCTGTGGGTATTCCTAATACAGTGGAGAGTCCATTGGTTCCTACTTTTTTTCAGTGTGGTTTTGTTTCACAGCATAGTGCAGCTAGCACTGTACTGGGTGGAGAGTTGTGGACTACTTCTCCAGGGTTGTATGTATGATTGGTGTTCTCTGTGTCAGAATTACTAAATTTTTGGTCTCGAAATACAGCTCTTGTCTAGCAGTCTTGGGTCCCTTAAGCAAAAAATGACTTGTAAAAATGACAGCTGACTCTCTACCTCAGACCTTTCTATTGCACTTTAAAAAAAAAAAGTCCCAGACTAAATTACCATGAAATTAAAATTGTGTTATTAGTGTTGTGTTCATGTTACCCTCTGTTCTGCCAGGCTTCCTACTTTGAGTGAGACAGGTCACATAACACAAAATCCTGCTTTCCAGCGCTGAGTGCTGATAAGTCATGCAAACTGCAACAAGCAACCATTACTTGATATCTCACGTTATCTCATTTAGGCCTCTTTAAAGTGAGAAATAACAGGTGTTGCTCACATGTTTTCATATGCCTTCATTTGGTTTTGGAAACTTCTTCTGGCAGTTCACTCTCTTTTGTTTACTTTCTAAGAGTCACATTAGTTATGACTTTGATTGGGTTGACTTTTTGCTGTTCAAAATTCAGGCTACAGGGATACCTTGCATGGAAACTCTTAAAATGAAAGCAACAGAAGCACTGTTCTTTCACTAAATACTGTGAAATTGTTGTAAGGAGTGAGTGATTTCAAATTTAACTTTGATAAACTTCTTTGGAGTGGAATAAAAAAGAGGAAAATATTTCTACTTCAGTGAGGAGGGGCTAGATTTAGGAATTTTCTTAAACTTTTTGGATTCTCCCTCTGCAGGTACTGAAATGATATTCTAGTAGGAACTGGTGGTGAAAGTGGTGTGAAACATCTCCTTTTGTTTCCATGTACATCATTATCTTGGTCCTTAAACAAGGCAATGTCATCTGTTGTTCGTAGCATGCATTTTGTTGTAAAAATAGAATTCTGAAACCACTGCAAAGGCCTGGGCTTTTTAAACACTATTTGAAAGTTTGTACAAATAAACAGCAATCCTTTTAAAAACTAATTATACGCATATGAAAGCATTTATCATGAAGTGGCCAATTTTTTATGTACTTGTAAGAATTTTGAGAGAGGGATATGTAAATTCAGATACATACAGTTAAATATTTTTATCTTCAGATATGCATCTGTAAACATGCTGTATATTTAAAAGCAAAGATATGTGCACAAAAATACCCAAACGTGTTACTGCACAATTCAGGAAGAAAAAAAGCATTGCTGGACTGTAGAAGTGACCTGGAAGAAGTAATTTACACTGCAGTAACGCATTTAATCTGCATTTGAATACTTCCTAATCTTCCAGATCTCTGAAATTCATTTGTTTAATCATAATTGTAGGTGCTAGTGTAGGTGAGTTTGGAAAACTAAAGGGAAAATATTACCCTGTTTGGAAGGCACGATTCTTTACGTGGGTCCTGACTGGTCTTGCTCAGTCTGGAGTGCTTGTGGCTGGTTGTGCAAGGAAACACACAGTACAAAAGCTACAGCAGGAAAGCACCATGGCAGCTCTCCACACAGAGAATATAATACATAGCTAGACTTTGAGTTCCTCCTTCTATAAGCTCCATGTTCTTCATGTCAATTAGATGAGGAATGTGTATGGTGTGTGATGCCTATAGAAGGCTTGTTAAAGTTGGCAGTCTAGATTTAAGAAAAAAAGGTGGTGAAAGAAGACAGGAGGTAAATGCAGCAGTATCTGATTTCAGCTTTATAGCTCTCGAGGGCTCTGAGGTCAGGCAAGTTCAGCGTGACCTTGGAAATCCACCTGGGATTCTGGTGCCTCGTTCTGTCTCTGGTTTACATTTTACTCTCCAGTTTTATGAAATGTCATGCAATTAAACCCTTAGAGAAATGAAAGGAGACCATTGAATCTCATGAGTTTAGAATATTTTTTTTCCTTTTCCTTGAATTTCACTTTTTAGTGAAAAACTATAGATAAATAGATAGATAGATGGATAGATAGATGGATGAAGAGGATCTACAGCTTTTCTACCTGCATTTATGAATAAGGGTTGTTAAGGAGATAGTAAACACACCTCAGGTTGAACAGTTAGCTCTGCAGGTGCTGATTCCATGAAGTGGCCACTTTTCCTGGAGCATGTGAAGTGCAGGGAAAAGTTTTACTTATTGTGTCAGTTGGATCATTTCCTTCAAGTGTGTTCTTAAAGCCCTTTGACTAATGAGAAAACTAAGAAGTGTTTCTTTTGGCAACAGTTAAATAAAATATTGTGTTGGAAATCATCCCAAGAAAAGAAGGCATTCTCAATGTTCAAGAAAATCCCATCTCTCACCTTTTGAAAATTTCTGTTCAGATGAATGAAAATTCCTCCCTATGTTTTCTTCTAGAAAGAAAGGGAAAGAAGGGAGGAGAGTGAAATGAGAGGGAAATGCATGTGGTCAACCCAAAATTAATTGTTTTGCTAATGCTACCATTCCTCTTATTGACCTTTCCAAGGTGTTACCATGTTTACATTATAAACTGGACCAGCTGCCTGAAACAGGTTGTGTGGTGGTAAATGGTGTTGCCTCCCTTTGACTCCAGTCAGGAATTCAGGAAGGGAATCAGGGAATTTACTGGGTCTTTCTCAGAGGCAGCCTCAGCAGCGGTGTGGGGTACCCAGTTGCTGTAGGGTTCACTTTGGGTTTGGGGGCTTGTTTCCATTTCCATTTCATTTAATAAACAAACATATTGCAAGGAAGGAGATTCATTCTTCTAAGGAAAGATGCTGAAGGAAAAGATTGATCGAAGATTTGGTGGGAAAAGATGCCTCTCTACTAGCCTTTCCTGCTGAAAAGCACCAGTAGGAAGAATATCAAGGTTTTATGGGGACAGGACCATATAGTCTGCAGAGTTTGTCTAGAGATTTATGTAGTTTGGATAAGCATTCTGGCTCTGAGCCTTTCTGTATGTTACACTTGAAATGAGATAAAGGGAGGCGGGAAAGAATAGACTTTATTTTTTTAGTGCTTGTACCAGCAATGTTGATTCTTTCTCTCACCACTTCATACTTTATTTCTTTTTGTAAGGTCACTTGGATTGGATGCAGTATAGGCAACCTATTTATGTAACCAAGTTAGAAGCATTTTCCCAAGCTGATAGGCAAAACTGGAGCTCTCAGAGGTTCACACAGAGTGGTATTTTGGAATCTGAACACTTTATTGTGAAGATGTGAAAGAGCTTAGTGCCATTTATTATATAGTGGTTGTGAAACAATTTTTTACAAGTTTATATCAGCTATAGAACTGCAGTGTTGGTTTTGTAAAGCTCTGAGATTTTCTTACACAGTAGCAAGCAGCTGTCCTCATTTAGCTGATAACTATTGTTTTGTTTACATTCATTTTTTCTTATATTTGACTGCAAAATGTGAATTGCTGTTTTTCAAGCTTTTCTGTTGCTTTCACACTTTGTGCTACCATAAATTTCTGTAGATTGAGCAGTGAATCAAAATGAGTATATTTTAGTTCTGTTTTGTTTTTATTTTTTAACTTTTCCATTATTTGTACTGTATGAAAAGTGGAAGATTACCCTTTGGCCTTGAGCAGTCAGAAGGGATGGGATTAATTAAAATTAATTCCCAGTTGCAACTATGAAATGAAAGTTAACAATTCTAGAGATAGTAAGGGATCATTTTATGAAGAGCAGGAAGGCTGAAGACAGCATACACCCATTTCATTTCACAAGCAAGGTAATTTACCCAATTTTGTTTAACAACCTTTTGTTTTATAAGCAGAGGTTGTTCTGGATGGTAACATTGATCAAATTGTTAGCAGCATTCTCCCAGACATAAGGATACCAGCCCCAAAACAAGGTGAGATGAATTTTGAACAGATGCTTGGAGCTAAAGATGCCTATTCAGGACAAGTGGGAGGCCATAGGAGCAGCAGTCTGGAGGAACAGTGGCCTAGAGCAGATCAGAGGTCTGTTTTCTCTCCTATATCATAATCTGCACTTGCCAGAATTTGTTGTGTGAAGCAGCAGGATGCTCATTATTTTCTTAGAGTTCAGTAGGGTAATGAGAAACTTTTGGCATTTTGTGACATTTTATCAGTGTTGCTATTGAGAAACATGGATAAAGAGAGAAGGTGTCTCAAATCCAGAGAATAGACTGGAGGATGACAAAGCTGTGCATGATGGATGGTGGGTGGTGTTTTGTGGAAACTCAGGGATATCAAAGCCGATCTGCAGAGTACCTCTAGGTATGTCACCTGAGTTACTGTCCATCTGAAATAACTCTTGCTTCTTCAAGCTCCAAGTATTGTTGCAATGATGTCCTGAACTTTTTAAATCACGTCTGGTGAAGCAACTTCTGCCAATGTGACTTCTTCTATCATAAACCAAAGATAGCTTTTAGATTTGTTTGTTGCTGTAGGGTATGTAAACAGTTAATGGGAGAGGTATTTATTCTGTTAAATTAAATGGCAAAACCCTGTGTGATGAACCTCACAATTTCATTCCGCATATTCATCATGAGCAATAGATAGGATTCTTTTACACACGCTTTTTTTTTTGTTTGTTTGTTTTAATGAAACAAGGATACCAGCTCAAAACCAAAACAAACCAATCTTAGATAATCGCAGATCACACAGAATATTCTGAGTTAGTGTGGTGGTTTGGGCCAGATTTCAGGGAAACGTCCAAAAAGAACGTCTCCTCCTCAAAGAAGACGGGTTACAGCCACCCCTCGCTCACCAGGTTCAGAAAAAAAAGATCCACAAGGATCATTGAGTCCAACTCGTAAAGGATTAGAATGTTTATAAAGCCAAGTTTTCCAGACATTGGAAAAAAGGCTGCCAGTCCTCAAAGTTCAAGGAGAGAAAAGGATGGTGGTGCTACACATTTTAAGGTTCCTGACATGAGGGGAGAGAGGTTTTAACTGAACCTCTGCCACAGTATTAGTATGTATTGTACTTGCTAGGGGAGTAATTTTAGTTCAGCTTGTCAGAATGTATCATTATGTTCCCTGTCAAGGTGTGTTTATTGTTTTCTGGGGGGCCAATCTGAAACCATACTGCACAGAGCTGAACTTAAACTTGATTCTCAAATACAAACCAGATTATCAAGATTATCTAGTGTCTCAGATGTGACATCCAGAGCTAGTGGAAGCCCCAACTTCTCTGCAGAACAGAATAGTTTCTTTACCTCATCAATGTGCTATGCAGAAAAAGTATTCAGACCCGTGAAGCACTCACTGTATTGATGAACATCATCCTGCAGGAAATGAAATATTCTGTCTTCACAGGAGGTTTGCACTAAAAAATTCCTAGGACCACACACTGAGAGACTGCTTTCTAGGCAGTACTTTCCAGCACTTGCTTTGAATGAGGAATTACTCCAAAGCTCAGGAATAATGTTTCCTGAAATTGATTTTGACATAGTTAAGTTTGTGCACAGAGTAGGCTGAACAAAGTTTTCTACCGGAAATCTTAATTCTGGCATTTCTTGATGTTTCAAGTGCTTGAATTTTGTGTACCTAATGTTCTTTTAACTTCTTTCTAAGTACCCAGAAACAGCTAATTGCCCATGACGGATTTGTCTTGTTTGTGGACTAATTATTCCATAGATGCATAGCCTTCTACACCAGTTATGCACAGATGGTTTGGGTTCAGTCCACATCACTTACTGGAGAAGTGTTGTGCAGAAGTGTCCGTGATACTTCCAGGACTGGTTTGGGTCTGGAAGTAATTTAGCTGCTTCCATGTGGAGCCTGATGTTATTGCTCATAGAGCAGAGCTCAGCAACCTTGCTCCAACCTAACACAAGGAGCTGTAAAACATTTCTGTCTCCAAATTGTCTTTGCACCATCTTCTTAAGTGTTAAGTGTTATCCTGGGATCCTATAACCGCACAGTCCTGTGTAACTCCTGCTAAGGGGGTGCTGAGCAATAATACAGGCATAGAAACATGCTTGGTTCATATGAGGATTACCAGTAATGCTGTGGTCACTGAATTGTAGAACAATCAGCAAAAGGAATTAAATCACCCAAAAATACTCTTTGTAAATAAAATGAGATTGTTCAACTGCATTTCTCATTTACATGGTTACCGACAAGTAAGAAACGTAGATGGTCGAACCTGAATAAATCCACCACCTTCATCTTCATATTCAGCCATTACATGCTTGTCTCTCCCTGACACCTCATAGATGACAACTGGTTACCAACGACAGACCTTACATTCTTAGGTCAGATGATGCTTATGCCCCCAAATATTTTCCTTTTGTTCTTGAATCTATTTTATTCATGTTTTTATATGGTAAGGAAATAAAGTTAAAAGCAGAGATCCTCTATTCTGTCTTTGTCAATCAGAAATTAGTATTCAAACAATTTTTGTAAATGTCAACTGCAGATTTTAGAAGCGGAAAAAATAGGACCAGTGTGCATTCCGCTTAGCTGTCCACCTGTTGAGTCAGAGAGGAGAAAAGTCTGAGCATGACACTGATGATTTCGTTATGTTTCTCTTTAAGAATTGCTGTAATAAGGTGGGATTCAGAATTCAAAGGAGTTCTCACTATCACCATGCTGAAGGGGGGAAAAAAAAAGAATAGAGGGATTAGAAGAGAATTACAGTTAATTTGGAAGGAATCTTGGCTCATTATCTGAGATGAATGAGCAGAGACACAAAACAGCATTTTCAGTCAATATTTTGGAGTAGTGTGAGCTCTGTACTTAAAGGGATTTGTAATTATGTCTCTTCCCTGCACCTTTCTCATGGGAAGTCCACGTCAAATGGGAGATATGAACTTGTGACTTGAGCACATTCTTTACTGTGAGATTTGAAAGGAGACTGTATAACCCTAAATTTCGCATAGCAGCAGACATACTTGAAACAAAAAGAAATAAAAAGCACATTTAATGAAGTGTTGTATTGGTTTGCTTTCTAGTGCTGACTTTGGCTTTGTTTAGCCAGTACTTAAAGAATAGAGCCTTTCATTAATTTGCCCTAACAAGCATAAATTCAGGAGATGAAAGTGAATTCTTTAATGGCATGCACATTACTGCAGGGTGGAGTCTATCTGAAACATTAGAGACAGGCTGAGCATGCTGAAGAGCAATAAATATGCAAAAAGTAAATCAGGAATTTAGTTTCAGTATCTGTCATGGTGTAATTACAATGAAATAAACTAGAAAAGTAACTCGCTGTTGATTTTAAGACAGGTAAATGAATAAAAAGTGACAGATGCGTTATTTTTCGTAAAATCATTGGATGTTGGGATCTATGTCTCAGTAGATAAAAGACACAGATCTTGATTGAAACAGCTTTTATTTTCAGGCCGTTTGGTTTGATTTTTAGCCAACACACTGGTGAGGAGGCTGGGACACTGTGAGAAAGCCTTACTTCCAACTGCTTTTGCTTTGAACAAACATTTTCTTCTCTCACTTTGCTTAGGAACGATTTTAATTTAGTTGCTGAATTTAAAGCATAGTGAGTTCTTATTTATCCTTCTGATTTCTGCCCTTGAGTCAGTCCTTCTTGAGCAGGGAAAGAATCTTTTATTCAAGAATTTTGGATGGTTTGGAATACAGTTAAGAAAAATAGGACTTTCTGTGCTGCTCTACAGTGCTCTTTAAATCACCTGCTTTCAAGATGATAAAAGCATTGAAGAAGTCTCAAGTAGTTATTAAAAAGCATAATTTTGAAAAGCAAAGCTTCTTTACCTTTTTTTGACGCTTACATTTCAAACACTACTCAAGTGCCCTGAAATGACCTTAATACATCTGTGCTGTGTGTCCACTTGTTGCATTCCTGTCTGCTGAGATGATGAAAGCCAGTGCATCCCTTTAGAGGAACTTTTGGACTTGTCTAAAATCATGTGGCTGTTGTCACTTAAGCAACAAGAAATTATAAAAGTGATATCTACTTAAAGTGTTTTGGAGTGCTTCTTAAAATAATCTTTCTTTTACTGTGCTTTTCACATGTGGTACCTCACATTGGAAGAAGAGGGAATGGTGTTTGGAATACATCGCTGGGAGAAGGAACTATGTGAGAATTAAGAAAACAGCTTTATATTGAAGTAAAATAGCTGGAGAAGTTTACTTTTATTTTTGCTCTCAGTGCATCTCTTCCCTGGTATTCCCCAAACATACCTTATGCTAATGGCTAGAATAAACAGTGTTTGAATTTAAATCAAAATTGGATGGCTTCCTGGGGGTCGCTTTTGGCAGCATGATTTTTTCCTGCAAAACCCTCTGTGAGATGTGATGTAAAACACCAGTGGCAGGATTACTTTTTTCAGTGGTCTTCATTTATCTTTCTTTCACTGCTTTTCTGTTCTTCAGGAATTTAGTGTGTATCATTTTTTAGAGGTCCAGGCTTATTGAGTGAATGCCACAGTACATGAATTTTGGAGACTGGCTGTTGGCGTGGGAGTAGCAGAAGTAAACTTACATGCCCCTGGAAATCACTGCAACTCTCTGTAAGCCTCTCTGCCAAACACTGGTTTAAGTGTATTTAGCTACCATACTAATTGCAACGCTGTTATCCCAGGATGCCAGACTGAGCCCATGTTTACCTACCCAGGGTTGGACCTTGGAGAATGAAGTTGAGCTTGGAAAACAAGGAACTGCTATCGAGGCAAATACTAGCTCTCATGATAGCAACAACTTGTTGCTAGATGACAGCAAGAAATCATTGATCAGTGTTATGCTTTACAAAGACTGTGCTGATGGAGCTGGGCAGTGTTTGAAATTTCAACTGGCACAGTTGTTTATATTTTTTTCCTTTTATTCCTCTAATATGAAGAATACAATACAATAATATGTTCCTCTAATAAGGGGAATTATATGGAAATATGAGTATTACATATTATTAAATTATAGGAATGTATTAACATATTCCTATAATAAAAGGAATACAACAATGCTTGGAATTGTTGGTTTTCCTCTTTTTGCTTCCTTGAGAGTCTTCTTTATTTTTAGGAAAATGTAAATATTAGGAAATGTGGCTTTCCCCCCAAGAGAAACCAGGGAAAAAAGCTGTCAGTGAGAATCTATCACTTGCTGACTTCAAAACCACAGGTTTCATTTTGGAAGGTTTACAGTTGTACTAAGAAGAAGCACTGTTGATGACTAAAAATATTCGGTATGTGAACACTTTTACCCTACCATATGTTCTTTTTCTGCTCTAGTGTTAGTCCATTTATTAAACAGCCCAGCTGTGCCCACTTCTTTACTTGCCAGAGAGGGCAGGAGCCCCAAAACGGCGTGCTTTTTTCCATAGTCACTGGCAAAAAGAGCCTGCTTGCAGTCAGCAAAGATCCTGCTGATGTATAATAGAAAAAAAAATTCATGTATTCCCTGACACTTTTCTTTGCCCCAGGTGCAATGACACTCAAGAGCCCGACGATCAAAGTAAGCTGGGTTTTTTTCTGAGACTGAGTCTTTTGCGTTTTCTTCCGAACCTACTTCTGACTCTACAGTGTCTCCCAGTCCAAAAGCTGAGTTCATTCTCAAAGCTTAGCTTTTCGGCATGTAAAGCAGGTGCTGGAATTCCAAACTGATGTGCTGTATGTAATTGATAATGATTGATAAAAGACAGCTTGCACCTGCAGGACCTTTCTTTGTGCAGGGTAAATAGGTGTCTGAGGAGCCAAGAAAGGGAGCTGCACAAATTATCTTTTCCATTCTGCAAAGGTTGGTTTGTGTTTCCCTCTTTGTACCTTCAAAGTCAGGATTAGTATTGTTTACACAGACAGAAGGCTTATGTTCATGATGATTAATGGAGAGGGAAAGGCCTTGAAATCCATCACATCTAGCACACTGCCAGACTAAATTACTCAATCAGGTCCCAAATAGAAGGGCTGAGGTATCACTTCTTAACTTGGGAGGCTCACTAAATTTCTCTAGTTTAATCCTAAATTGAAGTTTCTTTTTTTTTTTTTTTTTTTTCTTTTTTTTTCTTTTTTTTTTTTGAGAGTTCTAGCTTAATGTGCAGCTTTTGTTTCTTGACTGTGTATTAATCTTCAGTTTAAATTCAGTTTATTAAATTTAAATATTATGAAAGGGACTGAATATATGATTGGAAGAGTGAAAATGCAGCCAGACTTAAGAGGTGCACAATAAAAGGACAAGAGGCCTGCCATGGGCACTAGCTGAAGTACAGGAAATTTGATTTGAAAAATCCTGTGAGAGTGTCTGAGCACTGGCACAAGTTGCCCAGAGAGGTTGAGCAGCTGCCTGGACCTATATTCAATACCCAAATAGACAGAGTCATGAACAACGTGCTCTGGATTCCCCTAGTTTGAGCAAGGGGTTTTGAAAGCAAGTTTGAGCAGGCAGCCTCTAGCATGATAAACCCAGTATAAAAAGTTTAAAATATGTGTAAAGATAAGAAGAGACACATAATCCTGAAACAGATCCTGATTTCTGCCCTAAAACCCAACCACTTCTCACTGGCTGTGGGTACTCATCAGTACTCAGTGCAAGAATTCATAGCTGGGAGTTGAGGTAGGTCCACTGGAGATAAGTCTTCAGTATTTCCATGGGCAGTGTCCTGCACTGGCGTGATGCTTTTGCAGAATAGCTCACCTTCACAGGAAAATCTGGCAATCTCATCATCATGTCCTGCTCCTTCAGAATTTAAGTTCTGAGGGCCAATGAGGAAGTCTCCTTGGGAAATCTTTAAAACTCAAAAAAATCTCAATTCTTAAGAAAAATATGTAACTCCACATATCTATTGGAAGAACATTATTCAGTGTTCCAGCCAGTATTGACTCCATTAAGAAGCAGCTGCCTTAATTCAGCTCTATACATGCATATATGTTATCTTAATTACGGGCTACCACACAGCTCTTTTTCCTAATGCATTTTGCTTCTTGAGTCACTGAGGATGAATAAGCATCTTGTAAAACCTCTAGTTAACCGTTCATTTTCTTCTTTTCTTCTTTTTCCTTCTCCCATCTTCTTCCTTCCTTCTTTTGTCTTGTTTCTTTCTTTCCTTTTTTTTTCATTCTTCCATGCTTTTAGTCAGCTTGCAAAATAGCAGTCCAATTCTCAGCTATATTTGCTCTCTTATTAATAAGGTATTTTAATTACATCTTCTTCATGAGGAAATGTTTTTACCTATTGGTATATAAGCTGTACCCTGTTTATTTTACATTGCTGTGTTATTAATCTTGTAAAACATGCTAGAACATAGTGCATTTAAAGTGTGAGTGCTGCAACATAAAATAACGATTAAAACAATTATGACTAATCATGCAAATCTTTTATTATGCTTGTACGTAAGCCAGGTTTCAGTTCATATAAGAAGGCTTTCAGTAGTTTAACTACTGACAGAATCAAGTGAGAGTCCCGTGTTTCTTTGCACCCAAGTAAATTTTTTAAAACAGCACAAAAGAAATACTGGAAGCTTTGGTGGTGCTTGTGCACCACCACAGGTGATTCATGGTGTGTATAAAGGACCAGCTTTTGATGAAAGCCCTTTGACTTTGCTGTGTCCTGTTTTAAAGGCAAAAACACCAGAGGAAAAGGGTGGCAGAGGAAACATGGAGAAGAGAAAATTCCTCTGTAGAATGTTTCTGTGGTGCTGGACTTGTGGTGTCTTTATGTATTTTCTGTTAAAGTAGGTGGAGGTAAGAATGAATATTAAGTTTGCTCTGGAAGCCCACTGTTGCTGCAAAAGATTTGAACTTTGAATAATACTTTAGGTCTGAAACTAGACCAGAAGTTTCCAAAGTGCATAAGAGTAAAAGTTAGACTTTAAAGTAGTGTTGGCCAGCATAGGAACTTCTGAAGTATATCAGCAATGCAATGCATTAAAATCTGTACAGAACTGTTTTTGCAGCTTTGTTTCATAGCATTAGTTCTGCAAGGTGTTTTTTTGTGAGATAGTTCAGTTCTTGTTTAATACAAGTTCAGCCCATGGTTAATATGAGAGTTCTGAAAATCAATTCCTTAGCATGTTTCAACCATGGTGTCTGTTACAATAGAACAAATGAACACAGGGTAAAAAGGCAAGGTTAGGAATAGAGTTGGGATTTTAAAAAAATTTGATAAGAAACAAAATATTTATGCATTTATGGCCAGGAACAAGATTGCTTTTATCTTCTAGATGACATTACATATAGCTTCAACAATAGTAAAGAAATGGGAATAGATGTATAAACAGCAGATTTTCCACTGAAGCTAAAACCACCCCATACAAATAGTAACAGAGGAAAAAAAACCAAAACCAATCCCCAAATGTACAAATTTTAAATGATTCTAGCCCTGTGGACAGAGTGTGGCTCAGGAGGTTTATCACAGTGTTGTTTTTTAAGATCATTTTCAGAAGCAGTGGAGAGTCCAGCTCATCTGTTTTATCTGATGTCATCTCTTAGAAGGAGCTCTGCTGTGATTTTGCTAATTTTCAAGTAGCTGGATGGTACAGAAGTTGTATTTAATAATGAGTTCTTATCAGGGAAATTCAATATGCTTGGATATTATGGAGACAATAAGCTCTGCTCTCAGGCTGTGCATGCAAGCATGGTGGGAATGTGCTACGAGCAAAAGTAGAAGCTCCTGAGATCCAGCATGTTGGGGCTGAGCTGACTTGGAGATCCTGTGTTCAAGATGGTCCCACTTGGTAGCTGGGATCTTGCCTCTCTCTAATGATGAAACGCAAAGAAACAAGTTTGAAGTATGGTTGTTTTCTTCAGAATTACCACCTAGTGTTTCGTAGTAGTATATTAGGTGACTGTATTATCTCCTTCCTGGGATCCCTCACTAGACATACATGGAGTTTTCTTGATAAGGATGTTTACTTTGATGGAGTATGCCTTTGTGGTGCCCAGGATAGCACACCCAAACTAGCAGTTTTCAAACAGAATGAATTCAATCACACAGACCCTTGATTTCTCACTGATGATGATAACATTTTAGCTTGCAATGAAAAGATGAGTTTTAGCAACTGGTTCTTCCCCATTAGTTTCATCACCGTTCTGTCTGTTGTGCACACCCGCCTGTAGCTGCATGCAGCACATGACATGCACCACAGCAGCTGGCTATGAACCACCTGATGAACTTGGGCCAGAAGCTTTCTTGGGAGCTGAAACCTGCAGTGACAAGGTCTGTCTTTGGCCTGCTTCACCCTGTACATCTGCTTATTTTGATGGAAACAAATGCAATCACAAGATGCCGTAATTCTTGACATGATGAGTAAGGGTTTGACTCATTGGAAATTGTAAGAAAACAGTTCTTCTGCTCATTCAGTGATGTTTTCTCTAAGTCAGTCTTGTGGTAAAATGGAAGCAGAGCAGACTAGAGAAGCAGGTGCCTGCATGGGCAAGGAACAGCTTTGAAACTTTTTTCAGTCTGAGTGGGAAAAACAGACTTTAACTTAAAGTGATGTTCATTGTCCTGATCTAGAGCTTTTCCTCTTTGGTCCTGTTAACTTTATATCCCAGGAGAGTATCAGTGCCAATACTGGCAAGTTTTTAGAGGCTTTCTTAAACCTCTTATTTCACAGAAATCTCTGAACTTTCTGGCTGGTTTGTCCTTTTCTAGCCTAAGCCTTTCCTAAGAAATCCAGCAATTTTCCACTTGAAAATAGCTATGCGTAAAGTCACACACTACTTTCACATAAGATTAAGGATTTGACAAGGGTAGTGGGAACAAAGAAATTCCAAATTAGGTCTGCTTCGTATTTAAACCCCCCTCTCTCAGCCCCTTGTTGCACAATAGTAAACTTTCCTAATGCAAGAAGGTTGTTGATGCTCTTCCAAAAAGAATTCCAGTTAGCTGAGGGATGGGATTAAATGGATTAAATAGCCTCCTCATTTTCTGGTAAAGAAAAAAAAAAGTTTGGTTAAAGGCACATACAAATGTGAATTTAAGTTATTTTGGACTAGATTGGCCTTGCAAATGAGGCTGCCCTCCCTTGGTGAGGCCGTGCATGTTGGTGGTGGCTGTGTGGGCATGCTGGGTGCGTGGAGCTTGCGCTTCAGCCACAGCCATTTCAGCAGAGTGCAGTCATGGGCTGGGAGGTGAGATAGCAGTTGGGTAGAAAAGCTTCAAAGAATGTAAAATGTTCTCTGTCAGTCTCCATTTAGTGCCAAACTGCTGTGTCTTGCTCAGCCAGACCTGAGCCCTGGGAGGGCCCACGGACCACCAGTCCACCAGCCTGCTCCTACACTGGTGTTTTTGGTGGCATCTTCCATTTTGGCTGTGTGGTGTGGCTATGGTGAGGGAATTACCTTTTCTTCCTCAGTACAGACACTTGATGTGGTATGAAAACCAGCATTCTCCTTTTAGGTCTACTTGTGGCCTTCTTTTCCTAAGAATTTATGGGGCATCAGCTTTATACAAAGTAGACAGATTCTCCTTATCTGACTCTACCTCTTAATGAAAAAAGATTTCTCCTCAACCCTACCCATCTTGCCTTTCATTTTTCTGACCCCTGAAGACAGGAAATAGCAGTATGAAGGTCCACACCAAAGTCTTGACAGCAGCTGAGAGCTTTATGTGTGGCAGACAAATACTGGAGATGTGACTTGGATGTGCACACATACCTGTTTTCATCTTGGTCGTTTCATGGTGCCATTTGTAATTCCTTACCCTGTGGAGCTTATTGGCCACTAGTTCAAGCAGCAATAGTAGTGGTTTCTTCTTGCATTTTCAAGAATCCCTAAAACGTTTTTTGGCTTCTTTCTAAGGTCTACTAATTTGCTTTAACATATTGCTGTTATGAAGAGTCACATCTAAGAGGCTGAAAACAAATGCCTGCCAGATCTCACTTAGGCATCCTGTCTAATTAGTCTTAAGTATAAGCAGTGGAGTAGTTTTGTATTGTGTACATGTTTTTAAAAGCAAACTTCTTGCTGTCTTTGATTTCTGTGTTGATTTGGAAAGCATGCGCCAAGAGTAAAATTGTTTCACATTTGTTTCAAATTCAAATTAAATCCTTTCACCCCCAACCAAAGAATTTGCAGGGGGAAAAAAGGTGGGTTTGTTGACCTTATCATGCCTGGATCTCATCCTGATCCAATGCCAAATCTTTTTAGCATTGAAAGGAAGTAAAAACAAGAATTAAGAACTTTCTCTGATTACTGCTGGGATAGTAGCATTTCCTCTACCTGCAATGAAATGCTTCAAAGCAGCCATTTATTCAGGCTGTGTAATTCGTATCTCTGTTTACTGGCTGACTTACATCTTTTATTTTACCATAACACTTGGGCCTGTGTCCCTCCCACCTGATTTTATTCACGTCAGAGACATGTCTTCAGAGGGTGGTGACTGATTGCTTCCTGAAGAGGAGGAACGGAGAGTGCCTGGCATACCCCAGTGGCAGTACCTGCCTAGGAGACGTGTTATCTCTGTGCCAGAGCTCTATTGCTTGCTTTTTCTCCATCTTCATTGATTGTGTGGCCTTTGTTGAGTGTGGCTTTCCTTCTAGCTTGGTGTGACAGATTAGATAAAGAATATAAGTCTGTAAAATTACCTCAGGTTTTTAACTGTAAATTGACCAAGTAGACCAAAGGAAAAAGGGGGAGATGGTGTAAAAATGACTGTTAGCTACTTAGTTGTAGGGGTACTTAAATGCTTGCCTAGCATTCATGTCTTTGAAAATCTGCCCTCTAGGTAAACAATGCTGCGCTGTGCACAACCTGTGCAAAAGTTAGCAAACATTCAGAATGTGTTTGGAAGATTTATAGTGTCATAATTTTCCTCACCCTCTGGGTTGTTTTTTTTTCATTTTTTCCCCCATAAAGTGATATGCTAGGGGCTCATCAGGCTGTGCATTAGATAATTGAGTTGTTATGCCAACGGACTGTGCTAAAAGGTGTCACATCAGTGATTTCTTTCATCCCATTGTGCTTTGATCTCCTGCTATAAAGCAGAAGATCTAACAGTGGAAACTTTTGAAGATGATAGATGAATTGTACTAATTCACTTTTCATAATCCTTACCAAAAAATGCCTGTCCTTATCAGTCAGAAAAGATTTAATAGCTGTTGTCTCTCCAAAGTCTCGTATTATCAGGATCGCAAACTATGGAATTACTGTTACAAAATATTTTACAAGCATATTTTGAAGTCCGGTTGTAAATGCTTTAGGATAAGTAAGATGCTTCTTTGTTATAACCATGCTTTGGTTTTTGTATTTTCTCTCTAAAATGTAAAACTTCTTAGCAAGAGAGCACTGTGCGGTGGTGAATAGTTGATGTTCTTATTGGTGTTAATTGCCCAGCTTTCATTTCATATCATTGGAATTCACTGAAGCTGTCAATCCAAATATACTAATTCCAAACATTATATGGTGCTGAAACAAATGATAAAAAAGCCTTGGCTCACAATATATAAAGAATTGTAGCTGATGGAACCATTTTGACAGTAAGCAGTGTGTAGAGTATTGTTTGCAGATTTTGGGACCATAAAATATGGCATCTTCTAGCAAGGAACAAGTGTTTGGGGTTGTCTCTGGATGAAATTCACACTTATCTTGTCCAGATTAAGTCAGTAAAGTTTGTGCAGTCTCCCCAGATTTCATCCAGGCCAATCTTGCCCGGTATATCTTTCATTAGTTGAGCTTCCCACATCTCTGGTAAACCCTGCTTGGAGAAAATTGTCAGCAGTGCTTAGAATTATAAGAAGAGTTCACAAGCTCTAATTATATTTTCTCTCTTTTCTTTGCATTAGCTTTGGGCCAGATAATGCTTTATGTCGATGGCATGAATGGAGTGATAAATCATAATGAAACCATCCAGTGGCTGTACACGCTTATTGGCTCAAAGGTAAGACTCTCAAAGGTTTTCATTTTATATGGTTTTGGTGTTCTTTTAATGCATTTTGTCTGTTTTATGCTTTTAGGGTGTAAATAGGCTGTGTGTTAGGTTTCTAAAATATTCCATAATATTCTGCATGGAAACCAGGTCACACTGAGCTGTTACTTCTTTTCTACTGTTTTTATACTCTTTTGTTGGCACATACTCTGCTCTTAAAAGCAAAGATGCCCTCATTACTGTCTGTGCTGCCACTGCACTTCACCATGGAGAGAAGTTTTTGGTCTTGTAGTTGCAGTTCCCAAGGCGTTCATTGGAACCACTTTTCAGGGTGGGTTTTTTTCCCCTTTTCGCACGTGAGAATGCTCACCATTCTTCACTGCTCAGCTCTGCTGAGCACTAGGAGAGGAGAATTCAGAGTGACTTCCTTCTTAGACTAGAGCACACAAGTTCAATTGGAAGTTACCTACAACAATCATCTAGACCAAATGCCCGACGGCTTCACTTTATGAAGGTCGTTGTCCAAATGCCTCTGAAACACTGGCAGGTTTGGGACATTGCCCACCTCTCCAGTAAGCCTCTTCCTGTGTTTCTCCACCCTCTCAGCAAATAAATGCTTCCTAATGTCAAGTCTTCTTTTGCCTGGAGAGCTCTAGAAGGCAAAGTCTGGTACCTGCCTACACGCTATTGTTTGTTGGTCCCTACAAATTGAGACAAAATCTGAAAGCTGGAATGTATGCTGCTTCTCCAGTGGAATAGTGATTTATATAGTACACAATCCACCTTTAAGGCCATCTTTGCTGGAATTTGAAAAGCAAGCAGAACACAGATTCTACTGATATACCATCCTGAGGGGCCATAGGAGAGATAAACCCACAAATACACCTTTCTCCAGCCTGCTGGCTCTCTTAATAAGCTTTAGGAAGCTTATTAGGGCCTGCCAGAGGCTGCTGCTGCTTTTGCCACACAGACCTGTACATAGATCTGTATGACACAATAGCTGGAACATGCTATGGTAGTTATTGTTAACAACTCAGAAGTTGCTGTAATTGGTGGAGTTGAATCCATAGTCACAGTTAGTAAGAAATTTCCAGGCATGTTTCAAGTGTCTGAGTCACTGAAAGTTGCTGTTGGGTACTGAAGTGACCTAGAGAGGCTGCTGCTCTCCCCTTTTCCTCTGATAGCTCTCGTAACACAATGAGAAAGAGCTCAATGACCCAGGAGTCTTTTTAACCAGAATTTTTTCTACAATGTGCAAACTTCACTGCTGCAGCAGATTTTCAAGTCAAAGAACAGATGCTTCAGTATTGAAAGAACTGATTTATCTTGGGTTGACATACCTATATTGGTAGATAAGTAAAAGTAAGTTAATTATGGTTATCAAATCTCAGGCTTAAAGGGCAAGATTCATGATTGGGAAAAGATCAGGATAAACTTTTCCCCAGTGTAAAATGTTCCACTGTTGTCTAGGCATTATGCCATTTGTCCTTTTGAAACAGGAGGTGTTACCCACAATTGGAGAAGTAGTGCGAGATGAGAGAGAAACTGTTTGCTTCATATAGATCCTCATTTTTTACGGAACAGATAAAAAAGCAAAAAGGGAATAAAAATGCTGCCATGTCCGTGACTACTTTAATTCTCTAATGCACATAACGGGAGTGGAATGGGAGAGAAACATGACTGTGTTGCTACCTTGCAGATTAAATTCTGTCTAGATTTCCTTGCTCTGAGTACTTCAGCTCTTGGGTCCTTAAGCTCCTTCCTCCCTCCCCCATCGCCAGCCTGAATGATTATCTCCATGTCCTGGCTCAGTGCCTGCAGCTGAGGAATGCAGGCAATGTGCTTTGAATAGTTTGGTTTCAGGTAGCATCAAAGTTGCTTTTTCATTATTCTTCGACTGTCTTGGAGGAGATCTAAGTCCCTGTCTGTGTGCCAGAAATTAACCAAAGGTATGGCAGGCTTACTGTCAGTGTGGTGGGACAGCTGCTTTATTCACTTAAAGGTGGTTTTGACTTTCTGTGAAAAATGAAGCCCTGGAATTTGCAATGCACCTACAGTCTGATTTTCAGCCCTGCTATGCTGGTGCCTTCTCCACAGCAAAGACAATGAAAAATACGTTAACATTGCTGAACAAAAAAGGAATAGTGAAACTGCCAATTAAGTCTTGGGACAAATCCCTCTAATAGGATGCAGGAGGAATATAGTTATTCAGCTGCCACAGCTGTGACACATGGTTTCTTGCCTTCTCAAAAGCTCTGACTGGGTTTAACATACTTAGCAGTGTTGAATCTGTTCCACAGATATTTTTTATTGTTTTTATCAAATTCTTTAGTGGTTTTGCCCCTTCACTGCTGCTTGCTCTGCTGTGTTTGCAAGGGGCTGCTGGCTCTGTCACCCTTGCTCACTCTGAGCAGTGGATTGCTGCATGTGCTGCTGCACTGCAGCACACGGTTTCAGCAGAACACCTCAGGGGCTGACATGCTCAGCACTGCAACAGCTGTGGTCTTGGTACCCAGCTCCAAGATCACTTTATGCACCCAGCAATACTTCTGTGTAGGGATAGGGCAAAGAGGTGGGAAATCAAAGTTTAAATTAGTATGAAAGAAGGACTGTAAGCAATTTACTGAAAGCCTCTCTAGGTTGTTGCCATTGTATTCCTTACTGTTGCCAATTCTGCTGCATTTTTACCCCTCTGAGCATCAATGGATGCTTGTATTGATGGATTATCAGAAGTTGTTGATAATTTTAGTGCTTTTATCCAAGTTTGCTCTGAATAAAGTTATTAGGGAGGTGGTTAGTATTCCAGTGGTGTGACTGCACTGGCACTGTTGCCATTGTACCAGTTCAGAGGCACCAGCTCTGTCAGGGTGAAGAACTAAAAAGCAGGAGGAAACTTCATCTTAGATGACTTTTTTTGCTATGGCACAGAAGGAACCTTATGTTGCAGACTGGTATTATATAGGCTCTAGATAGGAAGTTTGATGGTAGCAGTACCGTTCTTTAGTGATACTGTGTGGAAATAAGACCATTATTGGCACATCCCAGACTCTTAGGACCACTGCTGGTGCTTCGCAAGATGCATCTAACCATAAGTGACCTCACCAGTGTGTGGCAGTGGGCTTTCACAGGCTGGCTGCTTTCCAGTCATCAGTGGCTGATACATCCCTGGCATAAAACACTGGCAGCATAATCCCAATGTAAATGTACATTATTACTATTTCATCATTAGTTATATGGGCAGCAGTTCATCAGTGGTTCCCTGTTTGACAAAGCATTCAAGTATGTACTCAGTTATGGGTGTATGGTTACATGCTGTTGGCTTCCAGACAGCTTTAATACATAACTGAGGTCAGCAGTGAGCTGCTGCAGGCATACAAAAGAGGGCTGTAGCAGGGCCAAGGTTCTAACCATCTTATATAAGCTACAAGTTATGTAAATAGGAAATATCAGTGTCAACCAAGTTTTCTTTTAGCATTTGGTGCTAGCATAGGGCATTCGTGCAAGAGAGTTTGGATTTTAGAAGATAAAACTAGGAGTCATTTGAATGTTAGTTAACAGTGCTTTCAGAATTGCTTCTTATTTTTTATCTTTTTTTTTTATTAAACTAACCCATCAAGGATGATGCCTTAACTGGCCACATGCTGTAGTTCTCATGTTTCAACTTCATGGTGCCTGGAAGATGATATTTCATCACTTTCTCTGTGTTTCTGCCACCTATGTGTTACTACTGCTGCAGCTGGAATTAAGGTTTTGTGTTGTATTGCAAATATATTTAGGCTGGTTGTAAATATACACGTGAGGCATTTGTTTATGCTGGCAGCTGGCACTGGAGCTCTGTGGTGGGTCACCGGCAGGTAACTGGTGATGGCTCTTGGAAAATTTCTCTTACCCAAAAGAAGGGACACCGGCTTAAAGGCATGTATGTATTAAGCCTTATTAAGTCCATATAATGTATTTCTCATCTGTAGGCATGTATGAGGTTATATCTATAGATAGATATAGATATATAAAACAGTTCATATGTGTTGGTAATTCCTCTGACCTAGTAAGAAAACGTGTACAATACTTTTAGTGTATCAGTGTTTAAGTTCTCCAGGACTAGCTATTGACTGTTCACAGAAAGTACATTTCTGGACCAAACATCTTGGAAAGAACAAGGAGTTTATATCTAGAGAAGCAAACGTTCCTTTGCATCACATACCCACAGGCTTTTGCCAATCCACCTTGGTTTTCAAAGCCACTTCTAAGGCATAAAGTGGTCCAAAATCTGAGTCTAGTTTCACCTTTTCTTTCCCCCTGTCTCTGACTGCTACTGATAATGATTATTTTTTCCCATTTGATGATCCAGGCTGTTCTAATTTCCCCCAGGGGAGCTAAAGCTCCTTTTTGGCATTGTTTTCAGTGGAAAATAATCCATTTTCAAAGTGGTGCTGGGTAACCTCAGAAGACAGGGTGGAATGCTGGGCCCAGGCTGATACAACGAGGTTGATTAAAGATTCCTATCTCACATCTTGTTTTAATTTTTTTTCTACTTTGCTTCTGTCTGGGTCCTAGATTGCAAACTTAACTACAAACTTTAACTATCAAGTTGTTCCCTGTGCCTTGTGTGAACCTTTTGCTTCCTTTGGTATTGAAGAAATGACTTTTTGAATTTTTAATAATGTAATTCTATCAGAAAGAAGCAAAAACATATTTCAAAGTAAAAGGAAAAACAAACCCCAGCAAATTCAGATACAACAACCGAGTTTTACTGGGTGAATTTGTTGATTGAAAAAGGAAAGTCATAGAATCATAGGACCATAGAATTAGTTTGCATTGGGAGGGTTCTTAAAGATCATCTAGTTCCAGACCCCACCCTGCCACATGCAGGGACACCTTCCACTAGACCAGGTTTCTCAGGGCCCCATCAACCTGGCTCCAAACAAGTCCATTAGGGGCTGCTTTTTATGCATGGTGCCAGTGGTGGGTTAAACCATGCACATGGTTCGTAGTCATTTCATGAAATTTTTGAAAAAAATAATATTCTTATTCACAAAAAAATGTAATTTTAAAGTTTTTTTTACAAATGAATCATTTAAGGTATGTGGAGTATACCCAAAAAAGGTATACCCATTTGAAAGGCTTGACTAAATTAGTCTCTGTTTCACAAGTAGTTTATGCCTGTGCTACACTGAAGTCATAAGCAAAGCTGAGAATACCATAACTTGATCTTTTCCTCAAGAAATTTCTCACCCAGTCTTATGCAACTGGATTTTAAAGTGGGTCTCCAAATAAATATCAAACACTGGTTTCTAGTAATGGAGAAGGTTACAAATCTAAGGGGCTTAACAGATATGAATAAGATTAAAATAGTAGTATTAGTAGTACTAATAAAATAGTATAGTATTAGTAGTACGAATAAAATCCCAAAGCATGTTGAATGAAATCACTGCCAACCTGGATGGTATATCCTACTCTTGAGAGTCTTGGAAATACCAAGCATTTGGATCTCATTCCATTTTCTGGCCAAATATTTTGAAAAATAATTGTGTGTATAGATGGTCTACTCATATGCCTGATTTTTGTGAGCAGGAGATTGTGCTGTAGAACTGTCCTACGCTTTATTCTCAACATGTTTGGAAGGTGATCTAGGAACACAGGCTAGCCCAAAGAATTAAGAATCCAGGAAAAATCATACAGCTTGGGGACCAGCTGTGAATAATTTTACGTGTTTTCTTCCCAATCTGCTGCCCTGATGGTTGACAAACCTTCCTGCAGTATCTGACAAATGAGATGCCACATACCACTTAAGCACAGGCTATTTAGATTGCATCATTTCTCTTACCTCCAGCCACAACTCTGACAAGCCTCTAGTTTTGTTCTGTTCTCAGGCCTAGACCAGGTAAAAATGTTAGCTGGGTATCAGTCTTACAGGCTTTCTGGCTCCTTTGCTTCCTGAACGGTTCAGAGCAAAACTGAGATCTCCCCTCAAAGCCGAAAATAATTGTAATTCACCCATGGGCTGCCCCGCACTCAACATCTTGGGCTGTGGTGAGCAGGTACAAGTGCTTTGAGTTCACTGAAACTCTGAACATTTATCTCAGCAGCTGCCTCTTATAATTAATCTACTGTGCATTTGGCCATTGAACTGTTGTTATGAAAGCAGCTGTGTGAGGGAGAAACGAAATCCTGGCTTTACAGGAACTTCCCTATTTTTTACCTCTCGAGGACTTGAGCCTATGCTCACCCAGGCCACCAGAGAGCTTTCTTCCTCTTTCACTCAGAAATTGGATCAATGCTGTTGCATGAACTGAGTTTATTTTGAATTGTATTTAATTAGTTCTTTGAAGATAAGGATCAGGATGTTGCAATAAACTTGGAATAGGATACACTAGTCAGCACAGACTGCATTGAGCACTTGCTTTGGTCTCTCCAACTCAGCAGATAGACTGCTGTGAGTGCTGCTGCTCTTTACCAAACATATTTGTAGGTAGATTTCAAAGTGCTTCCATCAAACATAAAAGTAGTTGAGTCCTGCAGCACTAACTATTCCTGTAACTCCATCTGTTGCATTCACTTCTGAGTATTTTGAAGGGATGAATACACGCTTTTCTGTGTTCGAAATGAACTCTTGTAGATTAGGGAGATACTAGAAAACACACAGTTCCCTCACAAGACATCAGAGATCTGATTTCAAATCGTTTAAAGTGGGGAATGAGAAAATGTAATGGTTAACTGCCAACAATGTGGCAAATGTTCAGACCCAACTTTTCACTCATTCTCATCTTTTCACAACTGTGTAAGAAAGTGTCAGGTTAGAGATGAGTGAAATATGTCCAACTATTCCCAGAAAATACCATGCATCTATGCAGATGTACAGATTTCTTGTTGTGAAGGAAAGGCACGAAGAAAGAAAAAACCAAGAGTTATACTAGAATTAGGTGGGGTAAAAACTGACAATAACCCTAAAGTCACTGCTAGCTTTTAGAATTGCCTTGGTCTCTCTCACTGCAGTGGTTCAGTGCCACAGGCCTGTTACCATTCACATTTGTGAGCAAAGTGCTGTGCTTCACACCCTAGCTATTAATATCTGCTCTCAGCTCCTAGTGTTTTCAAACAGGCATTATGTCCAGCATTGCTCTGAAAGGAGAAGGTGCAGTCGGAAAGTTTGTCTGTATTGAGGGCTGAGACTAAAGAAAATTGAGCCTGCTTTTTCCAGCATGCTTGAAGCCGCCAGTGGGAAATGTCTTTGACAATAAAATCAATTCCCTGACCAAAAAAAGAGAGAAATTTTTCAGACATAAGTTGTCAGGTGAAACAGAATGAAGAATATAAGAGAGTTACTATAAGGATAAAAAGAAGCTAGTTATAATCCAGGGTTATGTATGGTATACACATGAGATTTTTATGCATATCTAAATGCAGAAATCAACTTGGCCAGTATAATGCACATTGTGGTCATTATGCAAAACGTTTTGGGACAGCAATGTTATCATTTTGCAGGGTAGAAATATCAATAGTCTTAACTCAGGAGTTTAATAAGCTTCATTTTCAGGAGTGTTTTAAAATTTAAATAAGCAGTTGTGTCTGCACATTTTCTGGGAACACTGTTTCATGAACTCTGATGCATAATACTTCAGTTTGCAGGGTTGCCCACTTTCTGGTCTTGTTGCTCTTAGGTGTTACAGGGATGTAGCTTTTCTGACAGTGGCTGTGGTGCTTGGCAGAGGGCATGTGGGCTATTAGGAAGTTCAGCTGGAGGTGGAAGAAACCTCTTCTGGTGCCCTCCAGCACAGTCATTGAAATGTCACCAAACTCAAACCTTTAGTGAAGGTCAAGTGATACAGTTTTCTTAATCTATTTAAAGTTAAAATAAGCATTTGGGAAAAAAAAATTGCCAGTAATGCTGGCAAATTCCCGTTGTGCTCAGTCCTTCCTTTGTTGCCTTCAGTCACAGGACCATGTCAGTGGCGTGTGTGGTACAGGAGATAGATCACTATGAAACATAAGAAAATGCCCTGAGACTGGCTCAGTTGGTTACAGCACAGTTCTAACAGCACCAGGGTTGTGGGTTCAGTCCCTGTACAGGCCATTCATTTAAGAGCTGGACTTCATGATCCTGGTGGGTCCCTTCCATTTCAGAGTATTCTGTGATTCTGTGGTTCTGTGAAAATGCACCATAGTGAATGGGTATTTTTCCACAGAGTACCAGTACCTCATCTGAACTGCGTGGTGAGACAGTACAAGAAACAAAGCTGGCATCCAGATCTCTTGAGACTTAATTAAGTGTCTTGAATTTTGGTTATTCTGCCAGCACAAAGCAGCATATGGGGGTGGAGAGTTGCAGTGATGGTGCTGAGAAGACTCCTGCAATCCTGTAGGAGAAAGGAGGTGACCACTGTTTGCATTCTTGAATAGATTTTGGGATTTTATGATGGTTAAAGAAAGGGCATTATGGTTAATTTTTACTTACTCCATCAGGCTTGAAGAATATAGGTATTCCGTCCTTATTTTAACAGAGCTTTGGGCTCAGTTTACATATTTATCTCAATACACTATGATATTTATTCTGTGAGAAGCAGAGTTCAGTTAATTCATAGGATGTGGGTAGGATGATTTTATTAATCACTATTTTTCTCACTGTTTGTAGTAAACTTTGCTACCAAGTTGCTTCTTCCTCTCCCCTCTATTTTGATGATTACTCAGTTGTTATTAACGATTTTTGAGAACCACACAATTGGTGTGGATCCTTTTACAGGATTTTGCAGAAATGCAAGGAGAGAGTGCATGGAAGTAGCAGAAATTCCACAGAAAGTCTCTTCAAATGTTTGTCTGTGCAGGGATCTCTTACTCCTCTAAAAGTGTGACTTGAATCTGCTGTGTAGTCTGTGGCTGCTGCTGTGAGGCAGATAGGACCCATCTTTTCTGCAAAGTTGTGCTGCTTAATCTTCTCTCTCAGTTATTTTCTTGAATGTCCTCTTTTTGAACAGAAACTGAATTAGTATATACTTCATTGCCTTTATTTCTCCTCTTCAATTCATCCTAATTTTCTTCTTAAATCAGTATCTGTCCTCGTTCCCATATATATAGTGCAGTAGTGGAATTCTGCCTGCAGCAAAGAAGGTGGTATCCAACATTTTTTGCAGCGTCATGTAAACCGGATCCGAGACAGTTCAGCCAACACAGCAGTTAATACACCAGTGTTTTGCTTGTAGCTTAGCCTGGAAGAATGGCCCAGCTAGGGAGAGCTTTTACGTTGGGAGTCCCAGGCTGAATCCAGCTTCCAGGCACATTCTTGAACCAGTTTTCAAATCCTTTTTTGCCTTGGTCCCTCATCTGGAAAATTGGTATTTGGATTTTAGAGCCCTGGAGGAAGAACATAAGGGAGTAGAAGGACAGATTATATGTGAAGACAGATACGTAGGTGAAAGTTGAACCTGATACTGATTGTTACCATATCTGTTCTTTTGGCATCACTCAAAAATGTTTGTCATTCTTTTATTTAGATATAGTTGATCTTTAAAGCAACAGCTACTAGTTGAATATACTTGGATAACAGAAAAAATATTTTGTATCAAAAATGGAAGCTACCAAAACACACATGATGGCTCTACATTCAGCATGTACTGCACCCCAAGGAACCTCTGTGTTGCAACCCGCTCAGATCCCTCATCAGGTTATTGCCCAGGACTCGTTGTGGTTACCTCACAGATTTTATGTTGGTCTCCTCAGTTATGGGACTTGTCCTTAGGAAGGAAGAGGTCTGGTAAGATGTGTGGACCTCAATTACTTTTCAAAGGATCAAGATCAAAAGGAAGGTTTTTTGATAGATTTTCCTTCTTCCTTTTTTTTCCTTCACAGTCCTCTAATAGTAGTTTACCATATAAAAACTTTTCAGAATAATTTCCAGCATACCAGCAGGTTCTCTAGCTGGCCCCCATGATACACTTAAATGAGCCTCATCTGGGCATGCTGTGTACTCTCTTCCCGTATTTTGACCCTCTTTGATCACAACGATTGAACAAGGAGTTCAGATGCTTCCTGGTTTGCCCCCCTCTATCTCTCCACTATTTTCCTTTTTGAAGACCACATTAATAAAAAACAAGAATGTGATGTTCAATATACGAAATGCTGTTAATACCTCAGCCAGCATGGAATTTCTGTAGATTGGTCCCTTTTATTTTTGAATTTCCTCTTCTTATTAGAAGACACAGAACTGTAGTAAATGTATGCTTTTTTCTTTTTCATTTCCAGCTGTGTGTAACTGCTTCCTTCTTTAGCTCAGTAATAAAATTAAAGCAGCTTCTCATAAAGCATTTTTTCTCCACTGCTCTTTAAATGTCACTGTGTGGTTGTCTAAGCATCTCATTGTAGTGATTTTGGAGGGAAATGTAACACTTCTCTAACCTGCAGTTTGAACGCTTCCGCTCCCCAATTTGGCTTTGCATATGACACAGGCTTTCCTGTAGAAAAGAAAGAGTAAAGTGGGACAGGACACTCACACAGGTATTAATGTATGGAGTTGCCTCAAAACTGTTAATCCCTGGGGCTGTGTTTTAATTTACTGTGTTTTCCTTAAGATACTAAATATATTAAAAATATATTTAATATATAATATATAATGTACATTAAATTTATTTAAATGTTTTACTATATTTATTGAATGGAGAAGACAGAATTCCACTTCATAATTTTTGCTCCTCTGTGTCACTACCACTCCCTGTGGTTTGCAGTGCTTTCTGTTCAGGTAATTTTTGCCTTTCGCACCTGCAGTCTAGCTTCCACAAATACACACTCTTGTCATGTTTGGTGTCTCTTGGGCCACTCTTCCAGGCACATGGGAACTGTACAGCCTTTTGCAGTAAGGATTGTGTATGGCTGTAGGGGGAAAGACATGATAGACCACCTGAAAGTAGGTTTGCTTCCAGATCTGCACTGCTCAGATGGATTTTTGTAATAGCTGTGGATCTAGTAGAGAGATTTGAGGCAAACGTCCTTAGAATCATTATATACTTCAACTTCCATCGCTGGCCTGCAAAATTTTCCCTTCTTGTTTCCTTGTCATCCCCTTCTGATGAAAGGATGTAATGTAAGTGCCCAAGTTCAGTTTCTGGCAATGGAAGATCATTCATGGCAGAGCATCAGACAGAAAATATCAATTCACTACACAGAAATTGAAGGCTGTGTTAAAGACACGTTGCCATTTACAAGGGTGGCTTTTGTATGGAAACAGCAAGGGCTCCGAGGGTGTCCCGCAGCATTGGGCCGTGGGACAGGATCTGAAAACTGAGCACAAAGTTTTCCTGATGTCATCATATGATGTAGTACTGCAGTTACTCATCTTGGAGGTTGTTTTGTTTTATTTCCCTTCTGCTCAGAAGGGTGGGTTAGGATGATTCGTCATCTTTGGCTAAACCGCCATGAAGTTATGTGGAACAGATGGACCTCACCACACTTGCTTCACCTACAGCTCTGAATAGTTCAATCCCAGTCTGCACCATTTATGATACTGTGGCTGTTATAGCACTGATATCATCCTGCCACTTGAATTATTGGTTAGTTACAGAAAAAAAATGAAGCCTAAACCAGCATCCTTCCCATTACCACTCTTTTCAAAGGGTTGTCTTTTAAAATTTTTGCAGTACGTTGCCTCTTGTCAACCTACCTGCAACCTTAGTTGCAGTCTGAGAGGGAAAAAGGGAGACATTTCACTCACTGGACGTCCAGGAAGTTTTAGTCTTTCCCTTTCCTTTTGAAACCATGCTTTTGATTTGTGTGTCTGATTTAATTTTAAATCCTTCTTTGTCAAGGGAAATAGTTTGTTTAAATGTCCTGTATCTTTAAAACCAAAGGGAAATGAAAATTCAGAAAATTTTAGAGGAATACCTCCTGCCTCCACCTGAGGTTCCAGCTTTCCTGTATGGGTATGGACACGTATTGGCATATTCAGTAGATGAAAGCTGATACACTCATTTTCTCTGACTGCTCTGGAGAAGCAGCATCCTCAGTGGTGGCCACTGCATGCTTGACAGAAGACCTGACAGGACACATCCTGTACAGCCGAGATACAGAAAACACTGCAGCTGTTCTCATGTAGAAGGAAAAAAATACCAGTGAGGAGAATGAAACAAGCAAGCTTGTCTTTCTGCCTTAGAAAAGACATCCCACAGCACCACCTAGCAGGCACGGCTGGATATGAATAAGCAGTGTGAGGACAGGACTGGAGCAAAATGCTCCTAGGAGAACACAATATTGAGGAGGATTACGTGCTTTAAAACACCTATTCCATCTAATACCTAGCACAAGTTATTGATATTGACTGAGCTGTGCTATCCTTTCAGGCAGCTGGTATCCTTTATTATTGGGTATTTGTAGCTTCATAGAGCTAATTAATCTCTCTGCATGTCTAATGAAATACATCTTCAGTTTTGGAGTATTTTTTATAATCTGGAGTTGTTCTCTTTAACTCCATGTATTTCTAACACATGTAGCTTCATCAGAGTGATAGCATTACTTATCATAGAATTTTATGGTTTTGTCTGCAATTTGTCCAAAGTGCTGGGGTGGAACTACCCAGCTGCCTGCTGAGGAATACTGCCAGAGCACAGATTTTGAAGAGGCCAGCAAGCACATCCTCGTCCCACTCGCATGGCTGGGAAAGATGTATTGTAAAATAGTTAAGCTGCAGCTGCTGGCTGTCTCTGTTTTTAAAAGTAGTTGTTTTATGTGTTTGTTTTTCTAGGCGGCCCAGAACACGGAGCTTTCTTTTGAGCCACAAATGTGAAGTATTTTTTTGTGAATCTGTAGCAGCGTATTGCCTCTACATTGTTATTTGGTTAATTTTATTCATCTCCGTAGCTTACACAGCCTTTTAGCCTTCACCCTGCCATCCTAAACAGGCGGAAATGAAAGGCTCTGGCAATACCCACTTGTGGGAGGCTGTCTCAAAGCTCGAAGGAAAAAGTCAGGGCTGCAGTTAAAGACATGATTTCAGAGCCTGAGTTGGTCGTAGTTGGTTATGCTGAGCTACAGCAGCACTGATTCTCCTATGAATTGTGCTGTGGATATATGGGTTCAAAAAACATGACTCAGTAGTTAGGGAGGAGGATTAGGACTTTCAGCTTGCAAAGATTTTTAGTTTGGCATTATGCATTTAGGCTGATCTGCTCTACTACTGAGAGGCAGTACAGAGAGATCTCTGGCAGCAAGACTGAAATTCAGTCCCTTCCAGGTTCTGAGATCTTATTTTCCTGGTTAAAGCAGGCGACTGTCTATCAAGACTCTTAATTTGCTATGTAGCATTGGCAAAACTGTTGCTGTTATTTTTATTATTAATAAGAATAATATTCAAGAACTGTTCAACTAAATCCCTATGTGGAAACCTAAAATAATTCTTTCAAATATTGTGAGACATTTTGCTCTTAAAAAAGGAAATGTACTCATGTAGTAACTTGGAGGGGGAGTGGAAACACCACCAGAAAAACCCTTTTTTTCTGGTTTTTCCATGGTTACTGTGGTAATATCTTGCATGCCATTCACATGGTCTCTCCATAATACTTCTTATCTCTTTTATGGACTCTTTAGAGGCTTAAATAAGTGTTCGTTATTAAGTGCTGTGAGAGCCTACCATGAAAAACTTTCTAAAAACAAGCAAAATAACACCAAAAGTAGGAGTTCAGTGTGATTTTAGTACTCTCAATAGAGTCACCTCCTCAAAACTTCTACTCTGCTGCATTGAAAGGGTCAAATCTCAATTACATTTGCTTTTGGCTAAATCTATAGGAACTATTCCCATCAGACATTACACAGCTACTGCAGCACATTTCAGTTGAGCTTTCTTGGATACAAAGGATCATGTTCTGGAGCAGTTTATTTTACTGCTTTTGTGAACTGCTGCCCCTCATTAGGACATCACTGTATTTACTGATTTGGTCTGCAGTTACTCTTGACTTCAGAAGAAAGTGGAAGTGATCTGTTGTGGTTTGTTCAGGAAAAAGAAAGGGCTGGGGTTTTTTTGTTGGGTGTTTTTTCCCTCCTCGTCTCCTCTCTATCCCTCTTTCTGTCTGTACTGCTCCCAAAGAACTGAAACAACAGCTCAAAATTGATCTATGATGCAAGTCAAATCACTGCTGATTATGATCTCATGCTTCTGTGGGTTCAGCTCTTTGAATGACCGTGGCAATTACTTGGCTAAAAACTATACAAGTCCCAGATGCTGAATAATTCTTAAATACTGCATCTGAAATATGTTTCATTCTGACAAAACAAAACTGAAATATGCGTTAAATAATGCCACAATAAAGGCACATCTCACTGTGCAGTGGCTTGGTCAAATGTGCTTTTAGTCTTTAGGTCCAGAACAGTGCACTAAGGGTCAAATGAAGAGAAATATGGACTCTGGAATCTTATCCCTTTTTCAGTCACTGCTGCTGCAAACCTACCTGTAGCTTGGTAGCAACAGCCTCTTAGGAATGTACAGGCACATACTGGACTTCAGTTGTCTTATTACATTGCTTTTTGGTATTTTTAGGCTTGTGGTCACATCTCGGGTGATTTCAGAGGATGCTCTGTTGCACTTCTGAGGCTCTTTTAACGTCACTTGGGAGGTAGGAACCTAGTCCAGGCTTGTCTTTGAGCTGCACATCCAGATTTCCAGAAAAGTGGGTTGTAGGGAGACTACACATGCAGATGGGTTAGTTCAGAAGCTCTGCTGGACCTGTCAGTTTTGAACATGAGTTTCCAAGCCTTGAATACTTGTCGTAGTCATGTTCTGATTCTGCTGTGTAGAAAACATGTTTCTATCCCATTCTATCTGCTGTCAAACTAGACCTGAAGTGAGCACTGTTATTCCTGTGGTACTGCTGAAGAACTGAAACACAAATCCTGTGAGTCATTGGAGGTTCCTCAGCCAACCACTCAGTATTCTCTTAAGTGCTTGACAGAATGTAGTTCGTTTAAACTACAATATCACAGATTTTTACTGTAATCCCAGACCACACCTGGTGTCCAGAGAACTACTTGAATCTCATTGCATAAAAGGTCTTGTCTTCACATGATTTGTGAACTGAAAAGTACATTTGGGGCATATGTATGGGCATTTGAATCTTAACAAATGTGGAACTGCTTTGTTATACTGAAATTAGGTAATCACGGTGATCTGGTGAAAATAAGTGATACAGAATTTTCGTCCCTTTCAGTATATGTGTGTTTGGGGGCTGGTAGGGTGTGTGAGAGAGAGGCAGAAAATAAGTTGCAGATGCCATGCTTTGAAAAATAAATGGTGGTTTAAAATACATAAGAATCACCATTTTTTAAATTCATGTTTTTAATTTGTCTGTTAATTTTTAGCCATGTTTAATAAATTAGACACAGTCCTGGACAACTAAGTGTAGGTGGCTTTGCAGGGAGTTGGACAAGATGACCTCCAGAGAGATCCCCTCCAACCTCAACCCTTAAGTGAATCACCCAAACTTCCTTTTTCTGCTGTAGAGGTACCCACATTTGGGGAAAACTCTAAAAGCCAGATCCTTTTTATGAGTTGTAACAAAGGAATTTGCTTTTAGTCAAACTACAGCTGGGATCTGGACATGGAAGTTAATGAAGCTGAAGTTAACTTCATCTGATCTGTAGACCTTTGGAACACAAGTAAACATGAGTGTGATTAGAGTTAAGCCCGTATTGGGAAGCCTTTGCCACATGACCAGAAGTGCTGTATGGAAACAATTCAATTTCCCTTATCCAGGCAGGAGTCCAAGGAGTCTTTTTCCGACTCTTTCACCTTTCTGTGATTCAAAACCAAGCATACGTATTTTCAGTTTGTATGTTTATTTGATTTGCTGTAAAATTGGGGGTGGATGTGATGAGTTTGGATGATACAAGTCATAGGAAGGAGGTAGCTTGAGATAGAGGAATTACATTATCTCTTTGAACACTGAACTGCGTAACTCTTAAAAAATAGTTATCACTGTTGTATGAGAGTACTGTTGAGAGAAGCCTACAGTAATATCATATATTCTTGCAGTTGTCCAGCTGTGTGCAGAAGTTGCATACCTGCTAGCATTTATGAAAATCAAAATTGAGAATATCTCCATCCCTGTTGTCTTTCTGCAAAGGAGGGAGTTAGAATAAGGTGGCAGTGCTAGGACTATGTAGTTAAGCAGTGCCTTAGCTGATATGCAGTGACTTGTGTCCCCATAAATCAGCTTTCTAAATGGCTCCATGAAGTATTCTGCCACTCACTTCAGAAACCCACCACATGGGAAGCTGGAAATGTGTCTGGTCTGTTACATTTTTGTTTTCATCATGAAGTTCTTTTGATTTAAAAAAAAAGCATCTGGACTAGACTGATGATGGGAACTGGATTTGAGGATAGCAACCTCTTCCAGATTTGGGACAGACAAACAGATGATTGCTGGAGAAATGTGACTGCTTCTGGTATGTTCAGATGTCCCCCAGAAAGTATCTTTTTTTGTTAACTTTATTTGGCAAGTTGACCAAAAGGTAAATAAGTATGTCTGCTTTTGCAGTCAAACCTCTGCTTCTGAGTAACCTTTTGTGCCTGATAATACTCAGAAGTTTGAGAATAGAGAAAAATCTTCTGTCGATACAAACAGTGAAATACTAGTACTTTTATCATTCTACTAATAAGTGGAATACATACATATATATATATGTGTGTGTGTATATAGATATGTGTATCTACATCTATATATCTCCTTTCTCTAGTTTTACTGTATTAGGTATTCTTTCAAGAAGAGTCTGTGGTGGGTTTGTTCCATGGTTTGACGTGATATTTGTTCTTTCAACAGTTTTGTCATTTTAGTAGTTCAAACCACTAGCATGTCACTTTTTAGGGTGCTGAAAAAGAATAACCTAGTAACAATTAATTGCTTAAGAAAGATGTTGCAATAGGTAATATTTTATAATTTGGAGTCTTGGTTGACATACTATCTTCAACCATTTCCACATGTTCTATTCATAGGTTGTTATGTTTTTGCTGTTGAAATGTTGTCTATGAGATTGTACAGCATCAGGAAAGAACTGCTAATCATATCATTAAACTTACAGGGGTTTTCATGTGAAGTTACTTAAACACAGCCATAGTTTGGGTATTTATTATTAGTACATTTTAATGAAACCATTGAAAGAACAAATTTCACGTGCAGAAAACCACAAAATAATAATAGAGTAGTTTTCCACTGTACTTGCAAACTCAAATAGTTTTTTCCCCTAGGGTCCTTGAACTCAACCTTGGTATTATTTAAACAGGACATTGCCAAGGCCACTAACTCTATCAAGTTGTTTCATAAGCAGTGGAACTAATGAAGCAAATTTTTATCTTTGTTTTCCTTCTTCCTTGCTTCTTCCTTGCCATCCCACATGTTCTTGGTGGCTCAGTCCTGCTGTGTGTCCCTGTGCTGTGTTGTCTTTGGTGCAAATGGCAGCCTGCAGTACGGCTGGTGGAAAGCTACCTAAGGACTAATTTTCTAGCTATGTCCCTTTCAAAATGACTGGAAACTTCCTTTTCTCTTATGAGAATGCCGACTTGGGGTCATTTGTAATGCCATTTTCAACTTGAGTAGGAACATAGTTCCATTACTGTCGAGTATGACAGTGCAGTGGGCAGATGGAGCCCATAGTTACAGGAGAGAGTCCAGAAGCAGGCATTGGGAGGAACAATACAGCTGTCTAAGGAAACAAGGATGAAAATGCTGTGCTCCTCATGGCTGTCATGTGTTTGAGTGGGTTTAATTTTGTAAAGAGGCTCCAAGAGGAGGTACTCTAATAGTTTTGTTATTTCTCTGCTTTCTTCTGGCTTTGACCATAGTTCATTCCTTTTATTGGTGATGGCTTTCACAGTCAGGGACAGGGTGACCTCTGAGCTCCACTTGAGCCACTCTGCGTATTGGTCAGGAGGAAACTTAACGTCCTGAAAACACTGAATATGTTTTCATCGATATGCTGCTTTGTACACAGTTCCTGTATCAAACATACTGCAGGTCTGAAGCTTCGCTCTGCTGCTGTCCTGAGGTAATTTCTGATCGACAGCCTATATTAAATCAGAGATCTGAGTATGCTAGGGAGTGGGTCTTGAAAGAAGGTAGTTTGGTACGGAAAATTGATGTGGAGCAAGTGAACTTCCTTTTACATAATTTCTAATCACTCAAGAAAATGATACAGTAGTAATTTGATCTTAAACCTAGAGACTTCATTTGGAATTTAAAATATTTCTTAAAACACACAGTAGTCAAATATTTACTTGGAGGCTTAAAAAAAAGTAAGATGCAATGTTACATGTTCTGTTTGCCTTTTAAACATACAGTACTGCAGTTTTTCTATATATATACATGCAGTTATTCTATATATATTTCATAAAATGTAATCAATCACAGCGTGCATCATACAGAACTGTTGCATGACTTGATTAATTGTAGATGACTTTCAGATCCTTAAATGCTTTGCATGAGATACCTTAGTAATAGGTTATTGAATCCCTTCTCTCTTTAAAATTAATTGCTTTTTGTCTTGAGTAAGATGACTTTGTATTACATTAGATGTTTTCACAAGCCAAGATGTCATTCAGCAGTATAACAAAAGCTGAAAGAGTGTGATATGAAAGGGAATTCGGAGCAGGGAGTGAAGATAAAGCCCTATCTGCAATTAAGTTCATAAAAAATCTTTTCCTCTCCCATTTTTTTTGTAACACAGCTAAGGAAATATCAGCTTGGCCCTGCCCAAGGAAAAGAAGTTGCTGAAACTGCCAATCTCTTGAACCTTTCCGGTTGCCAGAGGTTCAGCCCAACGACCATCTGTTGAGGACAGCGTAGTTCAAGGCTAACATCATACATCAATTTAGGGGGCTGGTGGGAAAGCTCAGCATGTAACTCCTCAGTCATAAGAAGAAAAAAGAGGTGCCAAGTGGCCTTAATCATATTTCCTCTATGTAGGCACACAAACCCCATTCTTGTGATCAATTTTAGTTTGCAAACTCATTTCTAATACAGAATTCTGAATCTGCATAGTTTCAAATCTTGTTGCTTATTATCTACTTACCTTACTATTCAGCAAAACATGGAATCTCACTGTTGCATCCATTGCTGAACAGACCATCAGGGTAGTGTTCAAGAGATAAAAGGTTATTTATCGTTTATTCTGCTGATCAGAAACACACATTTTATTTAATAGACATTTGACTAATTCCTAAAGACCCAACAAGTTTAAACTGGTTTGACTGTGACTTACAGACTTTAGGGTCATGCATTTGCAGGAACTACCAAAAAATTGCCTAGTCAGGCAGTATGTTTCCATATGCTAAGCTGTATCAGAATGACATTATACACATCGTAACATTTTGTTGGTGATGGTTTTGCATAAACCTAGTTTAATATGTACCCATCCAAGATTTTGCTATCTAATGAAAGAAACAGACTTTACTAGACAATCTTACTGATTGTCTTACTGATTATGATCCATAACAGGAAAATGCTAGAAAACTTGTTCTATACATAAATAAGGTGCATGTTTGTAGAAGAAAAAAAGAGAATAAAGAGGTCTGTTCCTTATCATGTTTGATAGCACATTACACACAAATATGAGTTTAACCAGAAATTGGTTCTCATGTTACTGTGGTTTCTCTCAAGCTAAGTGTTTTATACCTTATTGAAGATAATTCAATCACAGTCTTTATCCAGACAGAGAAGACAGTTCTAGAGGTACTGATAGTGTTTATTTGCCTGGAGTCCTAAAAGATACCAGTGTTTGGGAATGGTTAATAAAATAATCAACAGATTGAATACAGTGAAACTGCACAATTTGAAAAGAGAACGAGAATAAAATCTGAGTGTAAATCTTTACTAGTGAAGCATAATTCCTGGTCTGGACACAGGCTGATAGCAAATTTCCAGTGAAATATTTTTGATTTGTGTTTTGCAATGGAAAAAATTAAAACTTTAATTAAAACCAAACCCTTTCGTTTCAGAAGTATTTGAAACAGCAAAATAGAAAGGTGCTCAAAACTGTTTAATACCTAATAGGCCTGTGGTTGGGCCCCTGACAAAGGTGCAAGGACACCAGCTCAGGAGTCACCTGAGAGAAAAGAAGTTTAATCCTTTTATGTCCTATAATCTCCAAGTCCTACCCTGTCCTCCTTTCTAGCTCAATAATTACATGTAATTTTTACACAATGAACAGTTCTCATGGGAGACACTGGGGGGCTTGGTCTGCTTGTAGGGGAGAAAAGCAGAGCAAGATTGCTCTCACTTTGCATGTTGTCCTGGAGAGCTGTGAATGGCCTTTCATTCATCCTGTCATAAAACAAAGAAAAATGTCATTTTAGACTACTTCACGGGAGGAGAAAATCACTTCCCCATCTCTTCAAGACTGTCATTGGTATTCCAATAGGAGGAGAGGAGAGTGCTCAGAAAAACCCCGTAGCATCTTGTGTCTTGTTGCAAGCACTGCAGCCTCAGGTTTATTCAAACAATATCTGTATGATGTGGCAATTGCTGCAAGAGAAATGAAGCTACATCAGTAGTTCCTTAGAAACGGCTTAACACAGTACTGATTTCTACGCCAAACATATTCTTTCAGAGCTCCCATCAGAATTGCATATATTCATCTGAGAGCCACTTTGACCTGCAGTATGCTTTGAATTGTTGTATGAATTGCCTGCTTCTGTGTACAGATTTTTTTTCATATTTTCCCCTTCTTCTTGTGGACTATGATTGATGGTGTACATAATAATTTCCAGGCATGAGCGTTTTTTTTTGCTGTTGACCATTCACTAATCACTATTTGCTTATCCCTGTGTTTTGTTGGTAGGCCAGATGAATTTCTTTTTAATGGCCTTCTTTCTCTTCATGTCAGAAGTCTCACCACAGAAAAATGACAGATGCACACCACATATGTAACAGTGCACAGAACTTATAATCATTACCCAAAACATTTGCAAAGTTCTGAGAAACTTCCTTTTCAGAACAGTAAATGCATGTATTTCTCTGCCATTCCTAGCTTTACACATTCTGTGGAGAAAAAAACTTTAAGGAACATTCAGAATAAAAAGACTTGTTTAACTGATGATTTTGGAGCATCTTGCATCTATGCTTATAGGGGTTTTCATCTCAATCTAACTCCTTTCACACCTTCAGTCCTGAGCTTGCAAAGCACTTAACAACAGTTCATTTGCCTTGTTTAAGCATCCCTCATTGAAGATTTGAGCAAAGATGGCTGAATATTAAAATGGGACCTAGCATTATTTTAATATACTCCAACTTATAAAAATCTCATTGCTTAAAATATAGATATGGCATCAAATGCATTCTTGCTTGTTCAACTGGTACACCAGCCCACAGAAATATAGATTGTTTAGTAGTTGCATCCCTAATGATATAAAATGCCCAGGTGTACACAATATTCAGTACCTAAAATGGGATTATTCACATATTTTATGCATGCTGTATTTGACTGTTGCTTCCCAGCTTTGTGGTCCTCCCTGTGCCATGCACAGCCTGTGACTTGGGCAGATGCTGCCTCTCTGAAAAGAAAGTGGAGGAAGTGGCCTGTGTTCATTGTGGTCCATAAAACAGCTTTTAGGGCCCCAGCACACAGGACCTCTTTCTTCCTTCTGGCAAAGGAAGGTTATACTCATCTACAAAGTTTTGTTTTGTATTCTGTATCTAAATTTCTAAATTTTTCATCCTTAAAAGATGCTGCTTTAAAATTTGATGGAAAATAAGGCTGATTAGAAACACTTGGCTTAGGTGACACAGATCGCATTCTTGTCGTCATTCCTGCCTTCAGGAACTATGAATAAAAAGGAACTGAATTACTGAATAGACTTGTCACGTGTTTTTGAAGTAACTGACCTCAAAGGTCAGCTTTGGAGAGGAAAGAGTCTAGAAAGAACTTGGATTGTTTCTATGTTCTGTAAGGCACTTTCAAATCCTAGTATTAGGGAGTTTCAAATGTTTTACCCCCTAATGTCTTTCCCCTTGCTTGTTTGGCACCCCAAGCCCCGATTTTGTATGGATTGTGTAAGCACTCTATGCAGCACATTGCCAAAGCTCTTGCTGTAGGTGGTAAGGCTCTTTCTGATGTTTAGCCAGCCCTGCATGCTTCTGAGACAGCTCATCTCCAGTCATCACATCAGAGGTGGCTCTTCCTGCTTGTGCCCTCTGTGCTGGAGCTCTTGGCTGGTTTTCTGCAGGCCAGATATGGGAAAGGTTCACTAAGATGCTGGATGCAGTTGAGACATCCTTTTACATAAATACAGGTGAAGAGCTTGTGAAATACTGAAATGACATTGTTCCAGAGATTTCAGAAAATTTCATATTAATTAAAAAATAGTGGCATGTCATAGAATCACATGATAGAATAGTTTGGTTTTGAAGGAATCTGAACGATCACCTAGTTCCAATCCCTCTGCCACTGGATTTACTTCCACTAGACCAGTTTATCAAATCTTCATCAAATCTGGCCCTGGAAACTTCCAGGAATGGAGCATCCACTACTTCTCTGGGCAGTCTGTTCCAAAGCCTCACCACCCTCACAGTGAAGAATTTCTTCTTAACATGTAAGTCTACTCTCTTTCAGTTTAAGGCCATTATCACTTCTCTTCTTATAATCAGGGGAAACTACAGGTGTTTCTTCTAGCATCACATCATTTGATTCTGTCTACTCATTCTGAGTAAGAGAATATGAATTGGAGCAGGAGTTAGTAGCGTGCCCTTGTATGAATGAAGGTCAATCGCATCCCAGGCTGGGCTGGTGGGAGTGTCACCATTGAGTTGAAGGAAGTGCCTCTCCCTGTTTGGTGCTGATAAGACTGCATCAGGAGTTCAGGAGTCCAGTGTTGGCCACTCAGTATGAGATAGATATTTATCTACTGGAGCGAGTCCAGCGGGGGCTCACCATGATGGTGAGACGGGGTAGAACACATGGAAGGGAACTGGATTTTTTCACCTAAGATAAGAAGGAAAATCATATTAGGGCCATTCTAACTTAAATTATATTATTCTGAGCTTCTCTCAAGCTCAATATTTATGTTTCCTTTTTTTTATTATTACAAAGGAAAACAATATATTACAATATTATATATTATACTATTACCATATAGAATTATATTTTTATATTACATTTGTTGTTTATTATAATAAAAAGTGGCTATATATATATATATAAAATGTATTTTATTTAAATATTTCTATAAAATCTTCCATTCGAGGAAGATCTTTCCTCCTTTTGTGAACAGAAGGTGATTTTATCCCCTTGTGAAACATGAAATTGAGCCACATTGCAGGTGCTGGTGGGATGCCAGTGGGCTCTTCCTGCAGCACTAGGTCTGAAGTGGGGGGATCTTTGCACTCCACAAGAAAGGGTTCCAGCTTCCCTGTGCACCTTTCCCTGGCAGGCTGAACAGTGGATGCACTGGGTGTTTCTTTAGCTGCAGCTCTGCCTGGCTGTATCCTACCAAGAGGATGAGTATGAGGCCTACAGTAAGTCCATGTCTGCACCTGGATAAGGTTTCAAAAGATTTGGCTGTAGTAAATCTTTATTTAAAAATACAATGCCCATTTCTCCTTTAAATCTGAATAGCGTATATCCTCAGTAGCTACATCTCCCAGAATATTTTTATTCAATTTTCTTTTTACTTTCTTCTTTTTTAAAAAGAGAAATAATTGAATCCTGAATGTTTCAATCTGAACTCTACAAATATTGCTTTGGTCTCTAAGTCAATGAACTTTGTGACAACATTCCTTGTAAAGATTAAAGCCTTTCCAGACAAGTGATTAACAACTGGGATAAGCCCTTCCATGAGACATGAGTTTTGCAGCCTGTTGTGTGGTATCCTTGGCTGAGTCTGTAATTGTCTAAATATAAAGAGATAAAAAGGAAAGGGATTGCCAAACTTCACTGTATAAGGTAAAGCGAGTCAGAGGGAAAAGGTTCATAATTTTTCTTCTTCCTTTTGCGTTGCTGGCTTGTTCTTATCTTTAGCCAGAAGATGCTAGCATCATTTCCTCTCTATAAATTGGCTTGCACATGATACAAAAACACAACATGAACTTTCTTTTCTAGCTTAATAGAGGTTTTGATGCTTCAGTGCTTGGATATTCAAGAATCCTGATTTAATCTCAGAACTGTTCAAAAATGGCTGTACCGAGACAGTGAGTATGCATATTGCCTCAATGAGCCTTCTTTTTTAACTAGGCAGCAGTATTTAAGATGGAAACTTGGATTTAATTAGAGCAACGAATGTTTGCACAGTGATGATAACAGGACTTTTTTTGAGCTAGCATGCCTACCTCTTGTTGCCTTTCTAGTCCTGTTTGAAACAGAAGTGTGATTGGCCCATGGATTTTAACAAAACTGTGACTAGTGCAGCTGATTCACGAAGCAGTTGTTCCCTTCTTCAACAGTATGAGTACCAGAAAAAAAATTCCACAAACAGTCTTAAAAGCTTTCATGAAGTTTTTAACAGTGATTCAAATTATTAGTGATTCACCTACTCGTGAATGAAATATGAAACATGCAACTTTCTATTGCTCCCATTGCTGTGCCATCTGGATAAATAATTTGAAATAAAATGATAGTCACTGGCAAAAAGTCTCATGACTTCACAAAGGGAAGCAAGAAAATCAGTGAATTGCTGCTGTTTTTTCCTGTTAAGCAATCTTCCAATTTTGAGATTGTTACTTTATTTGCAATGTAGCTATCTAATTAATTGAAAGGTATGCCCTGCAAACACGTTTTAGAACTCACTCAGGAAGCTATGAGGATCTCCCCCTTTGACAGCCAAATAATCACAAGTGGGAACTTCAGGCCCACAGATGGTCACAAAGTGAACATTTAATAGATAGGACGTCATGTGGGACGCCACATAAAAAAGATTCCTGCTTCACATGGATTCTGGCACCAGGTATCCCTGAACAGACCTTTCAGAGACTTCTTGGTGCCACAGTGGATAATTAGAGCTGATTTTAGTGTGAGCATGTCAGGCTCTGGACTGTTTTCGCATCTGGGTGTGACAGGCTGTACTAGTTTAAAAGCAAACTCGTGAGAGACTCCAAGTCAGAAATACAATTTAATAGGAAAAATAGAATAAATACAGTAGTACAAAAAACAACCCACTGACAGAGTCAGAGTACAAACCTGACCCCCTGACCGTCAGGGGGTTGGTAGCAGTCCAGTTAAATGGTGGCTGCAGTCCTCCTGGAGTGATGGTTCTGTTGAAGCAGTGATCCCATAGAAGGGTCTGGTCTTCCTCTGAAGGTCCAGTGATGGTGTAGAAGGGTCTGGTCTTCCTCTGGGAATCCAGTGGAAAAGTCTGCCTGTGCTGTTCCAAACTCCAAATTATTTCCAGGTGGGAATGCTTGGCTCCTTCGCCCTGGGCAGAGCACCTCACAGTGGGATGGTCAGTCATGAGGCAAGGCCCTGATGGGTCCATTGACAGGAGGTAGTCCAGGAGCGAGTTCTCTATGAGCCATACATCAGCATTGTTGGGCCCATTAACAGGAGATAGTCCAGAGGGAGGAGGCAGGGAACATTGCCACACCTGGTTTGGACAGCTGATGAAGATGGTAATAGAATACACTGTAACCCAGTACACAGGCTATCAGATGTTTTGGGGGGGCTTTGGCTGGCTGAAGACTTCAGTTTCCTAGGGGCAGTGCAGCTGCTCAGTGATTGCCTGCTCCTGTTAAGAAGCACTGTTAATGCAGTTGTGAAAAGCACTGCAGGATGAGCACAAAGATTGTGTGGGTCATGGGTAGCTAGGTAAGTCCCCAGTATAGGCATTGTGCAGCTTAGTCTAGGACTGCAGTGTTTTGGTTTTGTCCTTGCCCAAAGTGTCCAAAGCAGCAGGCAGGCTTAAAAGTGCTCACAGCAGTCCCAAATGCCATTTTCTATTAAGCAGGAAACAGCATTGTTTTAAATGCAGGTTTTCTCAAAGCTAGCGTTTGTTTCTGCAAGGAGAAAGCAGCCATGGTATGCACCTTCAGTGGAAAGCACCTCCACTTCCAGGGCAGATTGACTATTTTGTAAGGAGCTGGATAAGCCCTGAAAATTTGCAGATTGACTAACTGAACTTAGAGTGTCCTTCTAGTACCTAAATGGTGAGCACAACATAGCTTTTCTAATCGCTTCTTTTCTCTGGGACTGCTTCTGAGTGGCATTTATTCCTTACAAAACCATCTGTTAGCTTTTTAAGCACAGGAAGCTGATACTTGCAGACAGCACCTGAAATCAGCTAGTTTGAGCCTTGGTCTGGTGCAACTGCAGTGCACTGCCCTGAGGCTTCACAGGATTTGCAGCATGGTGGGTGCAGAGGGACCAGCTCCTTATTGCAGCAGCTGCCATGGCCAGCAGGCAACAGTTTGAGCAAAGGTACTGCATAAGGTTCTTCTTTCTGGAAGAAAAAGATATTTGCAAAAATTGTATTAAACCTGGTGGGTCCCTCATTGATTGCTGTCAAATGGAGATGTATGGAAACTTTGCCATGCAGCACTTTGTAAATGCATCCCCTTGTCACCACGTGGCCAAGACTTGAGGTTTTAAGAACCATCAAAAGTAATATCTAGGCTTTCATTTCTAAGGAGAAAACCCTGATCAGATTAGAAGACAGTAAGTAAATGGGTATCTGGGAAGAATGTTAATGCTAGAATGGTTCATAGTAATCTGCTATAACTCCTATTTACAAAACAACAAAAAAAATGGACACTTTTTGGAAATTCTTTCAATATTTTTATTAAACCATTGAACTTGATTCCTAAGAGAAATGTCACTGCAGACCAGAAACACCGTGGTATTGGCCCGACAGACAAATACACAGATGTACAGTGCAATTGTGGGGAAGTGATTTGTTGTGTTACCAGGTTTCAGTTTACTCTGACTTCCTCATGTATCTGTGAAGTATCACTGCAGCAGTACAACTGCAGATTAGACTAACCAAGGGTCTTAAGGCACCTGGTCAGGTTTGACACTGGGATTTCCTCGCTGTCAGCCCTAAAATTAAACAATTTGATAACACATCAAGCCTGAAAAAGTCTAGATTCAACAGCAGAATATTCTAAGTTGCTAGTAGTGCCATTGCATATATTAAGCTCGATTCTGCATGAGTGGGTAAACCCCAAGAAACTAGGGAAATAGCTGGATCACTGTTGACACTAAACTGTGTGTTAATAGCAGCAAGCTGCATTTTAGCTCATTACCTTCAAGTGAGCTCCAGTGCATCTCTGTGGGTGGCTATGTGAGCACAGTAGCTGAAATCTATGCTGGTTGCACTTCCAGTCTTTTTTAAGATTTTGGCACAGTCACTGTCTTGCCACCATGTGTGTGCATCTATGAAATTATTAATAATGATTTTTTGCTTCTTAGGAGAGTTGTGTTGAGAGGACTTGAAAAAAAACTGGGAATGCGAACTAGCCAATATTGACAGAAACTGTATAATAATCCATTATTTAGATTGACAGTATAGCAAATTTGACCTGGAATCAATTCTCCCAGTAAAAGCCCTCTCAGCATGTAGAGCCCTGCCTATTAAAAAATCCTTGCCTCAAGTAAAGAGTTGGTTTTTCACATACCTGATCATGCCATGTAATCATACTTGATTATCCCTAAAAATTGTTACTCAGCTCTTTTAGTCAAATGATCCTCTCTGGAAATGGGAGCTCTGTGGTGAAATTGATGGAGTTTGGCTAGTGATTTCCAGTAGATCCATTTTACCAATGCTAAGTCTTTGATGAACGCTCACTCCTAAGGATGTACAAAAACCTGAGTTTGAAAACTTGCAGGCAGAATGCTCAGTTCCAGTAAATCACACGTTTTGTAACAGGGTGAGATAGGTATTAAACACACTTCATCCCAAGTTGTGTTTAATAGTGATGATCAACCTATTTAATAAATTGGGCATTAAACACTAGCATTAGAAGAAGAAAAGAAAGCATAAGGAGGAAATCATCCCATCATACAGCATTTTGACAGGATTAAAGGCTCAGAGTGAAAGGAGGAAATAAACGTGTTGAGAAATAAAAAAATACATGCTTTGTTAGCTCAGTGAGTTCTGTGTACATCAAGCTTTGGGCAGCAGTGCTGGGGATATGCAGAGGTAGGATGTTCACCCTTTTGTTACATGTGACAGTATTAAGCTTTCATTTGGATTCATTTACTGCTGGGACTTCCCTAGGGGAACACTGTCCAGTGAATGAAATTCTCAGCCAGCTGACTACCTTTCATTTTTTCAGTGCTGTCACAGATTAATCTCTTCTGTTCATGTGTTATTACCAGATGTGGACTGCTGTGCTTGCCTCTTGCCCAGTGTCATTTCACACATCTGGGAATGCTGTGGTTTGGAGAATGACAAGTTGCACTCTTTTCTTCCAGTTTCGCCTGGTGGTAAAGACAGCACTGAAGCTGCTGCTGGTGTTTGTGGAGTACACAGAATCCAATGCACCACTTTTGATCCAGGCAGTATCTACTGTGGATGAAAAGAGAGGTGAGTAGCCTTACCAGAGGATTGCAAAATTCCAGCACTGATGAGATCAAAGTGGCATTTCATCACTGCTTTCAGTGGTTCTAGAGTACTGTCATTGATGCCTGCTTTGTGCAACATACCCTTCATTTCTTAAAAGCATATGTTAAGTATTTGTATAATCTAAGGTTGTTTGAAGAATTAATTATAATGAGAAAGTGAAGAGGGAAAACTGAGGAACTCGATTGCCGCCTGGGGCGCCAGGTCATTGCCCTTTCCCTGCACCCACATGCAAAGTAAACCCCCCCTGTATCTTCCAACCTCAGAGGCTGCTTTGGGCAAGACTGTCTTTCCACTTCCTTCTGGGAAGCAGCAGTCTGATTTAGAAGAGACAATGATGTCTAATCAGTGTAATCCCTTTGAAGAGAAAGACGAGGTCAGTAATAGTACAGACTTTATAGTAAAAGCAAAACCATCTGTTGTTACATTAGAATAAAGCCCTTGAGCAGATATTGTACTATGAAATCTGTTACCCTTCAGGCTCATGAAAAATACTTGAATATGTATACTGTATTTTTTACATATAAATAGAACAAAAATGGTTCTTTCTTGTTCTTCCCACAAAGCCGTCGCTAAGCTCCTGGGGCATTCTCTCTTGATGCAAAACATTCCTTTGCCTCAAGGAGAGTTTTTGAGGTTAGGAGATCCATTGTTGTGGTCTCAGACATGGAGGTTGAAAGCAAGGTTCCCTCTGTGGAGCAACTGCCTCCATACTGAACTTGTCTGAGAGACCTGATATGGTAAAAGTGAAACAAGAAAATGTTGGGGGCTGAGGAGAAAGGTCGTGCCAGGAATAGGAAAAAGGAGCCAGAATTTGCTTTCAGTTATCAGAATGGGTTGAAAAGAAAAAATCCAAATTATCTTTTATGGCAGGGAAGCAGGCAGGGGCAATTCAAAACAGTGAATTCTGCAGGTTGGCTTTCTGTTTTGAATTAAAACCTTTGTTTTGAATTTAAACTTTACAGTTCCATAAGCATAAATATAATTACAATATTTGTGTACTTGTGAGCACTGTGACTCATTTTTTTAGTCATTCTTAGTATTTTGTCAGCTTTCTGAACTCACTGGTATTCCCAATATGTTAAAACTGCCATTTATCTACCAGCATGCTAGTAAACTCATTGAAGAAAAAGGATGGACCCTAAACAAGGTTTTCCCTTCTCTATCTGTAGAACAGCCTTAGACAATCATCTACATTGCCAAAAATAATAAAACAAGTAATAACATAAGACTTGAAAAAACTGATGCATGTAGTTAGATGAGCATATGTTAAGTGCATAATGAGAGGTTTTACAGGAATTCTCATCCCTGTGCTTTGATGGATTATTTCATGAACTCTTGCAAATACCTTAGCCCAAATACCCAGTTTTTCCTTCTTCCTATTTTTTTAAATTATTTTCATTAGGCAGTTGTACTTAGCTACTTAAGAGATTTTTTTTTCTGGTTTTATATTTAGGTCCTTTTTTAGGTCATCATTGTAATATAGTCACAGAGTCATTTTGGTTGGAAAAGACTTAAGACCATCGAGTCAAACCATTAACACAGCACTGCCAAGTTCATCACTAAGCCATGTCCCTCAGTGCTACATCTACATATCTTTTAAATACCTCTGGAGATGGTGACTCCACCACTTCCCAGGCCAGCCTGTTGTAAAAACTGACAACGCTTTTGGTGAAAAATTCTTCTTAATATCCAGTCTAAACCTCCCTTGATGCTACTTGGGGTTATTTCCTCTCATCCTGTCGCTTGTTAACTGGGAGAAGAGGCGAACCCCCACCTGGCTACAGCCTCCTTTCAGGAGTTGTTGAGAGAAATAAAGTACCCCCTGAGCCTCCTTTTCTCCAGGCTAAACACCCCCAGCTCCCTCAGCTGCTCCTCATAAGATGTGTACTCCAGTCCTTTCACCAGCTCCATTGCCCTTCTCTGGACACGCTCCAGCACCTCAGTGTCCTTCTTGTAGTGAGGAGCCCAAAACCAAACACAGGATTCAAGATAAAGCCTCATCAGTGCCAAGTACAAAGGGACAATAACTCCCCTGGTCCTGCTGGCCACACCATTGCTGATACAGCCCAGGATGCCATTGGCCTTCTTGGCCACCTGGGCACACGCTGGCTCATGTTCAGCCACTGTTGACCAGCACTCCCAGGTCCTGTTCTGCCAGGCAGCTTTGTGCCCCCAGCCTGTAATGCTGCACGGGGCGGTTGTGACCCAAGTACCAGGACCTTGCTGATCCTCATACAATTGGCCTCGTCCTGTTGATCCACCCTGTCCAGATCCCTGTAAAGATTCCCTGCCCTCCAGCAGATCAACACTCCCATCTAACTTGGTGTCACCTGTGAACTGACTGAGGGTGCCCTCAATCCCCTCATCCAGATCGTTGCTAATGGTATTAAACAGGAGTGGCCCCAGCATTGAGCCCTGGGGAGCCCAAGAGTGATCATCTGCCAGCTGAGCTTAACTCCAGGCACAACCACTCTCAAGGCCAACCATCCAGTCAGTTTTTTACCCAGTGAACAGTGCACCCACCCAAGCCATGAGCAGCCACTTTCTCCAGAAGAATGCGGTGGGAGACAGTGTCGAAGCCCTTCACTCTTACCTGTGGATGTGTTATGTTTTAATTAATAATTTTAAATTAGTGGCTTATAACTGAGAAGTACCTGTCTTTAATGACTGATGAAAGTAAACAGAAAAACAGAAAAAAGCAATATACCTTTTTTTGAACCACTGTCATAAATCTTGCAGGTATGTAATTAGGTTCAGCACTGCTTTGATAAAAGTTCAATGTTTCATGTACATACAAGGTGATGAGATATGACATAATTCTTCAACATGTGTACCACATGATTAACTTATAGAACCCCATATTAACTCAGCCTAGTTTCAAAGCAATCCCATCTGTGGTTTCTGTGTGTGAATACATCCATATGCAAACTCAAGTACAGAGATCCACGGAAGTACTGGCTGTACTCTGAGGTACAAGCAGACCATAAGTGAATAACTGCATGGCCCTCATCATGTTGCAATTAGCTTCTACTTGCACCTCCATTTCGCCCCTCCCTTCTCCCACGCTTTCTTGTTTCAGAACTGCGGAGGATTTCGGTCTCTCCTCAGTGTAAGCATACCAGACTGCACAGGCTCTGGAAAGCGGAGCTGGCATTGCACTCTGCTGTCTAGGGCTTCTTTATCACGAGCATACTTTAGAAGAGAGATTAAAGCCAAATGGCCCTCATTATCAGTTCTCTGCTTTTCCTGCCATTTCATTCATACTTAGATTCCACTAAATTATTGCACATACTGTAGGTACGATGGAAGGATGTAAGTTCATTCACATATAAAGAGGGAGGAGTACAAGATGTCAAGGTCTTTCCAAAAGTATTACTACCTTTACATCCTATAGCTGCTGGAGACAGGCACTCTCTAAGTTGGTGGCAGCTCTCATGCAAGGTTCTGCCCTGCTTTATAAAAACTGTGCAAATCCTTTGTAGTTGTGATGTCAAGATTCTGTGCACAACATGAACAACAGCATTAAAATAAATACGTAAAAACACTTAAAGAGGAAACTGAGAACAGAACGGAACTTAAAACAATGGGCAGTGTTATTCAGAAAATAGACTGTTTTAATTTAATATTGGTTTAATTGTTGCAATCTCATTGTTCTTTGTCTATACACCATGCATGGTTACTCGTAACACTACAAGTAGCATCAGATTTGAGGCTCCAGCCTTCCTGTCAGAATAGCTGTGATGGAGCGCTCTTCCCAGTGACAAGCCTCTAAAGGGCAGTCAAGCACCTCTCATTTTACCCATTAGAAGGCAGGAGAACACACAAAACTCGATCTCTCTTGTTTCACTTCACTGAGCCTGTTTCATCACTCCTATAGATTTTGCCACAAGTCCTGCATAAAAGTCACAACCTTATAGAAACATCCCCATCTGCTCCCAGAAAAATCACTGGGATGCTACATCATCATTCTCCTACATCATAATTTTTCTTCATCAGGATCTGGTGAAGGAGGAAATTCACCTATTCCCTTACTAGAATCAAGAGGAGGCAGTAGTATCAATGACTTCAGCAGAGCTACTCCAATATGTAGTAGATGAAACCTTTCTTTTCAAATGCTATTTTCCTCATTATGATCACAATCTGAACGGGTCTCTTTTCACTTTAAGCATACTGGACTACACAAGCTCTGGAAGGGGGAGCTGAGAGTGGAAGGGGGAGCTGTGAGAGGGGGAGCTGAGCTGCATCTGCGTATGTCCCATGCTGTATGGATCATAGGTTGGAAACTATAGGTTCTCATTATATATATGCAAGGAATAGTAACCCAAGGACAGCAAAGCAGTAAGTTCATGGTGCAACTTCCACAGCAGAACTGCCTTATCTGGGGTGGGTAGTAGATGGCCTTACAGCTATTTCCATGTTCACTTCTTGGCTGTTCAGATTGAGGTCATAATGGGGGAAAAAGCATTTGAAAGAAAGGTTTAACCTGGTACAAATTGGAGTAGCTCTGTCAAAGTCATTGATAGTACTGCCTCCTCTTGATTGTAGTTAGGGAATATGTGAAGAATTTGGAATTTAAGCCTAGATTTTGGAAGTTTAGTAGCAGCAGTGTAAAGGAAGCCTTTGAGAGATAGATGAGCTATTACAGGGCTGCCTTACTAGTAAGTGTGCCTGATCAAAAATTTTTAAAAATTGTACTCTGAAATAAAATAGCAGCATTGCTAGAGGAAAATTATCTATCATCCTTGCAGGAAAACATCAAGGTGACCATGGAATTACTCTTTTATGATAATGAAGAAGTCTTGAGATATTCAGGGAAAAAAACCAAACCAAATGAATGCTAAAAAAACACACCAGGATTGTTCCAGTAAGAGTAGAACCTGCCTGCAAAAATAAAGGACTGTCACTGAATAATGCAGTGGATTAAATAATTATCTTTTTACGTTGATATCAACTCACTGTTTTTCTAAATGGCATTGTAAGTCAGGCTTGCATGGTTTCCCTATTTTGTTTCTCTTTCTTATTTCCTTCCATTTTTCATTTTTTTCTCTGGAAACCAAAGGAAAACATTTTTGTAGTGAGAATATCATTCCTGCTGATCATAGATCATTTGCTAGCTGAGTGAATTTGTTCCACATGACTTTTGAACATATACTGCACAAAATGTCTGACAATATAGAGAACTGGTAAAGAGGTGTCTAGTGTACTTTCATTACAGACATGTATTTGAATTTGCATTTAATTAGTAATGGATATAGATACATCTGGAGAGCTGAGAGTGAATCCCCCTCCTCCTTTGATTTTGCTTAAGATACCTGATTCAGTAGTAAAGATCAGAGACTGTCTAAGGGGGGAGAAAAAAGGAGAAATATTGCTGTCTGCACATTCAGTTTTAGACAGGTTTTTCCACTCAGTGCACTGCCATTGCCTTGAAAATGCAGATCCTTGGTTAGCACAGATTTGATGTCTGTGTAGCAGGATACATGTATGATACCATCTTTAATACACAAGAACTGTTATAGGGTAATGCAGAGTTTAGACCTCAGGGTGACTGATCAGTCAGCAACAGGTGGCTGTGGTGGCACATTTGCATTTTGCTGCCTGATTATACTCAAAGTCTCATAATCTGTGTAGTGTTCAGGGGATGTGGACTGTTGGAATAGTCCGCATGTTTCCCTCTGAAACTGAAAGACTGACACTGTTACGTTTGTGTAGTTGAATTGAGTATATCTCTAGGCTAAGGTTAGCTCTCTGCTTAGTCCTCCTCACCTTTAACTTTACTCCAAACAAAACACTGAACTGCAATCTTTCATTATTTATTTCAGTTTTCCCAGATAAAATTTGGTAAATGCAACCATCTTGCCTTTCAGTCAAATGAAATAGGACAGTTTTACAAGGTACCTTTCACAAGAGGCTGAGTCTGGGTGGGGTGTTGTTTGCCTGATGTTCTTAATACAATAATTCACTAAACCATTAGGGTTTTGGTATCAGAGAAATACGCAACTTTGAATCAGCATGCTAATCAAGCAAATAACTAAAAGCACAAATTTTGACCTTTCTTAGTGTAAAATGAGAGAATCATAGCTGAAAGTTCTGTAGGTAGGTTTCCTATTAAAATAATTTGAGAAAGAACCACAGCAAAAATCTTTTCCCCTCATTGATCATTTCTTTTATCCAAGACACATAGCCTGTAATTTGAGAAAACTGTTTCTCTGCCACAGTATTTTGTTAACCTGACTTACCTTAATGCTGCACAACTCAGCAATAGCAGAGCTAAAAAAATAGGAAATAGGAGCAGCAGGCACATTGAAAGCACAGCATGTAGGTCTCTGCTGAAGATCTATCAAAGCCTGTGTGAACCTATGATAGGCTGGGTAAAATTCCTGTCACCTGATTTTTAGAATTTTGGTGTCAGTCACAAGGTGCTAACAAAGCTTCCTTTGTCATCGAGGGAGAGAAGCTGGTGCCTGCAGAGAGAGTCCACCTGCCGTGTTTTATATCCCTGCAATAGGTTGGACTGTAGTTTTCACTGTGTACATTAACTTCACTCTCAGGGGAGCAGGAGAGACTGTAGACAAAGCTGGATCTTTCCTCTTGAACTTTCACCTGGCCACACATTCCAACTTGTGCTACTTCTTGGATGAGTGTTGTTGCTGTAGCTTTCCATTTTGATCACCATAACCAATAGTTTCTGCTTTTCCTCTAGGAGCCAAGCCGTGGTCCAACATCATGGAGATACTGGAGGAGAAGGATGGGGTTGATACAGAACTACTGGTTTATGCAATGACCTTGGTTAACAAGGTTTGTTTACATTGTTAGCATGGCTGGTGCAGATAATATTAGTGTTTTCAATTGTATAATGAACTTCCCCGTTGAGAGTATATGACGGAGGAGACCTGTCATGGAGAATTTGCAGGACAAGCTGTAATTTGTCAGCACACTCCTGTTGTTTGTGCTGCAGCCACCCAGAGGCAGCGGCCGAGAGCAGAATTGTTATTTTGGTAGATGTTGTGTGGAATTGTAGTCTGACATGGATCCTCTCCCAGTGCTGACAGTGCAGTGCTAAAGGAAAATGCGACAAGCTAACTCAACAGATTATCCAAGGGGAGAAGGAAAGCAGGTGCTGGTGAAAAGATCACATGCTCACAAATACTTGCATTGTGCACAATTTTCTAGTTCAGATAGTTCAAATGTTGTTTTTTCCTGAAAACTTAATATGATGAATTTAACAGGTCTGAGTGCTAGTGAGAGTGCTTCTGCTTAAAAAAGTAAGGTTACATTTTTTCTTATTTCCTTATATTTTCTGGTGACGGGGTTTACAAGTCATAGTTTTGCAGTAAAGTCAAATGTTTTCTGAAATACTGACTTATGCTAATGGGAGGAAGAAAATGGAAAGTCCTTAAAGTTAGAAATTTATTAGTGTAAATTCCTTAAAAATCAGCATCTAGTCATAGACAAATCATAGGGAGGGCACTAAAATTAAAGATTCATTTTTTTAAAGAGCACAGAAAGCCAGCGTACTCTTGGCAAATAAAATAACTGTGTGGTTTATGGTTATATGTAATAGGGCAAAGTATTAGGAAATATTACTATTACTCATTGTATTCACTTGAAGATCTTGTGTTAGTTCATGGAGGTCATATACCAACCTGCCAGCTTATTGGGCTCTTGGCTACATGATTGGAATTGTGGGTTGCTTTTTTGTTGTTGTTGGGTTTTGTTTGTTTGTTTCTGGTTTTGTTTTTTTAATAAAATGATTTCTTAATGGCAAATATTTCCCAGCAAATATGCCTGAGAGAGACTAGCCTCTCCTGGTGACATTACTGATCTTACTGTGCTTATGCTTAGAGTCACTCTTGCTCCTGCTTCCATGGTAGTAAGGTTCCTCCTGAGTTTAAAAGGCCCCCTTATCTTGCTGCTATACTCTTTCTGAAAAGCATCACCAGTTATGTTTGCTTCTGTATGTAGCTGCTGTTAAAGCCAAGGTGACTAGTCATTAATGTCTCTGCTTTACACCTTGTTGTTTTGTGTACTGATTCCTCTTTCTGAGATAGTTCTCATCATTTGCACAGTTTGTAACCTACCTGGTGTTTGATTTCCTTGAAGATTTTGTTCCCTGTGGACTCATGTGTTATCCCGTAGTTGATTCCTTCAGTCTTAGTTTTTCAGTGCATTTAAAGCTATTTTTAGGAGAAGGTAGTTTTTTAAAAACATACAAAAAGAAAAAGCATCTCACAGTCAGAGGCAAGGCAGTTATAAAGATCAAGGAAGAGAGGAATCCCACAAATCCACACTTATAATTATGATCTAGCTTATGGGCAGCTTTATGATGTTTTTAATGGGATATTTTTCATGATTATAGAGAAAACAGTAAGTAGCATGTAACAGTTGTAATTTTTTCCCCCACAGAGAATACAAAGAAGGCTCAGATGGTTTCAGCTTCTCTAGGCAGGGAAATACCAAAATCTTCAGTGCAGGCAGAGTCCTCATGAAGGATTTGTCTTGTACTCTTTTTTCTTTCTCCACGTGTCCATTTACAGACTGTTTTGCTTCCTGCTCCAGAGCAAAAAAATGCATCTGCCCAGACATAAGAATTGCTCCAGTCTTTTTATCCTCTCCCTCTCTTTTGTTGATGCTTAACCAATTTACTTATGCTAATATTTTATTAACCCTCTCCTAATTTGTGAGGATTTAGGCATTAATGAATCTCTTACGTGAGAGTGCTCCCAGTGCAGATTCTTCTGGTTCTGTATAGTTCCAGTATAACCTTTGCTATCTTCCTTGGATTCGTTAGAAATTGAATCTGATATGCTTTAGGCTCTGAAAGTGGATCTGTGAGTTTATGACAAACGGTGCAAAGGAAAAATATTTTACTTCTGTACTTGGGAGTTCAGTTGCCCAGTTCTGGTCAACAACATGCAGTGAAAATTTGATTTACACTGCTGTGTGATTTAAGATTATAATAACCAATAAAAGGCTGCTGACAAAAGCAGTTGCCAGTAAATACTACCTTATGCTGTTGTTTTTCCAGTCTACATCTTGCCTTACCTTGGATTTTAAAAAAACTATACTTTAAGATGGGTGATCTGCATATCAACATTAAGATGATTTCCTGTTATTTTTAGAAGTAAATGCCCAGAAGATCTGACTGTTCCTCCACCCTTTTGTAGATAAAACATCAAATCTTACTGTGCGTGAAGGCACTCAGGTTAGAATACTGGCTATGTCTTTCATTTGGAACTGAAAGCCTCATAGTGACATTTTTCTATTATAATATTTCCAAGTTAAACATCCAAGTTAAAGCTCCATTGAATGTGCAGTGTGATAACATCATTTCCTGAATCCTCAGATTTTTACTCAATGCTAGCTGTCAGTTTAGGAAGGAATAAAATTAATGTGGTATCTGTTTTCAGCACTGTTCAGTGCGTTTTAGTTTCATAGTCTTCAGTGAGTTCTAAACAGAGGCTTAAATACTGTCCTGGAAAGAGATAAATTCTTAATTAAAGCCTGAACATATAACCTTAACACTTAATTGATGTTTGTGCTAAGAATTTCTGTTGTGGTGGATTTCACCAGTCAATAGTCCTGTAATGACTGGAGAAGAAAATGTTGCTGTGTTGTGTTAGAAAAAAAATTAAATTGAAAAGTACCTTGTTGATGCACATATTTCAGTGCCTCACATCACAGGAAAGAGGTGCTTTAACAAGACAGCTATGTCAGCTGCCTGTTTCTCCCTCATTAGTCAAATAATCCAGACACGTTTTTCTGAATGTAAAGCTTCTTGGTGTAGGGAGGCAGCCCAGATTGGCTGCTCTTATCTGCACTCTGCTGCTCAGAGCCACTTTGGAAAAGATGGGCTCCAGAAGAACAGCATTCACAGGGGGCAGTTCATCCCATCCCAGGCATGATAAGATGTAACTCTCTTTGGAGAGGGCCTGGGTTTTGCGTCTCTTTCCCTTGCTCTTTCTCTCTTGTACTGGGAATATAGATAAATTACTTAGGTAATTGAATGGGAGAGAGGAAACTCTTTCAGAGTAGACTTCTCTGGTGATCTAATCCAGAAAAGCTGCGTTGCTTCCAGCCTGCGCTCTCAGGTATTGTGCAGAAACAGCTCTGCATAGACTAGTTCCTATGACAAGGTATGTGTTGCTCTGCAAGTAGGTTGCACCGTGTGTTCAGTAGTTTCTGCTCAACATGTGCAGGATTAAACTAGTTTTTCTGCATCCTGCATAAGGAGCAGTAAAAAATCAGCACAAACTGACTAGAAATCTGTACCAAGCTGGAATAAGAGTTAAGGAGTCAGTGTGCCTTTAATAAGACTTTTTAAGTTGAAAGGGAGGAGAGGATTCACTATCTCTGTAATACAAAACAATTTGTGCTCAGGGAAGATGACTGCTGCTGCAGGTGAGCAGGACAGTAGGCACATGGTGCAGGATATTTCCTGCTATCCTGACATCACACAGCTGTGCATTGGACTTTTTCTTCTTAAGGCTGAACTAAAAGGAATCAGTAGGAACTGAGCTTTACTCTTTTTAGCTAAACAGGTTTTTTTTCCCCCCTCTTTGCTTTTATCCCTGTGTTTGATGGTTTAACGTCCTCTGTTCTTTAAATCTGTACTTGAATGATGCCAGAAAGAATCCAACTGTGCATTTTAAAGACCTACATTTTCCATACTTTTTTGTATGAAATAACAACATTGATTTGTTTTGCCAGTTACTCATTTTTCTACACAGTGCACAGGGTTGTTTGTTAAAAGCTGTGCCACTTGTTTTTTATTTTCTATCGGTGTCTCTAATCCCACATCATGGGTTTTACTTGATTGAAATCATACATAGCACCACTTGCCACCCACTTTTAAAATCCTTTGTTTAATTCTTCTCAAAACAAACAGATTTAAATGTTTTTCCTTTGATTCCTAGACGCTGTCAGGATTGCCAGATCAAGACTCTTTCTACGATGTGGTGGACTGTCTGGAAGAGCTAGGCATTGAAGCTATTTCACAGAGACACTTGAACAAGAAAGGAACAGACTTGGACTTAGTTGAGCAATTTAACATTTATGAGGTAACATAACATGCCCTGTTTTATGCATCTTACAGCTTGTGCAAACTTCAAAGCTGAGAGGAGGGGGGGAATGTAACCTAGGTGAAATTCTGTTATCTCTTCTATTTTAAAAGAAAAACATCTGGTTGCTGGAAGTATTATGCACATTTGTATATGTGACCTGCTGTGGTACATAGCTGCGTTTTATCAAAGGCATTTAATCTTAAAGCTGGGGCATAGTCCAAGGCAAGCCAGCACATTTACTAGCCTCCTTTCTGCAACTGCTAGTTACACATTCTGAAGCAAGTAGAAGTTCTTTCCATGTGCAAAAGTATTCAGCTTGTGAAAAAGGTTCGGCTGAGCTCAGCTTCACAAATACCACTTGTTCTGCAACTGAATATCCAGAAAGTCCATGTTTATGAGTTTACCCTGGACCAGATCCTATGCAGTTTGCAGCAATGGAGTAATGGGTGACTCCACATTTACCACCTAGGTATAAAATAACTACTTCTGAAGCATTTATATGTAAGGGTAGGATATCCAGTTTCTTAATAATTAGCCTCTTTTCAGACTTTGGGAAGTGTTGGAGCTAGGAGATTTAGGCTGAAGTTGTAATGTAAACGTGAATTAGTGTTCTAATGTGACAAAATAAATTACTTCATCTCTACCTAAGTCCAGTGAAGGATTTGATAGATTTGTTTCTCCTCTTCACCATCAACTCTACACCCATGCTGCTTCACTAACTGTAGCAGAGTTAAGGTAATTGCTTTATATACAGCAATTTTCAGGAAGAACCAAAATAGAACATGAGAACAAGAGGGCTCAATATTCTTTCTTTTTCTGTCATCAGAGGCATCATCTTACAAAGCCCTTTTTAAAATATGGTGATAAAAGCAGTGATTCTTTTTTTTTTTCTAATGCTGCCTCTACTGAAAGACTTAATTGCAGAATTAGCAGTTGACTTAGTCGGGTACCAGATTTTTTTTGATGACCAAACTAAATTTAAACCTGTCTATGCAAGTTCTTCCTTTTTCCTGCCAGTCTTGTTTTTTACCTGAAAAATCTCTTTTTCCTCACAGAAACAGATTTTACACCCTAAGCAGAGATATCTCACTTCCCCCTTTGTTTTTTTATATCACTTCTGGTAAGAATTACCAGGGTAAGAAGACTAATAGAAGCAGGAAGATAGGCATTCTTCTGATCACACACGTCGCCTTTTCTGTGGCTCTGCCTGTTTGAGTGGATCTTCCTCATATAATGGTTATTTAAGTGTTAGGCTGCATTTCAGGTGAGATCCACTAGTTACTATGTTGTTTCTGCCAGGGATGTCTCTCCTCATGTACCATAAGATAACACTTTGTGTCCATTAGAGGTACTTCACATTGGCACATCAAAAGCATGCAGCAGTTCAAGATACTTGGCGTTGCATCCATGCTTTAGTCCTCTGCTATTTCCAACACACTATAGATGGTAACTTCCACTTAATCCCTACAAGTGTCATGTCTGAACATGAGGAAGTGTTGAATCAGTCAATGCATGGAGTTTTTTCCTGCTGACTTCACTAAAGCCAAGTCTTCGCTTAAGTATTCTGGAAGGAAATAAAGAGAATTGGTTGTCCAAGACTGCTCAGCTTCCTTGAAAATTCAGTCCCACGCTAAAAAGAAAACAAACAGATCAGGAGATACATAAATGTATTGTTACAGGTCCTACAGTGTTGTATGCAAGGTATCATTACATAATTCCATTTTTAGAGCTGCCACACTGCACTAATGGATAGACAGTGTCTGTCAGGGGTAACTGTAGAAATTGTGATGCTAATTAGAGTTAATCACGTTGAGACCAGGAAATTTTTAAGCCTAGGTGTGAACACCTGTGGTAGCTGAAGCGACTGTGTCAGCAGCCTCAGCCTTCTTCCTTTCTTTCTCAGATGACACTGAGGCATGAAGATGGAGATGAGAGTGCTGAGCCCCCTCCCAGTGGGCGCAAGGATCGGAGGAGGGCCAGCCTTGGTGCTGGGGAGCGCAGGGGGCTGGAGCGCCGGCGGAGCCGCAGGCACTCAGCACAGAACCTCAAGAGCACTTTATCGGCCCCTGCCAGCCCGTGCGGGCCGTCAAGCTTCGTGCTGAGCCACGGGCAGCGCGTGGAAGAGCTCAGTGAGAGGTAAGGGCAGGAGCTGAGGGATACTCCTTTCGTCTCCCGTTACTTTCTGTTCATTGCACTTCATTAATATGACAGCCTTTTCTTTATTTTCCTCTTTTCATTGAAATAAAAATGAAAAAACAAAAGCATATTCAGAGTTAAAACACCAGCACAAAAAAGAAATGGATCTGTAAGTGACTTACCTACGTAGCTAAGTTCTTTGGCACCATTCATCCTAAGTAAGTGGACCCAAACCACATCAGGTTTGGTATGGGAACTAACTCAGCTTAATTTCATCCACTGACAGATCTTATGTTCACTATGTCCACATAACAGAAGATTGTAACAAGAGCATGGTAACATTAATTCAGAGCTATTTGTCCTATGTATGTTACAGTTCATTCTTATTTTTTTTCCTCCTTTTCATTCCAGCATAAATATTTGCCTTTGAGGCTACAGCATAGTAGTGACTATATCCAATGTTTCATAATTAGCAAAAGAGAGGCAGTAATGGGTGGCTGAGCAGCAGTCTGCAACAGTGGAGTCGGTGGAAGACGGTGTCTTTGCCAGTCAGATGGTTGGCTTAGGCTGTGTGTGCTGAGGAAAACAAGGAGCTGCAGATCCTCAGTGTGTCTGACTGCTGCACAGTCAGGAGGGCTGGAATTAATTTCACCAAAGTTAGATGTCTGGTCAGCTCTCATATCTTTGATGTCAGTGGAGTGCAGCAAGCACTGGTGGGCCTTCAGTTATCTAATGTGTTCTACACGCCTGAAATTTCAGTCAGGATGAATCACGCTCTGAGACTTGCTGTTTGTTGACTCTAAAGGAGAATCTGGCTGACTAGCTCAGGTGGAGATACATAAGCTGCAGACAGCAAAAGCTGGACACTCACCGCTGAAGATACAATTTGAAAAACTGAAGGGTGGTCTGTACAAGAGCATATCCTGTATTAATTATAACATTTGGGAAGTTCATTGAAGGTTTCTGTTGGTTAGCACAGGATGGAAACTTAGAGCCCTAAAATCCTATGTTACATGTAAAGCAGTCCCTCTTGCAAAGAGAGCTGGGTTGACTAAAGTTTAATGGATTCTGGCAGTATGAAAATATAAGACTCCAGATAACTGAAACAGTAGTTGAATGTTATATGACCATTTTATTTTCTTTCTTTCTTTTTTTTTCTTTTTTGCATTTGACAACTCATTCATGCTTGTTTTCCATCACCTTCTGTGGCCTGGTCTTTAGTGGGCTGACAGCTGAGAGCCCCACGGTCTTACAGGCTGATAACAAGGATGACAGTGCATTTGAGGATGAGTTTAAAGCATCTTCAGTGTGAGTACAGCTGGGGGCTTCAGCTGCTCTGCATGGGATGCCTTGTGCATGACCTTGGGCCCTGCTTCAGAACTTAACAATGTGACTGGGAATCTGTATCCATGGATGTGGAGCAGATATCAATGATTTTTTTTGTTAACCTGAATTTGGATTGGAAATGAGGAGATGCTTCAACTCTACAGAAATTGTTCATTCTCTTACTGCTAATTAATTAAAACAAATATATACAAAATTAAACAAATAGAAGCCATCCAGGACAACAACTTCTACCAGTATATTTTCTCATTATTAATGTTTGCTTGATAGCTTTATTTTGCAGTCTTCAGTAACTTCTAATAAATTTGTGTTTGAGCTAACTCTTAGTAGGAAAATAATAGAGGGAATAAAAACACAACAGAGTAGTTTCAGAAGCTCTTTGAAATAACTTTTCACCAACATAATAACGTAATTTTCAATAATCATGCTACTTTTTTGAGATAAAAACTTACTCAGTTCTGCTCCACACATTCTTTGACAGTGACATATTTTAAAGCGTAACGTCAGTTTAAGTACAAGAAAGAAGTCTTTATCTAAGCAGTCAAATTTAATTTCATGTTGCAGTTATCTTCTGTAAGAAAATAATTAAATTCTCTTCAATTCCATTTAGAAAGTCCAGTTGCTCATCTGGCTCTGTAAGGAAAGAGGCATTCAGTTATGAATGTGTGTAACTCTGATCTTTATTTTGCATATTTGTTAAATAAAAATCCTTCCTCAGCCCCCACACCCATTCTCCAGTCCTCTTAGCAGGTAAAGACAGGGAGTATTACTTGTAGCGGCAAATCGGATTTTTTCCCATTGGACATTACAAAGTATGTTCAGGATCTGAAGATGAAAGTTCTATGCTCAGGGAAATTTTTTAAGTTACCATAAAAAGAAGTTAGTAAACTGTTGGATCTTCTATAATTCCGGTTTTTCTGGTAAAGTGTTTCTGGTAAACAAGCATTTCAGATAAGCACATTTTGTCCTTTGCATTCTTAGTTTCATTATCTGCCCAAATCTGTAGTTGTGGTAGGAAGAGGAAAAACAGCCTTCCTGCTTTATCATATTCCAGCAAGTCTCAACTTTCAATGAAATAGTCCAGATGTGTGCAACAGTATCTCTACACCTGATAGCTAA